>WBMZ01001160.1:115403-325231 GCA_013400975.1 Atrichornis clamosus
AAAAGAAAAGAAAAGAAAAGAAAAGAAAAGAAAAGAAAAGAAAAGAAAAGAAAAAGAAAATCAGCAAAATAATTCCTGGGGTAAAATTTTGAATTATCTTTGCTGCATTTGCACTCTTGTTCACTCCCCATGAATATCATAATGAATGAATTGGCTCATAAGAGTGATTGTAGAAATAGCAATTTTAAATGGAGAACAGCCATATCTGCTGAGAGCACATATAAAACTCGTAAATGGGAGCATCCTACCCAGCAAAGCACCTATCAGCCAACCTGGAAGCAGAAATGAGGCCATGTGATTTGTTTGTTCAGACAAAACTAGCCCAGGCAGCTACAAACTGGTGGTGAAGAAGCTGCAGAACAAGAAATATTAGTATAAATAATTCATTGTGGATCATTTCAAATAATGAGCAAATCTGAGAAAATAATGACCCGTTCACACACAATCCGCATGGAGAAAAAAGCAGCTAAAATTGATAAAATTCTTTGTTACAAATTATTTCCTCTGCACTGGGTGTTGGCATAACAGACTCTGAAGGCTGACAGTGCTGAAATAATTAAAATATTAAAATGGCTCCATTTTAATCTTTGATCACATATCTAGATCGCGTTGCAGAAATGTCATGTTTACTCATGACTCATAATGAAGAAATGTAGAAATGTCATTATTAGAAACCCTGTTTTTACTGCATCACGTATCAAAATTTGCAGGCAAACCATTACATTTCCTTCTTCATTTTGCAAGCATTTGTTTCCCAGAGGAGCTAAGGCCCACATTTTCAAAACCAGAGGACCTCCTTATACAGGAAATCTGAGCTACCAGATGGCTTTCACTTTCCTGCCACCCACCACCCAATATTTGGGATGGCTCCAAAGTCTCTGCCAGATTCCTACTTCTCCCCTCTTGCTCTGGAAGCCTGGCTCCCAATTTTATTGCACCCAAAAACTATTTATGATCAGTTTTGTAGCATAGATTGAGAAAGAAATGATGAAAAGCTTACCGCATTGCACTAGTCTTCTTGTGTCGATAATGAGAAAAATTTCCTTCTTCAGCCCAGTTTGACTGCCTTGAGGAATGAGGAAAGGGCAGCCAGCTCAACACAAGTGGAACTGAGAACCTGCTGCAATTCCTGCACTGACAGTGGTGGCATCACTTTCCACTTGGAACAGTATGGCTGAGATCAGCATAGTGAGGAGGTGAGGATGAAAAGGGCCACGTCCACTTGTCCCAAGCCCCAAAAGAGCAGCCCCTGAGGAAGAGAAATTAACTGCTCTGCCCAAAGTTCTGCTAGTCCACAGGGTGTCTTTTGGTATTCAACCAGACTAGTGAAGTTGAAAGAGCAAAGGCACTGTTCAGAATCAGAAAGACCTAAATGAAATCAGGATAACAGGAACAAAGAGGAGAAAAAAACCCCTACTAAAATTAGGCATGCTCAGGAGAAAGGAAGCAGCAGGTGTTTGCATACCAGCACATCTGTTCAGAAAATGCTCCTTTAAATCCAGATTAAATATAAATTTTGAAGCCTGAATTTTCTGAGTAATTAAAGATTTCTACTACGTTTCTTTCAAGGAGAAGCTAAAATAGACAAAGGAAGAAAATATTTTGTTTTGAAGGAAGGGTAATATGAAATTCTTCCTTGTGTTTTCCATTTGACAACTGGATTTCTGCACAAAATGCCTCAATGTTTGGAACTGTTCACAGTGGCAAGCTGAAAAGCTGGAATGTGGAAAAGGATGTAGCTGAGGGGATATGATGGAAATACCACAAGCTCAGTCACTGCTTTTATTTTTTCTGGTTTTGCATTTTTTAAATGAAGTTTATCAAGGGGTCACCCAATGAAGAAGCACCTTATATTTCCACTGGATTATTGAGGTAGACTTAGATTTCTTATTACTGTTGTTTTCAGGAACACTGGCTAGGACTCCACAGAACAGTGAAAAGCTCCCATTTCTGTTATATTTGGTAAAAGGAAGTTCTTTCTCATTATAGTAATTCACATTAGTGCCCTGGCTGAAAAGTGAATTTTTTTTGCCTTTTATAATCTGGCAAAACATCAAGTTTTGCTACTTTTGCCTTCTGCAAGAAATTATCCTCAAGGTTCCACTCAATGATAATTTGTGTCTTCTTACCAGAAAGCTAGATCTGTGTCACTTGTACAAAGGTCAGTGAGTTCCAGCTCTAAACCGTCTTTAGGAATAGCAAATCTGGCAGGGAAGAAGGTAGTTTACCAGATCCCATTCTATTACATTTTATTACCTCAGTTTATTCAAGGACTGATGTGATGCAAGCAGTAAAACCAGTTTAGCTTGTCATAGGCTCACTTTTCTTTACTGCTCTTTTCCTTGGTTTAGGCCAATCAGTGACCCATCAGTTGTAGGACCTGTGCAACATGCCAGTACACCTGGTACTCTGCTGGTGCACTTGATGCAGTATATAATGCTCTGCAGAGAAAAGCTTTGTAGTAATCTTCGCCTGTTCGCTGCATAGCATGAAGGCTGTCCATGTGTCCCCTCTTCTGGAGATCCAGGAAGAGGAGGAGGAATGCTGAATATGGTTTTCAAATGAAATACTGTAAAATGCTTTCAACAGCCCCTGATTCTGTTTAAGTGACATATTTACTATTAGGCTTTCATTACCATTAGAAGAGCTTTTTGAAGTGACTGTAGCTGGTTTCATGAACGCATTGATTCTCTGCTACTACTGACCCTGTCTGGTAACACTTTCATTTAAATGTCCATTACTATTTACATTAACTAATGGTTAATTACAATGGAATTCCTGGGGAAGTGCATAAGACAAGCCATAAGAACACCAAATGAGTGCATTAATGATTGGTGCTATCACAGTGAATACCAAATGATTTCATAATGACTGGGGAGGTAATATATAATGGAAAGAACTGCTCCCTATTTGATATACTCACCACAGAACTAAGACTCATTCTTGGACATCATTCAGAAACCGCAACATAGCCTGGAGGCCTTTCTTTCAGTCCTGCAAGGAGCTTGCACTGAAGCTCAGTCCACACCCTTGCAGAGCAAGACATGTGTTGGAATTTATTTTTTTATTGCTCATTGTTATGAATTGCTGCTATGGCCCAAAGCGCTATAGCTCATACTCAATGCTGGAGAGAATCTGCGCTCCATAACGTCACTTGGGCCACTGCATTTGAGTCAATAGTCAGCCTCAAGTACAAGAGGAAATACTTTTACTAGAAGGGACTGAAAAAAGTGTTTCTGGGCCCAGGTCTCGATTAATGCTAGTTACCACAGCCTTCCTTCTCTAGTCTCGGGTGTTTTCTTTGTAGGACATTCATGACCATAGCATCTGAGGACCAGGGTGACAAACTCGTGCATAACATCTGTCACCTGTTTCTTCTCTTCTTTGGGGAACTTTGCCCTTGCCAACTTACCATAAAATGAGCTCCAGTGGTGGGAATCAGGACAGATCTTCAGGGATCTTCACTGTTTTAATAAACAGTGGGAGTATATAAGATTTGTTGACAGTTGATGGTCATATAGAACTTGTCCATACAGTACTAAAGCCAGAATTTTTGTTTTAAATTATGTAGAAGTTTTGTTTAGTCCTGGAAAATAAGTTTTCCGTTCAACCTGATAGAAATAGAAGTTTAGATTTCTTCTGTCTAACTATCCAAGTAAAACATCAGCTCCTATTCCCATATGTTTGGAAGAATAAATTAAGCAGACGAGAGGCCTAATCTACAGCCCTCTGCAGTCATTTAGAGTCTGTTTTTTGGATGAAACTCTATGTGAAGGACCAAGTGCTACACAGCATAACTGGGAATTCATTGTTTTAGGAGAAAGGCCAAGGACTAGTAGGCACTGATAAGTGAAGTGGCCTGTAGCACTGTGGTGACTGTGCCTGGCACTGAATGCCTTGGTGGCAAAGATTGTACATTTGCTAGATTTTCATTCAAAGAGTGGATTGACAAAATAATCTGATGGATCTCTTATCTCCTTAATTTATGTGATTTAAGAGGAGGAGTCTGTGTTTAGTAACAAGTGGGGTCCAGTTCCACAGGAATAAAGACATTAAATGCAATGTTTCTGGTAACTACAAATTACCCAGTGACTACTGTAGTGCCTGGGACTTTCTGGCGACCCACCGCGAGAGCTAATGAAGATGCCCTTTTATAAAGCGCAGGATTCCTGGCAGTTATTTTTAACGGGTCACGCTGTGCTAGAAAATCATGCCTGCGAGATTCCCTGGAGTGGCAGTTGGGATGATATTACTTTCAATGAATCACAGCAGCCACCATAAGGGCAGGGCAGTATCTATGGCAGCAGCACCGAGCAATGGCGCAGCATCAAATGAACGGCTCAGCTGGTGACATCTGGCCCCTCTGATCATAACAAATCTCTAGTGCGCAGTACTCCAAAGAGTCCATCCTTCAAGATGATATGTTAAAATGAGGTGTCTTTCTCTCTTTGTCTTGGGTGACTATGCAGGCAGACATGAGAGGTCCTGTTAAAAGATGCAGGAAGTAGTGGATGAAAGTTGGGCTCCTAGGTTCAGCCTTCCATAGTAAACAATTACTTTATGCCTTATAACTGAATTTGGTTATGGAAGAAAGGTGTCACCTTTGGAAGATCCTCAGAATAGGAAAAAAGATGCTGCTGTGGGCATGAAGGCCTGGCTTTCTGCTTTCTCTCTCAAGGCTGGATGGAAACTTACAAAGAAAAATAAGTTTATGTTGGGCATTGCTTTCCAAACATGAAATATCATTACTGATTTCCTGTCTCACTGGCCACTTCATTGTGTCAGGGGATGTTTTTCATATGCTTGCACATTCCATGAGAGGGAATTTTCTTGGTGATACTCGGGCATTGTGAAGGCAAGAGGTGGAACAGTCTGTGACGAATAATGAGAGTGAAATGCCAGCCTTTGAAAGGGCTTTGCTTTCCCTATACCGAGTGCTTTAAAAAGCCATCTGCTTGCCTGAAATGGCTGCAACACATGGCGCTCTTCCCCAGTCCAATATGTGCTGCAAATTGTAGGCACATGGATCCAGTCAAGGACACAGTGTCTGCCTTAACTTTGGATCTCCTTGCTGTTGTCAGTAGGAGTCTCATCCTTAAACTTAGCTCTTGTGTGTGTTAATTATTTCCTTTTCATGACCAGCTGGCAGAGTGCTTCAGCACCTTAAGTTGCTCAATTTGATCTTTGTGCTCAGGAACAAGGTAATTAAGCAAGCTACAATTTACGGAAATGTATTTGCCTTGACTTGTTGCAAGTCTTCAGACAGCACTCCATCCTAAATCATTTGATAATGTAAGATGCTCTGTGCAGTTCCCCCACTTGACTGAGGGTTAGTTCAACAGGTCACAGAATCAGTAATTGATTCTCAGCGTGTCTCTGTTGGTTTTATTACAATAATGAGGACCATCTTTTTTCATCTCTGCTAATACGTTACCAAAACCATCAGTTTCTCAGTTTGGTGTCAGGATGACTTTGACAGGTTGTTAGCAACTATATGATGTACAGAACATCACAGAGATGTCTCAAACTGTGTTGCTGTGTACCTTAGAGAGCCTTAGGTGGTCACAAAACAAGTGAAATCATTTCCAAGAAAAAGTTATAGCAAAAATTGAAAATATTCCTACAGTTTTGATGTCCTAATTAAGAAGTTCTTTATGCCAGTTTGTATTCTTGATCACTGAAGAATGCTATGCTTCACAGGAATCAGTGACATTGCAAAGCAGCTACACTGGATTTACCAGAGATTAAAAACATGAGGAAAACAACTTTCCTCATCTCCTACAGTTCTATATTAGGTTATTTGGCGTTTTTTTGTTTGTTTGTTTTTCTTTTTTTTTTTTTTGGTAGGACACAGAAGTTATGTGGATCTTGAAAGTCTTGTGAGCTTTTTACATGGAAAACAGCAAACAAATAAAGAGATGAAAGTTAGAAAGGCAACTCTACAGGATTGCCACTACTCCTTAACATGCCGGTTTGTCTGCAACACTTCCAAAACTAGGGATTAAAACAAAATTTTTAAAAGGGCATAAAAATTCACCTCTCAGTCCAGGTAAAACTGGCTCATCAACATTTAGTCTGGGTTTATGTGACCTACAGCTTCTGGCTTTGGGTTTTTAAGTTATGTTGATGCTTTTGAGCTGATTCAAGCTGAAGTTAGCATAACGTGGATAACACAAAGGAAAAGAAGTTTAAACAACTCCTGGAGTAACACTGCTGAAAGGTCTGTTTGCAAAACCAAGAAAAAGCAAGTCACTGTCATTTGAAAACAATGAAGCACAATACTTACGTCTTTATACACTAAAACAGTTTTTATGTACATGCTACTAATGAAATGGATTCAACAATGTAGTACTTTTATGGGCCATTTTATGACTAGTTAATTATATATTTTACCTAGTCTAAATTAATTGCCATTTTACTGTTCTTTGGTTTAAAGGAAAAAAGGTATTTACTAGTATGCTGAGGAAGATTCTCAACACAATCTCAGACCTTTTACCAGCAAGGGGAATGATGTGGAAAAAAACTTTACTCTTCCTTTCTGCAGGAAAATTTTATTTACTTTCTGGGGACATTTCTCTCGCAAAGCCACTCTGGGCTTTCCTGCCACGCACTATCCTTTGGAACACAAGGGATTATCTTGATTGTGCTTCCCACATCCTGCTCAGAGGCAAAGAATGTTAGTGAGGCTGCTGGGGTCTCACAGAGGCAGCAGTAGGCTGAGTCAGATGTTTCCAGACGGACAGTGAGCTTCAGGTGTAGTTGTGGTCCCAAACTCAGAAACACACACATGATTGTTAGAATCAAGGAGGATCCCATGATGTATAATTAAGCGTGTACATATGTGTTGAACTTTCAAGCTGGATCAAGTGCCAAAGCCATGTAGGGTGAAAATATTTTACTGAAAAGTATTGCTGAATGTTTAGCCTCTACATAAACTCTGCCATGTGTGACCTGAGCGAAGCACCAGTACTTCTGTCTATCAGTGGCAGTGAGTCTTTTATTCCCAGGAGGCTGGTTAGGTACAAGCATACTCAAACAATTTTACACCCAGTCTAATATTATAAGAAATAAACTGGATGAGAGGAAAATGAAAAAACCAGTAGATTATCTCTTGTCAGTGGAGATTCAAATAGAAGAAAAGAGAGAATCACATTGAGTATTCCAGGATCAGAGATACCTAAATAGGAGAAAAGATTATTATGTTTTCTGAACTGTTTTCCTGCCACTGAGGGATTGTTCCCCCCAATGACTCTTTTACATTGTTTTGCTACCTACATATACCATGTAGATAGCTTTTACTGCTTTTCTTGAGAGATTAAGTTGCAACATAGCTCTCTTTTTTCCCATCCGAGTGTAAACATCATTAGCTTTCTAAACATTATGGAAGTATTGAAAGCTAGTGAGAAGCTCTGAAGATTACAGAGGAGAAAGAAAGCCCACCTGTGGCGCCAGGAAGGAGCCACATGCGCTCCACACCCACGGTCTCCGGAGCAATTTGGCTGCTGGCGATGCAGCACCACGTTGTCGTTGCTCCCGTAACTACAACCCCGTTTCACAGTGCTTTGCTCTCCGCAATACTCTCTAACATGAAAAGACTCAGGAAGAGCAACAGAGCTTTCAAAATATTTCCCAATTTACTTTAAATAATTTATCTTATTTCTGATGTGTTTTTAAAGCTTTTTTCCTGGTCTCTTAAATATGAAGGTAGGCTTTGGTAGGGAACTTTTAATAATTCTCTTATTGTTCTTGTCCACCTCCTTGTTACTTTGTTGATTACAGTAGCATCCAATTTCTATAAGCTTTTTCCTCATTAAAGAGAAAAAACAATGCTATGACTACCTTTGTCATTATGCATACGGGACTGGGAGTACAATATTTAAATGATCCATGATACTTTTGATTTGCAGCTGCATGCAGAGGGGGAAAAAAGGAGACTATTTTAAGCTACTGAAGCAGTCACTCTTCGTGTCTCAGCTCACCATTATTCTCTCTCCCTCAGCAAAGTCTAGTCAGCCACCATCCCAAGAAAAGCAGTGCCAGCTTTGGGGAGAGCTATTCTCTGTTAAGTCTTCAGATCTTAAAGGGTGGTGGAAAACTTCACATTTTCCCAGCAGGAGAGCAGGGACTCAGTGTAGGTGTAAATCTCTGGCAGCTGATTGTTGGAGCCCACAAGCTGTACCTTGTAAATAATTCACTTAGGCACAGAAGAATCTGCATATGAGGATGAAATGTCATTTATAACTCATAGGATATGGGCTTCGCTGAGAACAAGTTTCCAGCCCCTTCAACTCATTAAGTAGCACTAAGAAAGAAGGAATATAGCTGATGTAAAATAAACTCTGCTTTTGGATTCTAACTGAAAATAGTTAACAATAACCAAGATAAAAATTAAATTCTCTGTGGGAGAAGGAAAGGGGCACTGTGTTTCTCAAATCAGACAGCTCACTATAAATTTTACAACTTCCTTATTATTAACTCTGTCAGAACTTCATCCTTCATATTTTTGGTGGGGTTGGACTTATAAGGAGGCCTTTAGCTGGAGGTAAGGTGCTGGAATGTGTTGTAAGTGCTTCCCTTGATGGATTTTTTTTATTTGGAGTGGTTTGCAGAGAGAAAAGATAGCATACTAAAACTGACCACCCTTCACTGAAATTCTGTTCTATCATAACTAATATAATTTCTTACTTTACTACATTATTAGCATACTAAACTTCTGTTTTTCAGATGCTTATAATTTTGCAAGATTTAAATAATTTACTTGAAGTGTTTCACATGACCCCAATGTTGAATGTTGTTGCAAAACTGTTCCCTGAAATCCTCAGGTGAATAAGTGAGTTTATGGAACAGAAGTAGGGAAAAGGTATGTACTGCCTGTGTTAAAAAGTCTGGGGAATCTCAGAGAGAAGAGGAACGGATAGTTCAAAGGGATGCAGGAAAGGAAAACTGAGACTGAGAATTGAAGCAGGGTGCAGACTCGGTATTAATCATGACCTGACATCTAAATTGGGAATGTTTGTTATCAGAATGTTCGTTCCAAGTAGAATAGTGCCTTCAAAATCCAGGCTATTCACCTCTCTCACCTGTGAATGCTACACTATCTGAATTCTGCTTGTACAATGAATGTGGTGGGATTTAATCCCTGCGTTTCCACTCATTAACCTTTGTCCTCATGCCATTTTCATTGAAAACTGAGGCAAAGATATTAATTTAGTTTTGGGCCATTTATAAGTTAACTTTAATCTCTGTTATATTCTCACTACAGCAGCTCCATTTCTTCATTCAGTGTTCTCTTTTTATTTAGACAGCTGAGGAAATGGCTGCTATTTGTTTTAATCACCTTTGCAAGGTTTAACTCAGCTTAATTTTCCAGAAAACTTTCCTTTTGGGGAGATTCTCACTTCGTGTCTGTATTTCCTGCCTGATGAAATAGTTTTCTTTATTGTTTAGACCCTTTCTTTAAGTCCAGGTTTCATTGTAAACAATATAGTTTGAGGGGGTTACACAGTTAAGTCTGTAGACTTTCCTTGCAATCTCTTTCTTTCACTTTGCAGTCCGTGTACTCTGCTGTTCAGGTGACTTCCTTAAGTAGCTTCATTAATCTCTGAGCACCTGCGTTTTCCTACTGAAGATATCTGACAGATAACTCACTTCAAGTGTCTTTCCTAATGAAAACATCCTTGATCTGACAATGTGCATGGTGCTGAAGATACGCAGTAGATTCTTCCCTTTCATTTCCAGCCCCAAACCTACTCTACACTCCCTGGTGTGCAGCTTACCAGTTTGTAGATCACCTCTGGAGAGAGGCTTCCTGATTATCCTTTGCAGTCAGACAGACCTGCTTCTTTGTGTGATCCTCAGCTCTTTCCCTTCTTTCTGAATGAAATTCATCTTTCTGAACTTCTTCTCACTCTTTGCTGCATGCCATTCTCCCTCCTTTTTTTGCTCTTCTTCTTGGCTCTCTACTCTTATTCTTGGTACATATTTTTCTGCTTTGTCTCTTGAAACCTCATTTATTTTGTCTATTTGGAACTTTTATGAATTCTCTCAGGCAAAAGGTCTTGCATCAATAGCTTCTTGTGATGCACAATGTACACGAACATGTACATGTACAATGTGCTGTTTGGTCACCTGGGTGTTTTTGCTCTCTCCCTGCATTGCCCAATTGTTAGAGGTGAGCTTCAACTTTTAGAGAAAGAAGAGTACCCAACCTGCTCCAATCACTGTCTCCCATGAAAAATCCCTTTTTTTCTGAGTTTCCCAGCTCCTCAACAAAAAGGCTGCCTCATTTAAAACTTCCTGACTTAGGGAGCCCAGACTGATTGTTTATCGTATGTCGTCGGGAGAGAGGTGTCAGTCAATGGGTAAAATATAAACCCCAAGAGTTCACTCCAGTTATGAGTTGTTAGAGTAGCTGTTCACAGCTTGGAGAAGATAAGTTGTCCAGATCTTATTGATGTCACTAGGGAAAAGGAAAAGAAAATTGAATAAGATAGGATCAGGATCATATCCACACACTTTCCAGTCTTTTTATGTTTAAAGGTCCCAAAGAGGGAGTGGACACCTACTGTTTTGTACTAAAAGATTAGACAGGTTGGGCCCTGATTTAGGAGGCTGAAAATATATGACAGGTGAGTAAGTAAGCAAATGGGGCAAGGTGGGGAGGAAGGAATAGGATTTTTCATCAGATGGCAACCCCACTGGCACCAGGGTCACAGGTCTAACAGCCAGACAGCAACAACTTGTAAGTATAGTAGCAAATGGAGGGACAAATGAAAAAAAACAAAAAAAACCCCCAAACACAAGCCCACAGCTCTTTACTTGCAACAGAGAAAGAAATAAGGAAGCAAATAAATAAATAAATAGCACTTTTCCCTAGTCTCATATCAAATACCAAGAAGAAAACTCCTCTGATTTAGGCTTATTAGGACAGCAGAAAGAAGAATTGGTCAGCAATAGTCAAAGGGGTTCAAGAGAAGAAGAAAAGCATATGAAATATGTTAAGAGAACAAAAAATATGGGAGAGAAAGTAGACTCATTTATAAATGAGGAGGAAGATTAAATCAATGGCAGTTCTAAAACAGGTAAACTACTGAAATGCTTTATAAAAATCTGTTAAATAAGAAAAATAAGGGCAGGAGAAATGGATAATTAAGTAGCAATAACGACTTTGTCAAAGCTATTGATGAAAAGCAGGTAAGAGAATACTTAAAGCATCTGAATATATATACAGATCAGCAGGTGTGCATGCATTTCAGAGTGTTAAGGGAATTAGCTAATGAACTTACAGAAACACTGGCAATTACTTACAGAAAGTTAGAGAGTGTGATGGGAAGGTACCAGAGGGCTGGGAGAAAAAAGAAAATTAAAAAAAAAAGAAATCCAAGCACTGAGCATTCAGTGGTCCAATTCCTATTCCCAGTAAGTTAATGACATGTATTAAGATAGAAATCAAACCATAAGCACAATTAACAACAAGGTTTTCTGCAGAATAAATCACGGTAGACAAACCTTACTGCTTTTTCAGATCAAGCTACAAAAGTGGGTAAAATAAATAAAGGAAGGTAGTGCATCTGGACCCTCCTGAAATGTTACTTGAAGTATGAATTAACATAGATGTGAATGCAAGCATTGCCATATAAACCAAGAGTGAACTGCAGGTCCATAAAATAATGAAAATAATAAATTGTGGTGCTAAGTTACTGAGGACTGCCTAAAGTGATGCTAAACAGGGATATGAACTAGGTCTAGCTTTATTCAACATTTTTGATGATGATGTGGGAAAGGGTGGAGAAGGACAAGGTGGAGAATAGCAGATTGAGTTTCTACATGGTATGCACTAAAGCAAAGATGATAAGTGATAACAGTAGATAATAAAGTAATGATAAATCTTATAAATGACAGGTATGTAGTTGAGTCAAAATAAAACAGCAAATCTCAATGAAACTGTTCAAGTCAGTGGCTACTGCATTCCAACCAGGATGCAGAATATGTCCAAATCACATACATTATTATTCAAAAAGTAAAGCAGGAAGTTATTTCAAAAGTAAAAATGAAAATACTTCACTCTGAAGATGTTAAATCATTATGTTTTCTTATGGAAACGAGAAATGAAGCCAGTGCCATTTGGTTTCCTCAAGAGGCCCTGTGACAAGTTCCAGCAACGGTTTCCTTTTCTACAGCACTGTTGAGGCTGCATCAAAAGAGCTGTGTACAGTTTGGGACATGTCAATCTCAGAACACTGTCAAGAAATTGGAGACAGTCCAGAGAAGAGTAATCCAAATGATTAAGAGTCTCAGGGGATTCATTTATAAAGAAGATTAAGTGAATTATATTTTGATTAGGAGTGCATTTTAATGGTGTATAAGTAACAGAAAGACATAAACACCAAGCAGGGAACAGGGTGATTTAGGATGGCCCCAGAGGTTTTGATGGGATGAAGATCAAAAGAGAATTTAGACAGGATATCAAGAAACATTCCTTAGCTCTGAGGGATTTTGATTGCATATTTTCCCCTTTTTGATTTCAGAATGGGATTCAGAAGACAAGGAGAATATTCTCACTTCTGGAGTTGTCACACAGGACAGAATAAAAGACTTTTCCATCTGGAGGGAATGATCTTGCAGTATGATCTAGCGAATCTCTGCTCCTTTAATTTCTCATATCTCAATACAGAGGTGGGAGGCCACCATTCCCAGTGAGTTGTCCTCATGTGGTTTCCATTCCCCAAAGCACTCGTCTGGGAGTGTTACCTTAACCCCAACCAATGAGTAGACTAGTCAGTAAGGGAACTCCCAGGGGTGACAGAATGGGTGAGGAGCTACATTATTGTCATTTATTTATAAAAATAAAAGGCAGTCTGCTGCTGTTGTGTATATCTGCTGTCAATGCTTGGCTGTGATGATAAAGACAGAATCAAAAGGCAGCAAGGTATGAAAGGAGAAATGCAGGAAGCTGGGCCTATACTTAATGAAGACATTGTAATAAGCCACCTTTCTTAAGTTAGTGTCTGAGAAAACACTTTTTTTTTTTCTTCTGAGATGCTCCTGAAGCTAAATAAACATTTAAATTCAGAACTGAAAGAATATAGGCTGAAGAAATCTCGTTTTTAGGGAAACTATTCTGTTTCCATGGGAGGAACAAGAACATTCCCATTGATATGGGATCAAATAATTTATTCCACCATGTGTCCTACTCTAACTGGTTCTTAGGTGCTGAAGTATTACTGTAGTCTACATAATATAACACCACACTTAGGTTAAAAGGCTGATAGCTGTCCTGCTTGTTGAAACCGAGATTAATCTCAGAAAACTGGACTGTGAAGAGAAGTGTAATCTTAGATTTCTAGTGAAAACCATGCACTTGAACATCTATTTTTATCACCTATACTGGTAGCTGTGCAGCCAGATCTTTTTTGAGTCAAAGATACACATTGCAATCAAATATGGGGATTTTTCCTAGGACAGAATGTCTCAAATATCTCCTTTTGTTTCATATTGGCCTAATTCCTACCAGTTATATTTTGAAATGCTGCCTTAATATTAGTGTGCCTTAATGACTGGTCTGTGGAGGAGGAGATGGTTACAGGGTGTCTCTTCCTTGGTGCATTTCCAGAAATGCACAGCCCAGTTCAGCTCAGATGCTCTCTACACTTTGGGTAAGCTCATCCCACCTACTGTGAGGTCTTGTGTCACTGCAGGCAGGTGAACTGAGGCATGAGGAGGAACCTTGCTTTGGATGCATTGCAGTGGTTTGCAATGCTGCTGACTGAGAGTGCAGGTGGCTGCTTTATAAAATGGGTGCTAGGAATGGTACAAAAGTCTTTTTTTGTTGTTGCTGCCCCTTCTGTGTCTCATTGTTCTTCAAAAGGTCTCCTCTGCCTTACCTGTTCTTTTCTAATGTATGTAGATCACAGTTTCACTCAGAGACAGAATTGACATTTTGCATTAAACTCTTAGGCCTGCTTTGTTAATTTTAATTATTGTTCATTTACAAGTGCTGAATATCATGGACTTTGTAATGTATGCATGGTGGTCTTTTTAATGCATCCAATTTGCAGGTGTCAGGTGCCAGGCAGCAGAAGATGGAAGAAAACAATGTACGTGCAGATAGTTTCAGTCAGTCATTGCACCCTGAGATGGAAAAGGATCAACCAAAAGTTTAGGCTGTGTTTGGACTCTGAGCAGCACCCAGTACGTGGGTATTGTGGCAGGTCTTCTTGCTACAGTATGTCAGCATCAGCCTTCAGCTTGCGAGTGCTTCCTGCCACTGCTGCTCAAAAATGCATCCAGTCCCAACGACACTCTCCTCAGAAAAGATGTCTGGATATAGTATTATAGTACTATAAAAAGGATGTATATTCCAATTTAAAATATGCACAGATCATTCACCGAGGTAGCAACAGTTCTTCTTCCCTTCCCCCAAGATAAGAGTGTAAATCACATCTTCTCAACAAGGCAGGTAGTGAGGATGACAAAATTCTTACATTCCTAAAGTGTTATTGCAGAAAAAATGTCACCTCCATGCATAATTGCATAACTTTACTACCTGTCATTTTCTATCAATCAAAAAAATGTTATACTTGAATTTGAGGACAAACATGTCTAATAAGATTTTAGATTGACAGCTGAATGGCTGTACTCAACCTTATTTTAACTTTATTTTTTTGTTGTTGTTCACTGAATCAACATAGAGAGTATTATACCAAAGGGAAACAAACACTCAGATGTATTAATCCCTCATGCACACTTTACCTCAAAAAAAATAGACTTTCTCTCTCCATAGGTTTTGTTAGTCAGCTCTCTTCAGCCTCACCAGTGCTGCAGCAGGAGACTAATGTTTCTTTCATTGTATTTCCAGTGCAGTGTTGACAGATTTTGTTTCAATTATCAGATGAATGTATCTGATCATATCTAATCAGCACCAGTGCCCTTGGCATGACAGTGGCTCCTCCAGTGGCACCCCAGGTCTCCTCTAACCCCTCTTCTCGTGGTGCAGGGCTCTGGCTTGATTGTCCTTTGAGTGAAATGTCTGGTTCCCCACACAACAGCCCATGCCCCATACCCCAACATTTGCCACTCTCCCTGGTCCCTGTTCTTCAGGGTGTGCAACAATCTTCTGCACACTGGGGATTTATTCTCCTTCATCAGTGGTGAGTGGAGGATCTCACCTGCTCTCCTTTCAGTTTACCCCACGTTAAATGGCACTCTCTTTCCTGTCTCTACATGTTGTGTTCTGTGTCTCTCTACCTTAGCTCCTTTCTTGACTGCCTTCTGAAAATCCCAGGGAACATTTTCCTGCCACTGGTTTACCTACTTGAAGCTGCTCATGCTCTACCTTGATAACCTCTCCATATTTCTTTTTGACTTTTCCAAGACTTCTCATCCTTGAATAGGTTACCAAGAACCTGTTTCTCAATTTCAGGCCTTTTTATCCTTTGTGTTCATTTTCAGTCAGCTCTGGTCAGACCTAACTCAACCTCCAATGCACTAGTAATGATTCAGCCAAGAGGAACTCTTTCTAAGCCATCACAAGTGCTCCAGAATAGACTTTAAAAGGACAAGCTACCAGGACTTCTTTAATGTAGACACAAAGGAGGTAGAGGTAGTAATCTAATCTTGGCCATCTCTTGCATTTTTTTTTCTGTACTGTATGTGAAACCACAGTTCCATTTTTCTAAGGTACACCTGGGAAGGGAGTAAAGTTAAAGAGAGGATAGGGAAGACTGATTGGTTTTGGAGGAAAAAAAAGTCTTGCTAAAGCTTCACACAAAGAATATGATTATCTCCTGTCAGATGATCTCAAAGCATTCACAGGTTCAACCTTACATTCCTCCAGCTCTGCACGGAGGCCATGGCGACCTTCCCATACTCATACTGCAAAACCAGCTGTGGCCAGAATGTCACTTGTTTCTGTGAACAACTGGGTGAGCAATGATTAGGCTCAGGTGAAAAGCTGGTCTCAACCCTTGTCCCAGTTGCTCAATGTGCTGTGATGGACCAGACCCTCCGGGGACAGGTACTGCAGACTTGACATGGTTGATCCACTTTGTTTTTCCCTTGTAGAAAGAAGCAAAGATCAGATGGGGATTTTGTGCCTAGATTACAGTAAGTGTTGTGAAAACAGGAGGGTTAGACATTCCCAAAGCTGATCTTCATTTAGCTTATTGACGCTGCAGAAACATTGATATTGAGGCAGCCTGGGCTTAGGTGTGAACCACAGAAACCTTCCTAGAATAGAAGGCACAAGCTTTTATTCTATGCCCTGCTGTGTGCTCACCATAATTAGATGTAAACTGTCTTTGCCTCTACATGTGGAAATCACATCCTTGATTGTAGTAGAGGTTCCAGGTCTGCTGGTCTGCTTCTGAAGCAACACAATGTATGTTATATGCTGCTCATGGCTTGTGGCAAAGTCATAAATGAGTGTCCATAGATTGCTTGTGCTGAAGTGTCAATGCTGGAGCAATATTTATCTTCCAAATTCTTTAATGCATCCATTCTGAGATCCTGAAATTGTTTGGACTAACTTAATGATAAATGAGCAAGTATTTAAAAGAATTCATATCTGCAAGAATAACCAAGGAACCAGATGTCAAACTGCTATCAGCCAAAGTCACAATTAAGTGCAACCCACAGTTTCTATAGCAGACACAATTAATTGCAGGCACAAAACTATGACTGCAAACGAACGGTCATTAAAAAAAGAAGATTGAGGCGAGACATTCTGCGCATTCATGCTATTATTCAAATTAACAACAAATAGTAACCTTTTTTGCTTTGCAGGATCTCTCACATTCAATCTTTAAAACCCCTTACAAACCGCAGTGGCCCTGTGTCATAATATTCAGTGAAAGAGAAAATGCTAAGACTCATGGGAAAGTTTAAAATCAAATTAACTTGTTTAGCCCTGATATCACACATTCTGCTCAAGCCAGATCTTTTCTCAGCGAGAACAGTCTTTGACAAAATTAGAAGAGGGTATTTATTTTACTATTTCTTCTGTACTAATGATATTCATATTTCCAAACTTTTATGATTTGCATTCAAGGTACTGCCATAAAAGTGATCCATGGTGTGTAGGTTTTCTAGGGTCCCTTTGCTAGTGCAGCAGGTTTACAATGGTGCTGAGGAAGGTCTGCAGGACCACATTTTCCTGAAGGAGCTGTGTCCTGGCTGGGCCTGCCAGTATGCCTTTCCAAAAGCAATTTCCTGTGTCCCCGGCAAGCAGTGACCAGAAATTGCCTTTCTCAAAGGCAAAATGTTAAAGACTGTGCACACAAGAAACAGACGGTCTTTATGCAGCCAGAGATGCAGGGATGGAAGGGGCTTTGCTTTTTTTTTTATGACTTATGAAAATGTTTTGCCAGCCACTGCTCCACCTCTTCATGGAAAATATTAGACGGTGGGATCGTGTTGGCCAGATTTCTCAGCCTGTCAGGCTTCAGGATCAGAAACACAGTGGCAGAAGCCCAAGAAATGCTCATAGCAGAGCATACCTGCCTTCTGATCTCTCTAAGGGCTGTCCTCTCACCTCATGAATATCCTGCTGGGGGAATGGGGAAAGGGTAGATGGAGAGGGTGAGGGAGCATGAAGATGCTGGTGATCAACAAAGTGCAGGAGGGAGAGGGGAGCTCTTGTCCACTACGTGACAGGCAGATGCAGGCAAGTGAGCCACTTTATCCACTGACAGCAACTGGCTGCATCCTCTGTCTGCAACTGGCACACTCCCTCTGTGAAGCGATGGAGAATTATAGCTGTGCATTTCATCCCCATCCATGTTTTCTGTAGGGTGAGGCACGCCAGCTCCCTGCCAGTGCAAACTAGAGCCAGTGCACGCAGGGCAGGGAGCTGAGCTGTGGGGAGGGTTACCATGACTGCTCCATGCAGGTGAACACCTGAGGCACTCCCACAGCATCCCTGTGCTGCTGAGCAGCTTTATGCCTCCATTCAGTGACCAGTTCTTCCCCTCTCAAGCTGTTTCATTGTGATGCTTGCTTGCTTCTCTATGGTTTAAGTGGGACATCTGCCCAAAATGGGATGGTTTTCAAAAAACCTTAATTAAAAAAAAAAATCAAACCCATGCAATATTTCTTATTTTGTCTATTACATCATCAGCCCCATATGTTTTAGTGTTTCATTGGGTTGTACTAGAATTGATATTGTGGGGCAGAAACGGATGATCTCTCCTCTGCTCATGAATCAGCAGAAGGAAAGAGTTGAAAGAGCCCTTTCCTTGTGTAGGACTGCTGCAAATTTTAGGCATGAGTGTTTGTGCTGAGAGTCTTCAGCTCCTGTTGAACACTGGTGTGATGAAGGATGAGTACAACTGAAACCTTATGACTCTTAGTATCAAAATGCTTCAGATACTGCTCTTAGGACCACACCTGAAACAAGGTCCGGCTATGGCCCACATGCCATTACACTGCATTTCTTTCATGTTGAGACGCAAAATTTTCTCTGCCAAGTTATAAGTAGTTTACATATAACCAGAATGCAACATGGGAAGGCTTTCAAAATAAAAATGAATAATAAGATCAGCATTTATTGGTTTTTTTCTTTCTACATCGCCACTGAAATTCTCATTGGTGTGGCTTTATATGAATAGTTCTCCAGAAGTAAATTATGAGCAAAATTCAAAGCCATCATAAATTAAATGTGCTTTTTTCCTGCTTTGGTGTACAAGACTTTCCATTAAGCTAGCCCCATATAATATACCTTGGATGTGTTCAAGAAAGCCCCGTAAATTATAGTAAGTATTTAAAATGGTAAGTAGACATTGAAAAAGGCCACATTAGGATTAATGAATGAAAGGGTTGATACTGAAAATGCACTTGTAAATAAATAACATGAAAAGTAAAGATGACACACTGTTAGGTTAGAGTTACAAGTGGGAGTATGATGATAAATCACACGACTGTTTGTCAGAGCTTCACATGTGGGTGCATGTACTCCTTCATCCCTTTCTTCCCTTTCCCCGCCGAGCAAAGCTTCTCCCTACCCTTGCACCACTCATTGTGCCTTGAGGAGAGTGATGGAACTTGTCTGCTTTCAGCACTGACTTTTGGTGCTGGAGGTGTGCTGGGCTCCTGAGTTCTCTACCTGTTAGGAGCAAGGTATGCCTGTCGTGGCTTTGGCTGGGCGAGGGCAGCGCTTCAGGCCTGCTCCATCTATTCTGGTAATAAAAAGAATGTTGCTGACAGCAGGTGTATGCAAGGTTGCAGCTGAGCCTGGATTCATTGCTGCAGTTCACAGGTGTGTTTGGTACTTGGGGGTTTCACTCCCCTAGCAGCTTTCCTTGGCAGTGAGCTGTGTTGGGATGGGAGCTGGTAGTGAGAGGTGAGCAGGGGAGCACTGATGTGCAATGTGGTGCAGGGGATGCAAGGCTTGCAGCAAGTGGAGGAAAAAGCATCTTTCCCTCTCCCATCCCTCACTAGTGCTGGTCTTAATTTGTCCTGATTGTGACATAGTGCAGCTAGGATTGTAGCAGCAGTGCCATGATCATGGTCTGAGGTCTGGTCACAGTGGAAAGTTTAATTGAAGTTCTCTGTCTTGGGTTGAGCAAGTTCTCAGAAAATACACCAAAGCCTCATAACCCAGAGAGAAAAAACTTTCCTCCCAGGCAAGATTTTTCCATGTTTTTATTGCACCAGCCATAAAGGCCATATATACTCATACAGATACTGGTGTCATTGGATCTTGTATCTCATATGATGTCATCATCTGTGGGAGCAGTCTGCTCTGGCTCACTGCTGACATAGCTCACGGACTGCGATCCAAAAGCATGGAGCTGAAATTGAAGGGAGGAGTTGGGCTGGGAGACTAGGAAACGTGTGTCAGTACTTGCAGATCACCTGGGTGAAGGAAAGCATCCGCCTAATGGTATTAGGGTTTGCATGTGTGAGAGAGCATGTGTAAGGTAAGTAGGTCTTTTGCAGCTAGGATTGGAAAGTCCAGGGTAAGGTTACTGCTGCTTAGAACTGATATGAAGTGGCTGCAGTCAGTCAAGTTCTGCCTCCTAATGACACGGGGAAAGTCCGAAATATGACGGCCTTAATGGAGCTACTCTGGATGCAGAGCAGTGCAAGACAGGATCAGGCTGTGGCATGTACACTACATGAAGTGATGGGGGGGTACGTTTTTATAACCTGATTTTACTTCCCTCCATAGTATTCAATTTTATCCACATAGGCCCATTGAGAAAACAAGGTTCTGCTCTCAGTGAAGTGTTTATGGGCCCGTACAGCCCAAGGAATACCTTTTATGTGCCTGTGGCACTTTGAATATCTTTGAATGGGAAGGAATCTTTGTGGGCAAGAATAAATCCACATACTTTTTGGTCTGCCATGCGAGGAAGGGCAGAGCAGCCGTCAGTGCCACCTAAATCTTTGCCAGACCCCAGGGAAGGATTTAAGTTCAGGTTCCCTATTTGAGTAAGCACTAGGAACAAATGGTAACATAAAGGTTAGTAGAAGATTATAAATAGGATAATAAATGGAGAAGGAAGGATTATACTACCACATTAGAAATCATTTGAAGGGAAGGTAGAAACTCTCATGCTTTGCAATAATTTTTGAGTGCCCAGATTGATGGCAATCTATCTGTGTTATTTATTATGGAGATATATGTTTTGAAATAATTTTTAAAAGAGCTTTTTTAAAATTATTAGAGCTACAAATACAGTAGAGCACCAAAACTCTAATAGGCTGAAGTAGAATGTTAATGGTGTAGATATAAATATTTGCTGTGGGTATGTGTCTGAGTATATCCAATCAGTTGAGAGAGGAAAAGAACATGTTTCTCATGTGGCCAGTATTATCTAAGTAATTTGGCTTATATTTTTGAATAGTCTTGATTAACTGTTCTATGAAAAACACTCTGTTAGATAAACTCAGGTAATTGGTAAAGGGGAAGAAACCACAGTCCATCCATAGACTGACTGTGAGCAGAAAGAGGTAAATTAGCCCATCTGCTTTGAACTCTTCATTCAGCTCGATGCAGTTCATAAAACTGAAAAGTCAAATAGTGTGCAGTAAAAGAAGGGCTTAGGAGGTAAGATGGTGGAAAGGTAGTAACAATCTCTGCTCTTTATTGATCTCCATAACCAGAGTTTGCAAGTGTCTCTCAGCCTCCAGCTTTGCTCTCTGTGGCATAGATACAGTGGCATCTAACTAGCAGATGCAAGAGGCAAATTATCAACATCTGTCCAAGCTGAGTAGCATCCTAAGCATTGGCCTGATTGGAGCCCACTTCCCATGCAAAAAAAGAAATAAATCCAGTTTTCAAGAAGAGTAGTATTTATTTCAACCATGCCATGTTAACACAACTGCTCAGGGCCAGCTTAGCCCGTCTGTGCATGCCACTGCAGTTGAGTTTTGCAGAGGTAATCTGTCATGTGCCCAAGCCCACATCACTTTATAAGAATCTGAGGAGCTTCATTACTTCCATGTGTTTATAAGTTGGTGGAGCAAGGAACATCTCGCCTGTCCCTGGGTCCGCATCCTTCCTCTGTAGACATATGTAGTTAGAAACTGGAGGGTGCAGGCTCTCTGTGAGTTAGTACACACATGTTATTGCTTTCTAGCTGATGTATATGTCTACTCTCAGGGAAAGTGTAACAGCAAAGGGTCCAACGTGTTTTTCATAGACAAACTAATGGGAGGTTTGAACTGCAACTTCAGTGCCAATCTTGCTCATTTTCAGCCACCTAAGGCTAATGTCGATGACCAAAAACGTGCTGTGGTTGCAGCCATTCCTTCTGTTGTGCCGGTATATGTGTGGTGAACTTTCAAATGAGGTGTCAGTGAGTGTTGTGGCATTGGCAAAGTTGGTGTTGGGTGGGAAACCAAGAGCAGCAAATGAGAACAAGCAGAATTGAGATAATGAGCAAAATGGTCATGGGATATCCTAGGAGGAAGTGCAAGCCATGATTAAGGTTCAGCCAGTCTTTTTGATCATGAATAGAACAGGAAAGGGCAGAAGAAGTGCTTATGCTGATGCCACTGGAGGTAAAGGAAGATGTGGACAACAGAAGCTCATGTTTTCATTAATAAATATATCATAATTAATAAATGTATCATAATCCTGGGAAGGGATTGGAGCAGCAGATGCCAAATGAGAAGGCAAGCAAGGGCAGCAATGGGAGGAACTACCACTGCAGTAGAGGACACTGAAGATTTCCAAAGGACAATTTCCAGTAGGTAGACTTCCACAGTCCTTTTCCCCTTAATCTGGTTGAGAAATCCTGCAAGGAGGATTTTATTACGACCTGTCACAGGTTTGGGCTGGGCATCCAGACTACTCACTGCTTTCAAAACACACCTGAAATGCTGGGAAGCTCTGGGGAACTGCTGGGTTGCACCTATGAGAAAGGAGTCAGAGGAGCAACCTTGGCTCTTGGGTCTCAGGGCATGGGTGCCTCACCGTGGTGAGGATGGCCACCTTCTGCTGCCTCTTTGCCTGTAGTGTTTTTGGGAGGTGATACTTCCAACCTTTGTTATGCTGGTAACACTTCAGTGGTTGTGTAAGTCACTAAGCAATCTTCATGAAGTTGAGCTCAGCTCTGTGCTTTAAAAAAGTTTCATTATATTTTAAGGGCTTTCTTTTTTCTTTTTTTCAACCTGAAAGTTTTTTACCTGTTTCTGCCACTCTCAGGTTTCAGACTATGAGATTAGTTTAACAATCAGTAAATTACTAGCATCATGCTAATTTTAGTATTGTTCATGCACTGCAAAGCGACTGGCTACACAAGAAAAAACAACACACCACTTTTGAGCAATATTTGAGCAATATGTCAGACATGTAGCAATATTCTCTGTGATTATCACCCCATACAATTTTCAAAGCAGTGATGAATTGTGACAGATCCTCCTCTGAAATAACCCATCACAGTTTATGAAACTGGTGGAAGTATATCAGCTTACATCAGCTGAAGATCTAGGCTACATTTCCAGATTCCTGCTAATACATTTTTATGACGGAAGCGAGTACCTGAGATGAACTGAGAGTTAACCTCTCTACGTGCGCTTTATATTCTTGTGAGAAACACTAAATATGTTTCAAATTCACTTAAACAAAGATTCAGCCACTGAGTGTTGGAAATGAATAACATCTCTGGCAGAGTCTGGCATAAATATGGTAGAAATTTCCCCAATTTGTAGCAAGGATTAGGGAATCCAGGGGAAGTTACTGAATTTCTGAAATGTCAAGCAAAGAAACTTTTAGAAATTATGACAACAGAAAGCAGACTGTACTTGCAACTCTTTTTTTAATATAAGCAATTTGTTTTTACCTAGGATACATCTCCAGCATGCACACAAACATTTCTAATAGATATTTGAAATTGAGGTGATATTGCAGTAATATGGGATCTACTACAATACCATCAGTGCAATTTTAAGCTTTTACCATGAAAGAACATCATTTTCTGTGTGTGAATAGTGGAGTGTGGGGATTAGCAAAGTGTGACTTAGCGGAGTTCTGCTGACTGGCTAAAAGATACATATCCCTTTTTTCTTGTCATTTAGAGGTGAAGAGGAGTTAATTCAGAAAAGGCCAAGTTGCTGACACTTTTAATAATAAAGCAACACTTCAGAATGGTGGTGCAAGATGAACGATTTGTAATGACCAGTCTAACAACGTGAGAGAGACATGACAGGAGTTTCTCCCTCTATTTACATGTCTGAGACTGTTCAGTACTTACTATCCTTTAGGAGCTCTCCTAGTAATTTCATTTTATTTATATGTGTGTCTTTTTTCCCCAAATCCACCAAAAAAGCTATTTAAAAAGACCACACAAAGAATGGATCTACCTTACACAAATGTCTGGTGGGAAATAGTCATGTAAATTTTGATTTACTGAATGTACGAAAGAAGGAGGCCACCGCCTAAGAAATGGATGACAGCATCTGAAAGTGGTTCCAGCATTTTAAAAGCAATTATGGGGGGTAGATTTATGCACGAAACCTGCTCTGTACATTAACTAAATTTGTGGGTTTAATCACTGGAAGGAGAAAACCAGCTATGAAATACTCAAAGTAACAGGTCATTGTAGATATTCCCCTGAGGACATAATTTGTGTCGGTGTGTGTAGACAGGACTGCGCATATGTGGTGCAGAAGTGACAAAGGAAAAAGTCAGTGAACATCCTCCAAAAGCAAATACAGGACAATGCTGGAATATATGGCTTCCTGAATACAGAAAATAAAGCTGTGACTATGTGAAGATTTCTTAGTATGGGAATGGCAAAGGAGTAATGCATTCTTCACTCCAATGGAAATTAATGGAGCATGCATTCCTCATTCTCAGTCTATTTGAGGCTGCAACAGGGGATATCACATCTGGCAAAACTACTTTGAGTCATGTTATACCACTTATAACATCATCTGGACCTTAGGAAACAGCTTTCTGAAAATAAGGAATGCTGTACAGTACCTGACATTAGCCCTGTTGAAAGGTACTGATAAGTTGCAGAGACCTAAGAAATTAAGGGCCACATTTGCATGGAATTTCCCTGCACTTTATTACAGTCAGTTCCTTGGTTTTGTAATTCTAACTGCCCTTTCCCCTTAAGCACCTTCCCCAGAGTGAACAGGGGTGCTCGTTTGTGAATAGGAACCAAATCAGTCAGACTGGAGAGCATCTGGGACAACAATAGAAGAACACTGCATACCCAGAAAAATTACAAAAAATCTGGTATAAATTGAGTGCATTTATTATTAATAGAAACACTCTTTTCAAACTATGTCGCACTTTCATCTCTGAGGGTTTCACACACTATAGTCCTGATCCTGTGTTTGTATTCCTAACTCCTACAGTTAGCTTGATCACATTTGATAGAATTAGTGGCGTGAGGAGGATGCACACTTTATAAAGCTTTGCAGAACTTGGCCACAGACATAAACAGCTTCATAAAAACTTAACTACTGCTGTGATGGAGGCCACTGTCCTCTGGATTTTTCCATATATTCTGCAATTACCTTGCAGAAGAAGGGGCCATTTTGGTAGCGGATGGTGATTTTTAAAAATTTTTTTCAAAAGGACCTTAAGACTCGGGCAGCATTCACAGAGCAGAAAAGAGCCCTGGTCTGTTGGTACCTGCGAGTGAGAGGCTCACACACAGCACTGCGCTGCATGTGCATGGTTCACATTAACCCCCTTATTCCTGCACTAGAACAAGAGCAAAATGGCAACACTGTGATGTCCAGGAATACCTGAAATAAAATGAACAGAGACCCATATTCCAAAAGGTGGTCAGTGATGGCTGGTGTTCATAAACTGAGCTGATGGGAGACTTGAAAATGCAAAAGGGAGAAGTAAAGTCTGAATGTCTTAAAATCTCCCACTGGACCACATTGGCTATGGATAGGTTTAGTGTTTGTCTTTGAACCAGAATGTGATTCTGATCCAGAATACCAGATCTGTGCACCCTATAAGTGGTGACCCTTAAAACCAACACCACCACCCAAATATGTCCACTTGGCATCATCTGTCACCTGGCATCAGCTGTCTTAATCATCCCAGAGAGGCAACCATAAACTAATGCAGAAACTCCTGTATTTTGGGGGGAGGAGGGTGGGGCACGAGTGAGAGTGTGTGAAGGCATAAAAGGGTTTGTTACCAGCAAAAGTGCTTTGTTCAGGGGTCCATAAATTAGTGGCTGAGAGAGTTATATACAGTAGCATGAGATTCACCATGCAAAGTAAGCTTATGCCCTTATTAAAAATGTACAGGATACTCCTTTTTGCTATAAGATTTTAACATGCAGACTTTCATAATTATTTCTTTTTTTAATGTTTACTTGTTTCCAACATTGGTTGTGGAAAGTCCCTGATGTTCTGTCCTGCACCCATGATTATAAAAATATTTAAAGTCACAGAAAAGATATACGGCTAGGCAGACACATATTTTGATTTATGTTATACTGTGGTTGAGGCACACATTTGAAGGCAAGGTTTTTGGCTGACAACAGCATCACAATAGCAGTTGTCCAGCCATATATTATAGTGATGACCCCTGAAAATTATCAGGGTTTAATACAAGGCTATAATATAGGGTTTCTGGAAACTCTACATAAGCAATAGACAACATAAAAAGTCGTATTACTATTTATGTGCCATCAAATCACGTTAGGGGGGATTTGACCACATAAATAGTAAAATGACTTTTTAGGAATATGGAAATTAAAGAAAAATGTTTCAAATAGAAACCATAATTTACAGAAAAATCACAAATATGCAACCATGTTATGAAAGCAGGAAAGTAAGGGGCAAAAAGAGAAAGGAAGACTTCTTGGAATCTTTTCCATATACTGTAAGATTTTATTTTTTTTAACACACACAATCAAAGATGCATCCTGTCATGTCATATCATTATTACCTATATTTTTTTGTATTATATTGTGAGTTACGTGGGAGTTGACTGATATCTATGTTGTCAGCTGTTTGCCAGCTGTTTGCTCCTGGGATGAGCGGGGTGAATGTTAGCTTCTCAGAACCATCAAAATAAACAGCATCATTTCTCTTTGTTCTTTCTCTGCTGCAGAAAATGTTCTGTGGATAGAAAAACTTACTAGTCCCAAAATCTCACCCTCTTTTCTTGAATTGCTTATGAGTACACACCAGTATTTATCTGGTTCTCATTTTATTGGTGATACCAATAAAAACTGTAAAGTAAGAATAATAATAAATAATAATAACAAAAAATAATATAAGCTACGGAATGTCTAGAGTGTAATGAGTGTTGTAAAGACAAGTGTGAATGTAAGGGGTACTCCAAATAGAAGTCTGCTACCCAGTTTGAAGTCCATGGAATTTCTGACATTAATGTCATTGTGAACTGGGTTGATCTTTGGCCATGCAGATTTAGTGGTAGATGAGCTGTGGTGTTGCCTCAGGTTGCCTCTGTGGAACAGCACAGCACTGTGCAGCTGCAGACCCAGCCTGTGGTGGGCATCCCCCATGTAACCTGTCATTCCTCCTCCACGGGAAGAGCATAGAGTAGACTCAAGTTCGCCTCCAATGACTGTAATGCGCAAACCCAACATATTTGGAAGTAGAATAAAACCATTACAAATGCCAGCAATTATTACCCTAGGTTTTTGGGATGTGAGAGGGAAGAAGGAGTTGTTATACTCCCTGTGAGCTGATTTCTTTGGTGAAGGAATTTCTTTCCTACAGTCTAAATTCAGTAAGGGGTTAATGCATGCCCAGCCCCAAACATGGAAGCAGTGCTACCATCTCAAAAGTGCATTTCTCTTATGGTGTGTGAATATAACTATTCATTTGCCTAAACTTTCCCATGTGCCTAAGTGCTTTACTGGAGAGACGGTCAATATTCTTAGATTATTTTTAAGGAGAAAAAAGGCTTTTATTTTGAGATAGTAATAAATACTAAATTCCTGGAAGATTAAAGGATTGAGGAGACTTTGCATGTCACTGTTGTGCATGCACACTTCCCTTTGAAGTCAATGGAACTTCTGTGTGCCAAAGGGCAGAGATATAGGGTGGCAGAATTTCATAATATTGTGACTTAGGAGCCAAAAACATCAGGGGATATCTAGAATGAGCATATGAACTTTTTAAATGCTTGAATGCTTTGAAGTGCTCTTTCTTTCTTCTTTTTTTTTTCTTCTTTTTTTTTGGTGGGGGGGTGTGTGGGGTTTGTTTTGGGTTTTTTTTGTTTTTTTTGTTTTTTTTGGTTTTTGGTTTTTTTTTTTTAGGAAAATTTAATAGAACTTTCTTTTTTACCTAGAATGTAACAGTTAACAACCACTTGAAGGAAAATCTGTCTTTCAGAGAGCTTCCCTGATAGTAAAACAGACCAGCAGAGGTTGTTTAGTAAAACTGAGGAGAACCTTGGGCATTTACAAGAGCGACAAGAGGCAATCTAGAGGCAGGAGGAGAGGTTGCTGGCAACAGGAAGGTGAGCTCTTGAATATAAAAGAGAGATGTCCAGGAAGCAAAATGATTGTAAGCCAAGGGAAGGTGTATAAACTGTCCAGGAGAATTGCACATCAGAATCTACCTCTGGAAAATCTGTTGAATCAGGGAGGCTGTGATTATTTTGCGCCTTGGATTACTTGTGTGTGCTCAAGCAAGAAAACTATATAGCTTTTTACTTGCTTGCCAAAAGAAAACAATTAGATAGCGTTCTTACTCATGCTCTTAAATGAGATTATTTTTGTTTTACAAAACATTGCTCTTATTTATTGACTTTATTTTGGAAGCCTTCAAATGTTGGATTTCTCCCTACATTAGGGGAAGGCTTAGAGTTCTTTATGATTCTTTCTTTCCACATGAGCTACATCTAGGAAAGGGCTGAGCAAAGAATGAGGGGTGCTTAGCATTCTCCTACACTGCCTAACATCATTAGAAAATTGCACCTTTCAAGAGCTGGTATACAGACTGTGAGGCTGAACTGTTCCATTTCTGGTAACAAAAGCATAATATTAATCACTTATTAACAGTCTTGGTCATTTGGCTTATTTCCTCATTTTCTACCAACCTTTTGAAAAACCTGTTTTGCCCTTGCTGGCCTCTTACTTATGAATGGCATCAGCAGCTGTATCTTGGTTTGAAAGGATGTGTGTGTGGAAAGGGAAAGGAAGAGGGATGACAGGCTCTAGCTAACATACTTTTGCAAACGACTGCTAGCTTACCACATTGCACCCTTCTTTTTTTCTGCTAATTACAGGAAAAGTGATTTATTAATATTTGTGCAATGGTAACTTCTCAGCTCACCCACAGCCTTTTCTAATTCAGCCAATTATTTTTAGCATTACTTTTAAGCTCTGACTTTAATTAATGGGGTGCAGAAGTTTAAAGCATATGGGGTTGCTTTTCTTAAGTCTGGGAAGAAGCAGAGTTTAAAAACTCTGCAGATACACTTCTCAATACTGAACTTAAACTCTGTTTCTGAAAATACTACATATAAGTTGTCACATTTTCTTCAGCTTGACATAAAATTCTGTGACGTGTCACATCAAATAGCAACAATCATGAAATTTTTAGGGATGTGTCAGTTTTGAGATACATACTTTTTTGCTTTGATCCACCATGGTTCAACTGGAAGATAAAATAATCACTTCCATTTCTCACGATTTCTTTATAAAAACATATAATAAAATATATATATATTTAAAAATTTTCAAAGTATTTGTTCCGAAGCCCCTTTAAACAGAAAACTCTTGTTGCTGCTAAAATCTGCTGCAAAACCAGCGCTTGAGTTGCAGTGATATTTTTTTCCTGCTTCACAGGAAAGCTTGAAACGTGCCATCATTTATGGGATACCCATGGTCATAGCTGGGCAGTCCGGTCTTCCCACACCTGGAGCATGATCCCGGCCCTGTGATGTCGGGGGTGGTGGCAGATGCTCAGCACTTTGTGATCCAGGTGTCTCTGAATAAAACTTCAGCTGCCTTTTCAAGTGACCAAAGAGAGAACCTCCCAGAAAACCCTTGGTCACTCACCGCGCTCCCTTCCTCAACAGGTGGAGCCAGGAGCGTGCAAACCTTGCTGGGAATTCCCAAGGAAGTCACATAACAACAGCACCGCCTCTTCCCCCGGGGTGAGCTCGGGTGACTGAAGCAGCGAGCGAGCGCTGTCGCCCTGGGCTCCCCCATGCAGCCCCCCGATCCCTCTCGGGGGGTCATTCGTCTTGGCCGCCCGTCATGGCCATGGTGGGTGGCAGCACATCTGCCGGGGGCTGGAGCACAGCTGCGTGAGGGGAGGCCGCGCAGCCCCGTCCACGGGGCGATCCATCAGCAGGACGGCTACTGCTGGGAAGAATTCCTCCCTGGCGGGATGAACCTCCAGTGACTCTTCTCGGGGGCCGAGGACGTCCCCCTCCCGTGCGGGCAGGGCCATCGCTCAGCCCGGGGATGAACTCTCCCTCACCCGCTGACCCCCTCTTCAACTCCACACGTGCTCCAAGGCGTGAACTGGGGCTCCGCGGGGCCCAGAGGCCTCCTAACCCACCTCTGCCTCAGACAGCTTCCAGTCGGACACCGGGGGCTGGGGGATGCCTGTGCTCAGCCCCACGGCATCGTCACTGTCTCCCCTCACGAACAGCACCAAGCTGAAGAGGCTTGTCTGCTGAACCTTGACAGGAGTGTTGCCCCATGCTGGAGAGCGCAGCCACCTTTTAACAATTTCATCTTAGTCTCCTCCTGCTCTGGACCCTGCAGACCCTGCCAGGGTTTCTCCCCAGCAGACCCCACTGCCGCTCTCTGATTGTCCCTGGATGCACAGACCAAAGGAAAACTGGAGTCAGTGGGACCTTGACAGGTGTCAGATGGGGATGTCCCCTCTGTTTTGGAGGAGTGAGGATTGGCTTTCACTTGATGGTTCTGGAATGCATTGCCAGGCTGGGGGATTGTGCTGACATCCCAGAGATGTGTGACAAAGGGTGCAGAGGGTGTCAGTTCCTGTTTCTGAATCGTCTGGTCTGCCTGTGTTGTGCTGGGGGAAGCAATAAGGAAACAGAAGCACAAGGACAGCAGCTGAATCTTTGTGCTTTTTTTTATACTTTTTCTTTTTTTGTTACTACTTTTTTTTTTTTCCCAAGGAAGCTTTCAATGTGGTCGCCTGTTGGGTCCTCTGGGAATAACGTGCTCCGGCAATTTATTACACTGTCTCTAGGCAGAGCCTACCACTGCTGTATCAGGGAATTACTTAAGGAATTACTTAGGTCCAGGTGGCTGTTTGAGAACTTATATCAAGAACTTACATCACCTGCTTTCCCTTGTAGTTAAATTTAGGTCCCTTCTTTTGGCTCATTTCTCCTTTTATCAGAGCATAATTTAACCACTGGTCACTGGAGGCAGAGAAGCCTAAATAAGCTTCAGAGTACACTTGAGAAACTCTGCTGGGGAGAGCTAAGAAACAACTTTTTCTTCTGAAAATCGGTGTCCTTTCACAGTGACTCTAGTAGCTTCTGCCCTTCCCTGTTGGATGAAGGAAGTAGCAGACAGGAGAAAAGAAGGAAAAGTTGGCATGACAAGATGTATCAGGAAGGTGAGGGGAAAGGCGAAGAAAATGTATCTGCTCACATCAGAGAAGAAGAGACAAAACTTATGTTTCTTTGCATTTAAATTCCTTGGCTAAGTTCACTACTGCATGCACAAACAGGGACAGGAGGTATAGAGAGAGTGGCACGAGTGACAGCATCCTGTGTCCCGGACTAGCAAGATGAGTGCTCAGGTACTCCAACGTTGCATTGCAGGCCAGCAGAGCTGGTTAGGATCAGGAAAGGAGGATGAACGGGGACACAGTTTTTAATACCAGATAATGCCCAATTCCAGGGGCTGATGGCAGAAACTCTATGGAACAGCAGCTTAGGAATTCTTTCTGTTTGTATAGCTATGAAATGCATTTTTAAGTGCTTTGAACTTTTTTGTAAAAGCATAATGGCAAATACAGAGTACATTTAAATACATTTGAGCTCTGACTACTGGGGACTGCCTTTATGGGGACAGGTAGTAGAATCTCTTTCACAGGATCTCTTTCTATGCTGTGTCATTATCCATAGAAATCAGCTAGCGACTACAGTGAAGCATTTTAGGGCAAACCAACACCAGTGATGGCTGCAGTGCAGTCTGCCCTGTAAACTGCAGTGAATTGGGAGCTGATTGACAAGCAGCTTAGACATCTGGACACCAGGAGCAGGGTATACAGCTGGAGCTGCCAACCTTTTCAGCTTGTCCTGAGGTAAGGCTGTCCCAGCTCATCAGTCAGCACCCTTACATTTCTTAGGCCTTCAGTTTTAAAGAGGCTATACTGACTCATAAAATTTAGTAAGATGAATGGGTGTGTTTTATGATTTTTTTGCTGAATAATAATAACTCAGAGGTTTGAAATGTCTGAAGACTTTTCTTTGCTCACACCTTCCAGAGTGTAGAATGGAATGTTTCATAGCAGTTTTGCTTTTTCCTTTCATTCTGGTGGAATCAAAAGTAATGACTGCAGCAAGTGCCTATAAGTCATTTAATTATGCTACTCTTTTTTTTTCCAAGGAACCTGTAAGCATTGTACAAACTTGACAACTAAAACTGTGTGATGCTGTAGGCCTTTCAACTCAGAAAACCTATGTTCACATTTGGATATGAGATGTTCATAAAAGTGTTCTAGATTTGCTTCTCTCCTTAAGAATCTTTGTGTCCATTGCAAAATGCATCACACAATTTAGTGTAAACTGTAGTGTCTTTCAGCATAAGGGAGGGAGACATTAACAAGTGCATCTGGACAGATAGAGATGTAATGAAAGTCTTGTCAAAAATACAATGTGTCAAAGAGTTTTGAAGACCTTCATAGCCTATTTCTGAAATTTTTCCAAGCCCGCAGCAAAGGCATTGTGAGACACCCAAAAGCTCAAAGACCATGTCATGACAGTCCCTGCATGATGCACGGAGCAGGTCACACCGTTCTGTGCTTGGGTAAAGGAGTTTCATCACGAAGCAGAATTCTCTCTCTTGAGCAGAAGTAAGTCCTTTAAGTGATCACCTGATCATCATTACAGAGGATTAAAAAAGGGGGGTTATGAACAGAGAATAGACATACAGATCTAACTGCAGGCTTGGCTCTAGAACTGAGGGGTAAGCTACACCTTTCTTTCTCAACCATAAGGTAACATTGATGGCTATATACCGTGTCCATCATCCTAGTCCTAATCTCTCCCTAATCAGTAATTTCTGCTTAGTTGTGTGTGTACAACAGTCTTTCCTTCTGTGGCTCATGAGCCAACCTGAGGCAAGCATAACCTAATACCATCTCTGGTCTTCCTTATAGGTATAGACGTCCATGTAATAATGATCCGACTAGGGATGTACCAGAGCCCATTCTCAGCAATTGTTTTGAAAGCTGTCTTCCATTTAGTCTATTTAGTAATAAGAATCAATGAATGGGTATTGGTGGTTCTGACCCATGTCAGCCGGATCAGTCTCATTTTCATTTGCAAAGACACCTTCATGTATCATGACCACAGCACTTCATCAGTGTGATACTGAGATGTGAGGTGTCTGCAGTAAAGTGGGCATCAATTCTAAGAATATCTTGAGTGACACGGGACTGATCATCATCCTGGCACGAATAGGTACTGTCTCAGAAATGTATGAATAATATACCATAAGTGTTGGTCGTTTGTCAATCTGGTGTCCTGAAAGAGACGGTACCTAAACCAGCTTACATTAATCTTTTGGAGACAGATCTAGAAAAAAATACTTATAATTGTGTTAACCAACATGGCTTGAGTCCCTTTCCATTCCTGGGCCCACTTGGGGAAGTTAGATTAAAACAGGGGAAATACTTTGCATTAAAATGGTTTTCATGGAGTAACGAATTGAATGATAACAAGTTGTGGTGCATCAATCACGTTGGTGAAACAGCATTTGGTTATTTAATAAAACCTACCTTTCCCGTTCCTCTTTTTCCTGTAAATATCTATCTTTTTCCATACGTAACTCTGCAGCTTCATTATGATCTCCTACAACCAGTGCCTCCTTATTATCAGGTAAAGAGCAAGCCGACTGATACTGCCTTTTTCCTTCTTCAGCTACTATCAAAACAGTGCAACAACCCCAGTCACAAACTCAAGAGTCTTTTGACAGCAGCAATTAAGCAACTTAATTAATGAGTGAATAAAAATGATAATATTTACTGAATGGGAGCATCCTGTTTTGCATTTTTATTCAAACTGTGCACCTGAAGAATACCACTGAGTATACTACCTCCTCCCCTTCTGCTTGCAAGCACTCTTCATTTTTTTCCCCACACTATTTTGACTTTGAAAGCACCCAAAAACTATTGCATGCCTAGACACAGTGCTGAGGCACTAAAATACTCTTCCAGGCAGCATAAGGGAATATGCTGCTGTCTTTGCTGTGATTCTACTGACCCTTAAAACTTGGCTTACATTTAAGGGCAATTTCCACAGTGCATTTGTAAGCTTGAAATTTACATCAAAGTAGGTGATTAATTACTGATAAATGGCTAATAAAACATTAATGCATTTTGTAATTAACAAACCTTGGAATGACAGTGCTTTCCACCCACTTTCTCCACATGTTTCACATGCATGTATACAGACTGCTGTTCCCTCATATTCTTTATTTGACTGTTAATCTTGGCAACCCTCACATGTTACATGCATACATATAAATATATATTATAGTCTACATGGGTTTTCTCAATGAAATATATAACCCATCTCCAGTGCAAGTAAAGCCCATACATAATTATTTTGGAATGACAGACAGTGAATTCCTTAGCTATTATTTTTGACAACCCTGTCATGGATGCCAGGCATATATTGTGGTAAGATCCTGAGAAACTTGGGAAAACCCACCTGGGGAGCAAACTCCTTTTTTCTTTACGGAAAGGTTCCCCAAGTGACAGGCCTGCAATCCTGGGTGAGCTTAATTAAAGTCAATAGAGAAAACTAAAGCATTCAAAATTGCTGCCTTTGGGGCTTCCCCACTCTTCTTTTTCTTCATTTGCTGACACTTTTAAGGGTAAGGTGCATTTTAAATTCCTTATTTGGGGCTTGGGGCTCAGTTCATCACATTCCCCTTCTGTTCTGTATCCCACATTAAATCTCTCTGACACTTCAAAGTGTTGTTTCCCATGATTTATGGCTAACTAATGCAGGTGCACTGGGCCTCCTGTGAAGTGCTGAGTGTCCTCTTTGACATCAGTATTAATGAATGAAGTTTTGGCATACAAAGCCAGGTAAGACATGTTATCTAAAAGTACAGATAGGTAAACTGAGGCACCCAACAAGGCCGAGGTGAAGCCAAAAGATGAATTCAACCTCATTGGCTCCCAGAGTCCTGCAGACTAAGCATCTTGTAGCATGAGATCTGCTGAGTATCATCTTGGGTTTTTTCCAAAATCTGCCTAACCAGACTTTGTGACCCCAGTCCTCTTTCTCTCTCCTCTCCTGCCACAGTTGCCCATCACAGGCCAGAGACACACACAAGCGGAGGAACTGGGAGCACACATTGAAAAAATAAAGCCTTTGTGTAATAGGATCATGACCATCTGCTGCACCTGCCATTTCAATCCCTTGTCTGTTTTGAATCATACATTGTCAAATGTCACAATCACTACCAGGCCTGAAGCCTGGATTAGTTCTTGAGCTTGTAATGCTTCCTTTTGAAATGAATGGCAAAGTGCCTACTGACTTCAGCACAAGAAGGGTTCATCAACTGACAGCTATAATCACCTTCATTTGGACCCCACCTATACTGGCAGAACTCACTGGAAGTGGTGTCAGCAACCGCAGCAGGACTGGGACTGGGGCATTTGTGACAAACTACCTTTGGGGTTTGCTTTTGGAATAAAATCCTCATTTACCAGCCTCTGGTAATGAGGTGGCCACACGACTCAAGAGTGAAGGCATTTTTATTAGTGCCTAATGGTAGATATCTTAAGTGAGGTTTGTGAATTAGGAAAACACTTTAAACATTCAAGTGATCAAAATCCCTGATGGGCGTCAGAAATTCCCCAGTTCCAACTGTTGGTCCCATAGCACTTTGATGATTCACTACCTGTTAATCTAGGCTGTCTGTACATTTATTGTAGAGGTAACTGTATGGTAGGATGATAGTAATTACATATTCTGTCCTCTACAGCACTCAGAAATGTCAAGAGCAGGGGGTTTTCAAAGTCCAGTAAGTATATCTCACTGGGGTTAAAAACAGAGCTGCTTGTCTTGCTCCTGAAGCTGGAAGCGGCTGAGGTGAGGAGATTCACTTAGATTCAAAGCAATAAGGTCTCTGTGCAAAATGCTACCTGAGTCTCAATTCTGAAGAAAACGCTTCCCTTTCTGTTTTGGGCTTGTGGGATATCTGAATCCAGCAGACCCAGTTCTGATCTGTTTGTATTTTAAACTGTGGCAGACCAAGTATCTCCTCCTTTCCCTATTCCTCCTTACCATGCTCTCTTGGCAAACAGCTCACTTCTTTACTTCCCTCCTGGAGGAAGGATATCAACGCTGAAAAGGTTAAGTGTGCTGCCTTATGAGTTGGGATGTTGTGAAATTTACACTCATTAGCTTCTCTGGGTGGCCATCAGGAATTTAATTAATATCCTTGACATGGGTTTTTATAACCGGTATCGTGGCTTCCAGATGCCCATTGCTGAGAGAGACAGAGATTGCACTTGTGAAGAGTGACAGCTTTCAGGAGTACGCAGAGGCTTTGTACTCCGTCTTGCAAGAAGAAAGACAGCTCTGGTTGCCACCTTCTTCCTGTGGGGAAAAAAAGGGAGAAAAAAACCAGCAGCCTTTTTGCAGGTAGCCTCACTCATGACAGTAACATCACGTCTGTTTCTGCCCTTGTCAACACATCTCACTGTCCACAATCACTCATCATCTCCAGACAGACAGCACTGGAGGAGATCATCAATTGCCAATGCAATTCAGCAGATACACTTCATAAATTTTAATTACATTCCCACTGAAAATGAATGGTCAGAAAATATAAAACATCTGCCATCCAGATCATTTACATTTTTCATACAATAAATCATTGGCAACATCCAAAACAATGGATTAAATCATGTGGAGTGTGATAGGTCAAGAAAGAAGAAACGGCACCCATTGTGTGATTACTGTTTGGACCAAAGCCATTACACAGTGTACAGTATCAAGGAAAATAAAAACATTAAAAAATAGTAACTGTTTGGACTTGTCCTCATAAATAAAAGATCCCTGGTATCAGATAGACCCTGCTAATGGATCTATTACTGTGTCTATGGAAAAATGAGGGATTGTTTAAGTAAAAGAATATTTAGTTAATTAAGATGGAGGGAAATGAGCATTTATCAATTGAATGTCTGGGCTATTTAGCTTGTAAATAGAATAAAGAAGTGATGTCAGTGGAAGATAATCTGTTAATCAGGTTTAGGTAACATCACGACTGTTAAAATAACTCAATCAACATTTTCTTCGACAGAGTGGTGTGAAATCCTAGTGTGAGATCATCAGTGTGTCCAATTTATGTATTTTACCTGACAAAGCATCACAATATAGGTTTAGCAAGCCAGGTGTGGGACACAGAGGGGATCACTACATCCTTTTGGCCTCTGTTTGCAAGGGAGCCAGCCCTGATGGTGATGAAGCAGTGATGTTCGAGGAGCCCTGCCCCAGGAGGTAAGAGAACCGTGCTCAGCTCCTGTCCTCCTTCAGCTACCAAACTGCTGGAGAAACAGGCCAAGGCAGCAGGATTGTGTTTCCCTCCATAGAGGGTTCAAGGCAATGCAGCCAGAACCACAAATCTAAAAAATTACTTTCTGGTCTAGGTACCACAGATTTCCTCAGATTTAGTTAGATTTGGGTGCCTCAGGCTCCTGCAAGTTTTTAGCCCTGAACTCTAGGTGTTTTGTTTGTTCAATATTATATGTTTGCTTTGGGGTTTTTTTCTGAGCAATGATATCATTGTTATGTCACCTTGTGTTGCTTTGTCCTCCAAATGATGCTTTCTTCAGCAGTCGTCCTTACTACTTGCACAGTTACCAAACCTGAGACATTGTTCTCTCTCCCCTCACCCATTTTTATTTTCTAAAAACTGAAAGTAATGTTGTTTGGATCCACCTCAAGGCTTGTTCTTTTGTTTGTCTTTTAAATACTACCAATACAAAGGAATGGATGTCCACGGGAGTAGCAAACTGTGAACACACTCAATCACAAATTGGTGGATACAGCACATCCTCATCCCTAGAGCAGATGAGAGATTAGTGTGTTTGTTAACCTCAGTATCTTTCCTGTTGAATGAAATGGGTGGAAATCAGGTATACACTGAGCAAATGTTTATTTTGACTGGAAGCCCTGTCACTTTGTGTATTTATGTGAAATAGAGAGATGCATGCTTAGCCTGAGGAGGTATCTGCACTCTTCAAAATAAGGCCATTGATGAATGGCTGTAAAAGCTATACTTTTATCTGTTTTATGTTCTTCTAATGCTGCTAAATTGTTGTATATTAGGTTAAAAAATAGTTCATTCTGACGTTACGTCGTGAGCATGTCTCGCAATGGTATGTGCAATATAAGCCTCTTTCATTTGACGATTTACTGCTGTTAAAAGGAAATAAAAATCCCCATAACATATGAGAGAGCAATGTAGCTGAGAGATTTTTCAAGGTGTTCAGCTTGAGTTCCTTGAACTAGGAATAATGGTTTTTTGACTCGATGTATCTGTGTATTTTTAATTCAGTTACACAAATATCAGCAGGAAAGAGGTAGCAATTTTTTCCCTCATAGAGATGTTTTACTTCATACTAAACTCCTTTACAACAACAGTAATTATTGAAAAATATCACAGAAGTGCTGCAGCACATGTTATTATTATTAGTTACTATTTATACAGTGACACATATTGCTCTACAGACAAATAAAAACAATGTGGCTTTTCCTCTCTCACAGTGATGGTTTATGGGCTTTTTATTATGAGTTTGGCCAGCTGGTTTAGGTATGACAGGTAATTCTCCCAAAATCTATTCCTTTTGCCCTAAGTCCCACCCCAGAAGGATGTTTTTTAAAATCACAAAACATTTGTGCCATTTGTGTTTGCTCTTCCCATCTTGTGCTCCATCCCCCAACTTCCACCCTTCCCCACACTTCTCCCATCTTTCAACCTATCCTGTTTCTTTTGGTCCCATTGTTACCATCTGCTCAGTCCAAGTCTGGAAGGAAAACTAGCAAGCTGTAGTGCAAAGTTCCTGGTATCTCTGCCCAGCCTGGAAATAAAAGGTATCAGCAGGCCAGTTTTCCCACTGTTTTCAGTCTTTGGTCTCAACAGTGCTCATCTGTACATGGGAGGATATGGGATAGGCCACTGGACAAAGTGCTTCCTTCCGTCTTTGCCTTCCACCAAAGCACAGTCCCCACATTATCCACTGCCCATTGCTTCCTCCTAGACTTTCACAGGAGTGCCCAGGGTAGCCAAACTATGCTCCCAAGGCATTGGATGGCCCACCATGTAGAAAAGTATATACTCTACATATTCTTAAAGGAAATAACAATTCTACTTCTGCTGCTCAGGGAGTGCTAGGGTGTGCTCAGGATAACTCTGTTAAGCCTTCTGTACACCTCGAATTTACAGATTTCAGGGGGCTAGTTGAGGGACTATATTCCCAATAACTCATTCAATCAGACAAAACCAGGAAGTTTAGGAAGTTTGTCCAGTCCTTATGCAACTTCAGCACTTCTTTCCCAGTGTACCTCCATCATGAAACATTTCCTGCAAAAATCATAGCGATTGAGGAGAAAATTCAAAAAGGCATTTAGATGCCTAACATACCACTCCTGCAGAACGCAAGTGCCTAAATTGATGTCATCCATGTAATTTCTTACACACGTGAAGATCAGCTCATGTAGGGACCTAGAAGTTTCTAACATAGCTTTGGTGCTGGTGACTTCCTTCGGATCGAGTGTGTGCTGTTGATGGTGTCTCCAGATCACCCCCACCAGCTGAGCTTTGGTTTGTGTCCAGGAACAAGGTCAGAACACACCAGCTTGGCTCCTCTTGGGTAAAATCCATCTGGAAAAAGCACTCCAGGAACTCCCTGAACATGCCCAAGGCACACTTGGGTGTCGTAGCTGATGGGACCAGGCTGCAGCTAGCCCAGAAATAGTGCCCTGAAGGACGTGTGCCGTGGCCTGGCGGTGCTCACTCCCAGCTCTTTCGCTGTGCACATCTGCTCCTATTGGTCTGCATGACAAGTGCAGGCACAGCCACTGCGGCTGTGCAGCTCGTCCCAGAGCTGGCTGCGTGTGCACATACGTGTGTGGGGCCGTGTCACCCACACGCGCGTGCATTCACATGTGTGTGCACGTGTAATTTATCATTTTTTTGTGTGTGATACACCAAAAATAATGTATGAGCTCCCTCTGCTGCTTTATACAAAGAAATTAATCAAGAAAATTGCTTGGAAAGCTGAGAGCATTTTATTCAAATCTTGCTGATAATGCTGTATGCACAAGTAGTACTAAAAATAAGTGTGCATTATGCTTGCAAAGCACTGTCCGAACATTAAATAAAATTAAATAAACAAAAGAATCTGTGTTGGCTTTTTTGAATCATAAAATATTCCAAGTATATCTGTTTTTATTGAACGAAACATGTCAACATTTTGGGTAAAAGAGTCTTTTCTGACTTTGAGAAGGAATCAGTAAAATCAGTGAAAGCACTACTGAGAGGTAAGATACACTAAATATAGCTATGTCTTTATCTCTTCTTAAAGGGAATAAATAATTTAAAAATAAGTTTAACAGTGACATATTATTGTGTTAGTAGTTTTTGGATGTCTTTTGCATTTTGTTAAAAATGTTTTATAGAGTTACACAGTGTGACATAAGCTACTCCTGAAGTTTATCTGAACTTTTAAGTCCCATAGAAGAAAAAGCAAATTACTTTAGTGATGAAAACAGACCCCTGCTGAAGAATGTTGTTCTAAAGACTTTTAAAAGCTTTAAAATATGTTGTTGTCTTTTTTTTCTTTTCTTCTCTTCCTAAATCTTCTGCTTTAAAAATGATGTAAGAGGACTATCTGAAATACGTCATTATTTTATGCATTGGAAAGGTAATTGTGATAAATTGACTTGCAAACAGGTTATTTCCTGAAGGGACAAAATCAAAAGTGTAGTTCTATGAATATTTTCAGAGAAAAACTTAGATCTGGATGTAAATTTTCAGTCAATTTTTCATCTTGAAAAGTATAGATTTAGTTAAACAGGAAAAAAGTGATGTATTTCTATCAATTCAAAGGATCAGTTTGAATGACTTTTGAAAGATTTTTTTGACATTTTGAATTGCAGAATAATAGACTGAAGGCACCCCTGGAGTCATCTGATCCCTCCCCAAATTAAAGTGTCTCAATATTGCTTAAGTGGATGCTTTTCTCTAAAAATGTACTTTAGTAAAAAAAATAAAATAAGATATTCAGAAAAAGCTCCCAAAGTAGATGAACATTTTGAATCACACTAGACACTAAATGTGACACAAAGCAATGCTTGACTTTGCCTTATAACTCCCTAAGAATTAAAAAAATATTTAACCAAAAAATTAAAGCAAAACAAATTTATTGTAAGAACTGTCTATGAACAATCATACTGTATATGCAGGGCCACTTGACCTGAACTGAGAATGAGAACTAAATAGAGGAAATCCTTCCCTGGGATTGCACCAACCAGGCAGGCTGAGCCAAACACCCAGTGGAGCTTCCTGCATGTTACAGAATCGCAGAATCATTAAGGTTGGAAAAGACCTCCAAGATCATCAAGTCCAACCTTTGACTGATCACCACGTTGTCAGCTAGACCATGGCACTATGTGCCACGTCCAGTCATTTCCTGAACACTTCTGAGGATGGTGACTCCACCACCTCCCTGGGCAGTCCATTCCAATGCTTAACAACCCTTTTCATGAAGAAATTCTTCCTAATGTCCAGCTTGAATCTGCCCTGGCACAGCTTCAGCCTATGTCCTCTCATCCTGTCACTGGTTGCCTGGAAGAAGAGACCAATCCTCACCTGGCTACAAGCTTCTTTCAGGCAGTTGTAAAGAGTGATAAGGGCCCTCTGAGCTTCCTTTTCTCCAGGTTAAACATCCCCAGCTCCCTCAGCTGCCCCTCATAGGACTTACTCCCTAGACCCTTCACCAGAAGGGCAACGAAGATAGTGAAGGATCTAGAGAGTAAATCTTATGAGGAGCAGCTGAGAGCAGGAATCTGCAAGAACTGTAAAAGACAATAAACTTCAGTAGTTTCAAGTTTTCAGAAAATTTTCATTATTTTGGCTACTTTTGCATTTTGACTTACGGGACTGAACATCTCCCTGGCTTTTGAATACTTGTCTATTTAGGATTCTCATAACACCTTTGTTCAGTTATTTGCTGCATGGTCCCTGTATAGGTTAAGTGGGACTACCACCCTTTCCTTAACTTTCATTCCATATACTTCGACTGTCGCGCCACAGACCTGTAACTGAAAGGCAATTTATTGCAGCCACTTCTAGTGTGGGGCTGTTATCTCGTTTGTCATAACCTTTTAAACATCTGTAACTTGTTTCTCTATACAAAAGCATTAACATGCACAGACAGTTGATACCTAACTAGTCTAAGCATGTAGCTATCTGCATTTTCTTCACCATTAATGACTTAGCAAGGATAAGAGATGTTTGAGATTCTATTCTCTTTTTTTTTGTTTGGCCTTGCTACTGTGAAACTATTAGAAAAAATATTTCTATCTGATTAAGTGTTGGGCCAGGATTTTGAGCTTTGCTAAGTAACAAGAATAACAGAGTCCTCCTTAATTCCTGTGTGTATTACTGGACAATACTGCACAGTAACTATTTGGTAGCTGCACTGGAAATGAGTGCACCTCTCACAAAAATTGAGCTTTGATAAGCCGTCCTTACTTGTCCACATTTGCCAGCCATTTGTACCATGGCAATCTCTCTGTAAACACTTGTGATAACGTTAGTCTCTACCACTGCCCCGAATTTGGGCCTAATACATTCACTGATGGAGCTATAATTATCCAATCTGCAGGCTTTGCACATATAGGAGTTGTTGAATCAGATATTCTAACACAGGCCCTGATGTCTCTTCTGGCAACTTCACCACCTCAGTAGTTTGTGTTTTTCAGTTTTAAATTGGTAACATTAAATGTCTTTAATAGGTTATTACTGGAATCCTTTACGCAACAGAGACGTGGTGAATACAAATAGACTACTTGACAAATCACAGACAGTAATGGTTGGCAGATCCCATTGGCAATTTAGTAATGTGCTCAGGATCACAGATACTAGAGTTGGAAAAGACACATTAGGTGAAATCCTAGGTTGCATGAAGAAAATGGCAGAATTTCAGTTGAGTTCAATGGGACCAGTTGCATTAATAGTGTTGCATTATTATATCACCTTCCACTATTGATCATAGCAATCCAGTCTGTGTGCAGTTCTACAGGGAGCTCCTTGAATCCAAGCATTGAGGCTTGGTAGGAAAGTATGTAGCTATAAGCTTTATTGATTTCTGTATTCATTTAGCACTGGACAAACTCCCAAGACCCTATCTCTGGGCTCATTCAAAATTTACTAAGTTTCTTCTGGTATAATCCTGGTCAGGAATCCAAGGGGATGTCCCTGGGACATTACACAGCACAGCTTGAAGTGACTCAAAACTCACAAGATCCAGAGTGACTTCTGCTGAGCTTCCCAGACGTTTCCAGCAAGCACAGTAGGCTTATTTAATGTTGTGTGTTAGAGTCATGGGCTCCTTCTTAAACCTTGAGTCTTAATATTTTCCACTATCATCAGAAATATAAATGACCCATTAAAGAGGCAACTGAGTATGCCTTCCATAACAAGGTGCCCTCAGATGGCAGACAGGCAGGAGGCTATCAAGGAAAGGAGGCTGAGGGTTTGGGTTACAAGAGCAGTTCAGGGCACTCCAGTATTCTATAGCAGATGCATAATTTAGAACACCTTAAACCTCATTGGCCCTGAGGTTGTCCTAAATATTCCTCAAGTCCATTCCAAAAGTCGAGGTTCAAGATCAATAAAGTGGAAATGTTACTTTGATGCACTTTTCTACTTGTGCTGGTAATGAACACAAACTAAGAATTGAGTCCCTGGGGTGGTTGCACAGCTTCACTGTCATTTCTCAAGGCTTCAAGCTTCTGTTCTGCTAAATGGAAATTAGAGGCCAGTCTCCAGATATGAGCCCTTGAGAAGAAAAGCTACTAAGAGCTGCAAAACTTTACCTGGCATGTAACTAGTGCACTAATATATTCTGCTGATAAAATCCCATGGTCATGTGTCATTTCACATCCTTCCACTGACTTTCAGGCAGTAACTGGAAAGCAAAAATGCAAGGTGATCATTGCCTCAATAAAAACCTTTCAAAGCCAAGTGTAAATGAATGCTGTAAATTGCACATTTTTTTCCCCATGCGTCTCACAGATCTGAACTCTGAGGATCAATCAGTTGCACACAGGAGTCATGACCCTGCTCTCATTGCTCTAAGGAACTGTTGTCTCACTGCATGCTATGACCCTTGGCATGAACCTGGTAATATTACTACTTGTGGGTCTATCAACAACAAGCCCTCTGTGGTCCCAATGTGCTTAGGAAAACTTAATTCCTCTTGTTCCAAATGTAGGGATCTCTTTTGTGCCAATTACCCTTTGACACTGCTATTCAAGCCTTACTTTCCAAACGCTGGTCCCTTAAACACTGCTCCCTTCACAGGGAGATAGGCTGGCAATAGCAAGGAAAGCTAGTGCAAAAATGTTTTCTCTTGATGTTCCGGTTTTGGGATGGTTGCTAAATGTATGTCACTGCCTTTTAGGAGGCTTTGCATAATGCTGGATAGCTGACTTCCTCATGACTTAATCTTCAAATTTCTTGTAGGCTTAGCAGGTTGTAAATGCTTTATGGTCTTCATGGTGTGTGTTAGATCTATGGGTGAAATCAGATTCCTACAAATTACTATTCAGATATACCTTAGCTTTGACTGCCTGGGTGGTCAGTCACAGTCTCAAAGAAACCTATATTGTGGCTATACTAGCCTTGGAAATATGTATTTCTGTTCTTTCCACATTCTTGAACTGAAACCCTTCCTCTGACAAGGAGGTGAGTCCTGATCAAGCCAGTTCAGGTGCAGCAGCAGCAGCAGCAGCAGCAGCAGCAGCAGCAGCAGCAGCAGCAGCACTGTTACTGCCCACAGTTGCCCTGTTTGCTGATTCCATAGAAGGAGCATCTGAGTGGTGCATGGATGTCTGTTAGCAACCATTTACGTGTGAACTGTCCATCGCGGCCTGGGAAGTGAAAACTTGCTACAGAGCACACCAGAGCATGAGGGAATGCTTGGCCTTCTCCACTAACTTCTTCAGTGACAACCTTGTCTACTGCTCTGCTCCTTTACTGAGCAAATAAACACCCTGGTCCTGGTGCCTTTTCCGGCTGAGAGGCAGGTTGCCTCACCAGCAAGCAGCTGGGCAGCACAGTTAAGCTCTCTGTTGGCCCAGTGAGCAGACTGGTGGCCCAGGGATACAGCAGCACTGCAAGAGACCTGAAGGAGAGGAAGCACAACTGATGGCAGCTGATAGTTTGACAGCCTGGAGGTCTTTCACAGGCTCATCTAAAGCACAAATGCCACTTCTGGGTCTTGAGAAGGGCAGAACAAGCTTAAAAAGGATGAAGGCTGACATTGTAAGGAGTGTTGTTGGGGTAGACAAGGCTTTGTTCCTGGTCACTGATCTGCTCAGGGGCTTTCAGGCATGCACTACCTTGTGCGTAGCCATGATTTCTGCACTTTGCTGTAACTCAAAGAGCTAGACTATGCTCCTGACTATGCTCCTCAGGGCAAGGCTTCTGCTGCCTGCCCAGCTTCTCAGCAGGGCTCCTTGGATTATACTCAGCCCGGCTCCTGACACACCAGCCTGGCTGCTCCTTGCCCTGGAGGGAAGGAGGGGAGCTCCTGTGCACCTGTGAGTGGCCCACAGGCAGACCTCAGCTGCCACTGCATTTGAAGCAAGCTGGGTGTTTGTCTCCTGTTGGGGGCTGCAGTTGGGAGCAACCACCATGCAGATAAGTAAGTGCTCCCCTGGCTCTTCAGCAGCTAACTAAAATGGTAATGAGGTGCCTTCTTGGACAGGTGAAGGCAAATGGAGCAGTGAGCTGCAGCAGTTAACAGCAGGCAGGATCTGCTTCTCCAGTGCCTGTCATTCCCTTGCCCAAAGACCACAAGGATGGCCTGTGGTGCAGTTCATCTGTCCTGAAGCTTTCTGCCTTAGGAAAAAAAAGAGGTTCACTGTCTGGTTTTTCTGTTCCTCTGGTCACTGTGTGAAAATTGATGTTTCTCTTGCTGTTGTTGCTGGCATTTTTAACAGAAAGTCAGCCGCTTGGGAACTGGTGGTCTGCCAAAGCAGTCTCCACACACTGCAAGGTAAGGGCTGCCCACACTGGCTCTAGGCTGGATGGGCTGCAAAAAGGAATGGAAGTGGATGAGGGAAAGGGAGCAGGGAAGAATGAATGGAAGTAGATGAAGGCTGTAGCATCAGGTTCACTTTTTAGGGTTACATTGGATGGTCTTTTTTATTGTGATATTATCTGCTTCCTTCTCCCCAGGATGTTTCAGTCATGTCCCATAGGGGTGCTCAAATAGGCAACAGTAAATTTCCTTCTCTTAACAAGTGGCACTGGTGAAACTATGCTCCCCTTGCTGGCTGATTTAGTGAAGAACCTATTGTCCTGGTCTTAGTTTACTGCCAAATCCTGTTGTGGGCACACAGCAAAAAGGGAAGTTTTTTATATATATATGTAATACAGATGGCAGTATTTTTTGTTCAGAAAACTCTGCCTAAGCTGAAACAAAGAATGGGGGTACCCTCAACCCCAAGGAAGAGAGGTTTGGAAAGTTACATGCAAAGGAAAAACAGATATACAGCCTGAATTTGTACGGACTGGGTTATTCCTGACATGCTGACTAATGACACTGAAGTTTTAGTGGCCTTTGATCTTTGATCTTTGATACAGAGTGAAGCAATTTCATTTAAAAGCCTGACTTGGGTCGTCTGCTATTATTATAGTAGGTTTACAGAAGGTTTAGTGTTTTTGTTTGAGCAGCTCAGTTAATTTTAGGTGGAAAAGGCCTTATTCTCCTGTGGTTAGCACTTTGGGTAGTCACTTCCTGAATAGCTTTCTCTCACAGCTCCCTTTGGGCACTTATTTCCAGTGAGTTAAGGTGGGCTTTTGGGTCAGAGCTTAGAGAGCTGTGAGTCAGGAGAGAACCAAGGATGATGTATTTTTCTCACTCTCTCTATCTCTGTGCTGCTTTATTTCTGGAAAATCAAATATAACAGTTTAATCAAAAAGGAAGTGGGAAACAATGTAAAAATACTGCCTAGCTTTTGCACAAATAAAGAATAAATGAAATAGAAGCATATTCATCAAAATCCAAGTCAATACTGAAATAAAGTTGGCCCCTGTTGGTATATGCAACATAAAAGGAACAGAAAAAAAGTAGGGAGCAAAGCACTTATGAAAAGGATTTTTTTTTTGTGAAATAACTATTTTTCAGAATATAATAGCAGTAACACACTCTATGCATAAATGTTTCAAGGGGGAAACTTAGGCTTTAAATTAGATATTTTTCTTTCTATGCAAAAAGAATAGCAGAGAATAGCTTTGGATACCATTTAAGACTGGGAATTACAACCTGGATAATTTGGAAGGGCTGAATTACAAATATCCAATGTGATTGATAGTAACAGGGCAGATGGGCCCTTTAAAGTCCTGGCCAGGCAGGAGGTCACACTCGTAATGCTGCAGCACACAGGGACCGGGAATCCACCCAGGGGACTGGGAACTCTCCCAGGGGCTCCCAGCCAACAGCCTTAAATAAAGTTCTGGTGCAAAAGGAGGATTGAAAATGTTAATAAATAAATAAATAAATAAATAAATAAGAGAAAAGGCATGACAAAGTAGGCTGCAAAGAGACTATCAGTAGAAATATTTATCTTCTAGTGTCTGAGGGAGACTGCTATTTTATATTTATTCCTCTATCTCTTAGACTGGGTTTGGGGAAAAACCGCTCAGGAGTTTTCCCTGGCATGGCTACAGTGTTTGGCGGAATGATCTGGTGGAAAATCAGTTGGGGTTGCCTCCAGTAGCTACACGATGGTCCCTGAGAGATGACCTGATTCCCACTCAGATCAGCTCACCTGCAGCACCCTCCTACAGAGCTCTAATACCTTGATTCACCACCATGCCAGGAGGCACCCACTGGGGCTGGAGAGCATTTCATCCTCTGGGTGCAAGGATCCACCCAAGAACAGACCCTAATAAGAGAGAGTGACTTTTTGCTGCCCTATAGGTCAGAATAGCAACTTGGAAAGTGGTATGAAAACTCTGTGATTACCTGATCCATCAGATGATCAATAGATGCATCAGGTTTTCTAATGGAGTACTAAAGTGCTTTCAAGGAAGGCTTTAGGAAATTTTATTCCTTTTAATTTTTTCTTGGTCTTTAGGATTTAGAGAAGCTTTTGGGATGGAGGTGTAAATTTTTTGAATAAAATCTTGGATTCACTTTTGCCAGTATAATTCTGCCATGGCTTTATCTCGTCTGAGTAAAATCTCTCAATGCCAAATGAATGATTTCTGGACAATGTAAAAATAAAGCTACACAGGTTAAGCCAAACTTGCCTTGCATATTGTCCAAGAACCATAATCCTAAGAAAAATACAACCAAAGTGAAAGGCAGGAAAGAACAGAAGCTCATCAAATTTGTCCTTTCCCTTTCTACTTTATGATAACCAGATTTCATGAGAAACAAGGATCTGGAAAAAGGTCTGGCTTCTTGTTCTTGAGGGGAGACCTGAGAAAATTTATGGAGCATTTCACAGAAATCTTTAAACAAACCACCTTGGAGCCCTGTAGGGTCATCAGGTTACAGAAACTCCAGTTCACTGCAGATGGGAGGTGGCCAGTAAATGGATCACATTGCCAAGTAGTTGTGGTACTGGTGAAGTTTCTGCCAAGAGGTTCCAGTTTAAGCACACTTCACACCAGATGAAGGCATTGCTTTTATAATGGTTTATGATGTGGCCCTCATTGGATGCAACCTAACTTCTGGTGCCAGAGATACATGGTCTGTTCAGTACAGGATGCAAAGTAACCTTTCTCCATATTGACCTTTCCATCCAGAAAAGGAGAAAGAGAGACAGCACCTTCTTCTGAGGACTTTGGTCAGGTAAAAGCATGGAAAGAGAAACCCAGAGTGCCACAGGAAGCAGAAAAAGACACCAATGCCACAATACCCTCATATAATGATTTGCCTTGTCTGAGTACCCCCCTGCCATACCCAAAAGAGGTTGTGTTGCAGCTTGTGCCTGTGATTACTCCCTTACCCCTGCTGTCCTTGAATGTGTTTGGCAGGCCTGCATTTCCTGACTGATTTTTTTACCATGAGTATTGGAAAGGCAGATGTGTGGTTTGCCTCCTGGGCAGGAGAGCAACTGCCTGCAGAACGCTGTTAGCTGGGAAATTTAACTGCATAAACTGAAGGGCTGTGAGTGATGATTTTAGAATTGGCATGTTCTCCTTTCAACTTATAAACCTATTTTGATATTTATATAGAGCCATAAAATACAGCAGGAATGTTTTAATATATTTACTTTAATAAGACAGCTACATATATCCTGAAACCAAAGCTGTTATTTTTGTTTTCTTTACTTGTTATCCAGTAATATTTAAATTATTGATCACATCCACTCAGGCTTAGTAAATCTTGCATTCACATGTACCTTTTTAATGATTGAAATAGTGATTTTTTTGAGTCTGTGGATAATAACGTTAATGGGCATACAGTACTGAAGAACTGCTTTAACCCACCTACCAAACAAATATGTCTGCCATGATGCTGCCATGGTTACCTTTGATGTGAAATCATCATTTTATTATGCAAGAAAGGAGGGACAGTGTTATCTGGAAAGAAGAGTTCAGATGACAATGACATTGATTTCTAAGAAGAGATTCTGCTCTTATGGTTGCTCCTTTGACTTTCCTGGAGCTGTTAAGATAGAGCTGAGGGCAGAAATGGAAAAAAAAATGTGGCTTATAGAAAAGGAAAGAGTGTTCCTCATTTATTTGGCAGAGAAATAAGGAATGAGAGGGAGGACCCTCTGAGATTGTAATGTATTTGCTAAGAAAGGGATGGATGAAGGTAGAGTGAGTGGAAAGTTTTGATGAAGTTGGAAGGACTGAATAGAGGAAGTTCCATTCAGAGTGGGAAGTGGGTCTTCAACATCACCACCAGTTTGGCTCTAAGTCAAATTAAATAATAGATGTTTTCCTTGACCTTGTGCTACTTTCACAGTGTGTTACATGGTATGTTCAAAAATTAAATTGCCTCTTAATAATACTCCTTACATTGGTGTTATTATTGGAGTACCACATACAGCCTAATCTTCCCGGCTTCACTTGGACAAAACTGTCAGTGTTTTCAGAGCAGGTTTTTCCAAAATGTCCAAAAAAATCTGGTGAATACAGTCTCGTTTCAGAGCAGTACTACACATTCCCAATGCTCACTGGAATGGTGGCTGAAATAGGTTGGAAATATCACAGCAGCAGTGTTTGGAGGTACATCAGCATTGCTTGTTTTCATCTGTCTGGAAATACTAACTATGATTGTCTGAGAACAGCAAAAGAGGAGTGAGTCTGTTCAAAGGGAAATAATCGACTTTAGGTTAAGCCAGAAGACACAGATGGATCGCCCTTGGAATCAGCTTGTCCACCTCTGGCCCCTAGAAAACATTCAGTAATGGGCCAACACTATCAAGGATCTGTAATGGTGAGCTCAGAACTCTTTCAGATCAGCATTAATAGGATATGCTTGTGCTTGTAAGGATGCCTAGTCTGCATTTTTATAGGTGCATAAATAACTTGGCAGACTAAATTAATGCACAAGCCAGGTTAAGACCTTTATAAAAGAAAAAGATTGTTGCATTATTGGCATTAATGTGATTGAAAGGGTGAGTGCAGAGATACGATGCCATATGGTGGCAAGCAAGGCCTATGGTAAGCTTTCTGCTGGGAAACAGGGTGTCAGCTTGGGGAAGTGGAGCGGAGAGTGACTAGAGCACCACTCATGAGGATGTTCCTCAGGTTTTCCTTGTCATCACTGCTAGTGAAGGAATGGAGAATTTGACTATCCTGACCTGCTGCAGAGTCTAGAGCATTTATAGGCTTTTACCTTAGGACAGAAGAATTGCTGTTGTGTGCCAGACAGAACTTTTCCTTTATTTGTACTTTGCCTGCCACCTCCAAATGTACTTGCCATCTTAACGGCAAAGAGATCTCTTGTTCAGGAAAATGCTGCCTAAAGTGGAGAATTTGGGAGAGCTCTCAAAAATACACTTGGATGTAATTAAGCATTCAGTTTTGAAACAGGTAATGATCAGAGTGTGCCCAGAGCACTAGAGGGAAGGACAGAGAATGAGGAGGAAGAAGCAGAGCTCAGTGTTGTCAGAAAGTCACAAGACCTTTGAATTATTACACTGAAAATTGAAACTACTCTATCAAAATTGATGGAAGTGGCATGTAAGGTTGTTCTCCCCTGTACCTTATTTCCACAGTTTGCACTTCAAAATGTGTTTATCCGTAATTCAAACCTAGGAGTCTAACTCTGAGTGACCTCAAGTTGTTTTTTAAGCAGTCTCTATTTACGTGCCTCTATGCATGATGACCCTTTGGACACAGAAAGATGTGTTGATGTGCTTTGAAATCAAAATGAATACATGGCTCCTGCATCCCCCTTTCATTCCACCCTTCCCCATATGGCAGCTCCTGGAAATTTGTCTTTTTGTTTTAAGTGTAAGAAAAAAATCACAGAAGTATTGGAATGTTATTGTTAGAAGAATGCATGAAACTAATGCCGTAGCTACAGTATTATGCATATTCTTAAAACACATGTACGTGTGCAGTCTCACATGCACGTACTGTGCGAACATACTATGCCATGTGAGAGCACTTCAGAAAAATCATTACAATTCATCACATATTTTGTCCCCCCCACTACTCGAGGATGAAAGTTTTCAATACTAATGCTGCAGAGTGGGTATTATGTTGATTTATGCTAATCGGTTCTGTACATGCTGTCATATTATATTGTTAAGTGATGACATTGGTGAAGTACTGTTGCTTCCAGTGTTAAGAGCCCACCACTGCTGGTTTGTAAACAGCAGGGGAGCCACCCACCTCTACAGTCTCTGTGGTCTGTTAGATACAGCTGGGAGCTGGGGACCTCTATTTATTCCTTTTCTTATGCCTTTATTGGCACAGCTAGATATAAGGACATTACAGGGATGTTAAAAATGAAACTCTTCTCAAATGTCTTCCAATTTATTGCTGTTTGATTACAATAGGGCCCATGGATTTGAGACCTTCCTTTGGCACCTGCTTTAACCTGGGAGCTGCAAATACCTGTCCATGTGCCACATGTTAGAGTAACTTCCATGTGAGCCAAAAATTTCTGTGCCTTATGAGCAAGAGCTTATGTATGCCCCCAAGGAAGATTGTCCAGCCTCTCTTCAAATGGGGAGGAATTTGGATGTTGCTGAAGATCTCTCTGCTGTCTGCAGTAGTGGGACTACTGAAAGGACTGAAGAGATTGAGGTGAGGGCTAGGAAGGATGATGATTGACTGCTCTTCCTTGTCATCATGGACACACTGACTCTGCCTCCCCTCACACACAAACCCCATGGCAGCGCAGTATTCTGTGTTCCTGGGTGCCTTATTTGTTTCCCTTGTCAGTGCTTAAGGGTACAGAGAAAAATGCTGGTCTTAAAGCAGCTGTAAAGGATCGCTGTTTATTTGTCTTGTCGATGTGTGGTATACTCTCAATTGTAGATGATGGCACTTTGCTGTGTGCAGCACATGTACAGCCACTGACTGTTTCAGCTGAGAGGGAAGGAAGGACTGCTGTTTTCATGCTGACTCTGAAGGAAGTGTTTTAATGAAATGGAAATAAGTCAAGTTTCTTTGCTCTCACTTTTTGTGTGATTTTGTGTTTGCCATGTCCTGTGCTTAGCTGCTCTGGTGCAAGACCTTTATACAACAAGTTCAATCTGGGATCATCACAGATGACTTTCACTGTTCAAAGTAGGATATGGAAATGTTTTGTTTGCATTTGGTATTTTGCGTGAAATAGCAGAACATGTACGACATATTGGCTTCTGGTGAGTGTATAATACAGCTGATGTTCAACAACACAGTAATAAGACACTGCACTATTTAAAAACAATCACTTAGGTCATGCTATATTGTGGCTAAAATAACATGACCTTCACCTCTCTACCTGTTGTAAAACTTCACCTTAAAGGATGCATTCTAGCTGTGTAATTTATCTTTCAAGCAATTCTAGATTTACTAAGCCCAGCCTGAACTCAGTTCTCTGCTTTTGATCAGTATATTAATTTAACAGAAGAGCCTATAAAACAAAAGGAACATTGATAGAATGGAAGCAGAGGATAGAGAGAACACAGCAATACAAGCCTTTCTTGTGAAAGGAAGTTGCCCTGAAGAAGTAGCAATAGATCAAACACTCTTCATCACCAGGCATGTCTATGGTAATTGAAGTTAACACTCAAACATTCATCTTATTGACACATCATTTGTTTAAAAAGTAAACTCGGTTTGACTCACAGACTGTAATGATCAGTTTGCAACATATGGTGGAAAAAATTTTAAAGGCTGGCTTGTGAGTTTTTTTAGCAGTATCTTGGTACAAGGAGGAGTTGCAAGAGGGTGGGATAGGGAAGAGTTGCAGCTATTGAAGCACAGAAAGGGAAACACTGAGCAGTTCTTGGGAGAGACTGTAAAAGAAAAGTTTCTTGGTTTTCCCACTGTTTTGTTTCTGAAGCTGATGTGTAGCAAGAAGCTCTCAAAAACATCAGGAATTCTTGTGTGCTTCTGTCTGCTGATGACCACACTGGGGGCTATGCCCTTGAGTGCATGGTTTAATGACATGGGACAAGCAAGCCCCACATCACTGAACGTTCCTGCATAGCCCTGCAGGAGGATAATATATCTCCACACTTCCTACATACAGGGTAGAGGCAGGCAGGGCCATGGGGCTACTGCTGCTCTCCCTGTAGACACATTTTTCCTCTGTACCCTGATTACTCTGATGCATGGATTTCAGCACTTCCTCAGAGCTCGATGGCATCCTGTTTTTCCATTAATTATTGGATATCTACATTGAAAGGATCAGTGATGCAGTGAGTTGAGGACTGGCAGTAAATAATACTGTAGGATAACTACTCCTTAGTTTTCATGTGGGGAATTGTCTCCACACCTCTTTTTACCTGGGGCATTTAACACCTCTGGCTATGCCCATGTGTGAGACTGCACATGCTTGAATGTGCATGTGTGTGTATGCAGGAGAGTGTCCAGAGTTTGCTGCACTCATTTTCTTGCACAAAAGAGACATAACAATCTGTCTTGCCATCACTAAAAAGAGCAGCAGCAGTGCTCATCTAAGAAAGAGAACACAGTCCTCTCCAGTAGCACATTTGTGCTGATTGCTGTTATTGAAGCAGTTTATTAAGTATACAAGAAAGTCCAATAGAACAAATTCAGAGGGAAAGAAAAGTTGTAAAGGCCAAGACAACACCTCTTCTATGAATCTACTCAATATGGAGTCATGTGGGTTGGTCACTACTTTACAGGGAAAATGATATTTTTGTGAGAGAAAAAAATAAGAAAGAGGGAAAAAAATTTATAACAGCCAAAGTGCTCTATCCTATTTTCCTCCTTTCCCTCAGCTCAATTTTCTGATAATCTCTGGTATTCACTGAATCAAATGGTGACTGCTGATTGTTTTGATGATAAATTGCCTGCAATGCATGTGGGACTAATTACGAGATGGCACATTTCATTCTGCCACCTGTATAAACTAAATTTTAGACAGCCACAATAAGGGAAGTATTCCCAACAACATAACATTTGGAAATGTTGCAGACTTTCTCCCTGTTCCCTCCCCCACTCTTACTAATGGAAAGATTCGTAATAAAAAGTTGGGTCTTGAGTCTGTAATATGGGGAAAACCTTAGGGAATAGAAGAATAAGGAAGAAATCAACCTGGAGGATCTACAGGAAAGGAGAAATGGGGAACTGGGAGAAAAGAAAGAGAAGGGCAATATGTCCATAGAGAAGGAGAGATCAAAGGGAGGAAAAGACCTGAAAGCAATAAGATTGTTTTGGCACATGAGAGGGAGATGATGAGGCTCAGAAAGTTGGCCTGGGGAAGTAGATGCTCAAAAGTTACAGGCAAAGAGCTAAGAAGAAAGAGAGAAAATCTGGGTCAGACCCTCCTTGGTGACTGAGGATTGCTTGATATGGTTTGGAAAAGTGAAAGAGGGTGTATTTTGACCTTTTCTGATTCACTGGCATGGCTAGGACACAAGCATTGCAATCACACAAGGCTAAAAGGAAACCAGAGATACTTTTTGCCTAACCTCTCGCTTCTTCTTGAAGGTGAGGTGGTGTACAATTTTGATTAGTATTCTTTCAAAGAACACTTTTTTTTTTGTGCAAGAGAAAAACTCTAAATCATTAGAAACCGTATTATAACCTCCACTTGATATTTCTCTCACTTAGTGTAAATAAAACAATGGGACAGAACATTCAACTTTTTCTGCTTTTTCCGGTTTTTGAACAAGAAGTCCTTATTGTCCATAGCTGTCCATAGTTGTTCTGCCTTTCCCTTTGGTCTCTGCAGGTGTCAAGAAAGTGCAAGTGTGCATGAAGGTCCCCAAGTATGAGAGAGAATAAGAGCATAGAATTGTTATTTAATCCTGTGTTTTACACAATGATGTTGTCATGGACCCTTACAATAACAAATAAATAATCTCCCTCCTGTCTTCTCTGCTCCCGTGCTGGTGCTTGTATCTTCCATCTTGTCCAAGGGTCCCAGTGCAATAGCTGACACATACGAGCACATCACTGCTGCTCATCCATGCATGTATGCATGTATATGTGTTTACACATTATCATCACATTGACTGGCCAGAGCCAGCTTTTGGTTCTATAGCCTTCAAACATTTTAAATCCCTTATTGCCATTGTGTTTTGTACATTGCATTACATGCCACAGGGATATCACCAGGATACCAGCAATATCACTTTGTGACATGCATTTAATCTCCCAGAATAGGTAATCTGTGTGTATCACTCTTTTCCATCCCAATTGCCATTCAAGCACAAAGACATTATTTCGAAGAGAATTATGCACATCTATATTTGCTCTTCCTCTTGCAAGAGACTGGTAAAAGTCAAGATAGTTGTCTTAAGCCTTTCCAAAGCACCACAGCATATATGTACATGAGACAAAATTTACAGTGAAGCAGACTTGCCTTTTTCCTGGCATTCCTAAGAAGATGAGACCAGATTCATTCAGAGTGAGTTGAGTGTCTACCAGATCGTTCCTAAAAACTCCTGAATGCATTGCCCATCTTCTCAAGCTGAGATTGAGGTGTGGGGGTATCAGGGTCCCACACAATTTATGCACGTATGTCCTGGATCGAAGAAAGAGACACAAATCAATACTCCCACCAAAGACTGCTTGAAGAGTGAATGTATCTATGTCATTAGACTCCAGAGAACAAACTTAGGAAAAAGTGGGAAGAGATAATGGTGGGAATGCAGAATAATGATGAAATGTCCTTCTATGGGTAAAATTCTGCTGTGTTTTGCCCTCCAGCAAATACGGGTAAATCTGAACCTGAAGCTCAAAAACACAGAAACAGTGTCTGTCTAAACTTCACTGGAAGTGACATTATGCAGAGATTTTCTTTTGTCATACATCCATCCAGCCAGCTAGGCAGCCAGACACCTGGTTATACTTTGGAAAATCATAGACATTTGCAGAGTTTTTTATACTGTAACACACTGTAATTCTGCTTTTAACTTTCCTTTCGCATAAGATTGGTTTATGGACTACCTTTACAGATGAACTATTAGGAGTGCCAGGGAAAAAAACCAAACCTGCAAAAGCAGCAGGTTGGTAGACAGGTATCAGTATGAGGTCCTGATAATAAATTATTATGTTATGGTAAGTGTAATCTTTGATTTGATTTGATGCACTTCTTTTGCCTTCACATCCGAGTGTGCATGAGACAACTTCGAGTAGAAAACAGTCCGTACATCTTGTGGTGCACACCTGTGCAGCAAAAATGTTGCCTCCCAATGAAGGGTTGAACTTGCAGGTGTAGGATAAAGCAGTCTTCTCCTTAGATACACAGACAGAAGAGATGGGGAGCTGGTGACCTGCAAACTGAAAAGTGAAAGAAAAAAAATGAAAGGTGTGGAAGAGTCCTAGAGTCTTCTAGGACCTCGAATCTCCTGGAATCTTTTTGATCCTTGAACCAAACCTCCTCTACAGTGTCTGCATTTGCATTCTATCTCTGTATGAAATGAAAACAGTAATGGCAGTAAAGTTAAATAAACCACTTTTTTACAGTTAGGAACAATAAATCTGTTTAAAGATGCATTACTACTTTTCTTGGGGGATAATTTAGACAATGTATCAAAAGGAAAATCAATAGTTTTTTCCTTTACAAATAATTACCTGTTTGACTCCTTTCCACTTTTTCTTTTTTATTTATTTTGTCTTCAAAAGATTTCTACTAAAAGTGTCTTCTGCCTCAACTCTAAACCACTAAGACTTTCAACATAGAAGCAGCAAAATCATCCCAGGAAGCCTTACCAGTGCTGGTTTCAAAGGCCATTCATGCTGTGCAGAAAGCAACCACAGATTCAGGAGAAGGCATGGGCTCATGTTCAATGCACTACAGCATGCAGAGGCTGAAAACCACGTGCTGTAAAAACGAACACAAATGCTGTCAGAACATCAGGGAGATGTAGCCGGCTCCCCGGAACTGGGCTTCTTGCTGGCTGGGAAAGTTTTAATTTTGATCAGGTAAGGTTTCTCAAGGAGATGTTATCTAGTTTTCTAGGCAAAAAAAAAAAAAAATTCAAAACCATCTGAGACAGATTAAAAATTAGAGGTTGGAAAATAGGGAAAAATATTAATAACATCATGTTTTCATAACTTCTCCTCAGTATATATATCTGAGAAAAAAGATTTTGCTTATTCATAATTTTAGTTTGGTAAAATTTGTGTTCTCTTTCCATTTTATTGATGAAACAGCAACAAGCCCTGAAGTCTCAGGGAGGAACAGTAACCAAATTAAAAAGTTTTTCTTACAAAAGATAATGCTTTGAAGAAACATTCTACAGAGTCAAAGCTGGAACTGCCTGAAAACATGAGGTAACCTGCATGGTGTCCTGTCTTTCCTAGTCTCTTGTTCTTTTGAATCTGATCTTCATATATTTAGCCTTGGACTACCAGTAACTCTCAATTTTTAAAATACTTTTTATTTTAGATTTTCGTTTGAGACAACTCCCAAGTGTTTAATTATCAGTACTCTGAAAGTGGCATGACTGTGTTGAGGTGTTTCAAGTTTGCCCCTTTCTGCAGTCCAAATCTGTAGCTGTATTTGGGGTAATTATACCAAAGCCAGATTTTAAACGAGTTAGCTGAGCTACTGTCGGGAACAGAATGGGTGCTCACCTTGGACCATGTCAGCATGTTTCACCAGGGCAAGCTGTCATTCCAACTCCATCAGACTGTACAGTTATTATAGCTAGGCTGGGTATGTCAACAGGAATTGCAACCACATGTTGCAGTTACAGAGCAAAGGCATTTTAAGGTTGTTTAATAGAATTCTTACATTATTCACGTCATAAGCATAGTCAAAACTATTAGAAGTGCCCAAGACAGTTTGGAACTGGTTAAATATATTCACTGTTCACTTTATTGAAGCTCAAAGACAAACTCATCTGTGAGTGCTATAGGTTTGCTCTTCTGAAACTCCACAGGATTTCTGTCAGATATTTTGTGAGCAGGGAAACATGATCAATCTCATTTTCTAGGGGAAATTTTCTCTTTGCATGCTTCATTTGTGAAAAAAACCTGAGCTTGTTGAGCCTTGGTCTCACCAATACTTTGTGTAGCTCCTGTCTGCCCATGTGTTTGCTGAAGTACAATTACATTCATCTCATCCACTAAACACTCGGTTCTCCAAAGTGAAAAAAGAAGCAAATTTTTAAGACTCATCATCTTGCATTTCCTGATTGTCTGTTTTATCCTTCTAATGAAGGAAAAAAAGTTGGCAGAGGCACATTGCTTTCACTTTCATGGGGAAAGGTGTGTGGGAGTGGGGAGCTAAGAAAATCTAAATGAAAATGCACATGGTTAGAGAAGACGACATTTATTTGAGCATTCTTGTTCCTTCTTCACTCCCTGGAAAGTATTTGAACTGGTAACAGGGAGACCACTAAAAGTGGATGGTGAATAGTAGGCAGAAGTTTTTACATGCTAAAAAAGGCATTTCATGATGGAGAACTACTGAGGGATCTAAGACTCTCTTGAATGTGCATATTAATAACACCTTAAACAAGTGCCAAACTAAAACTGCTGAAAAGGGATAGAAAAATATTCACTCATCTCCTATTAAGATAGTGTTAAATTCAGCTCTCCAAAAATAGATCATAGTGTAGGTAAACTTTCTTACGAACCAAAAGGAGGCAAATCCACCCATTCAAGATTAGATATATTTTTATCGCAAAGCAACAGTAAGGTCTTCTACTGTTTTTTTTTGGTCCCATAAAAATAAAAAATGTAACCAGCAGCAGAGATTGTTGCAGTGCCAGTTCTGCAAAGCATTTAAGAATGTGCTGAAGTGCTTCCCTACGCAACAAAGCCCATAGCACATGCTTTATCTCAAACATGTGCTCCAGTCTCATTGAAAGCATCAATGTTTAAACACGTGTCTAAATGCTTTGCTGTACCAGAGCTCCGGGCACAATTCGTTGCCCTTTGAAGCCAATGGGAATCTTTCCAGTCCTTTCAATAGGTATCCCATCAAGCAATAAATCTCAAATGTTAAATAATCAAACCGGAAAATAAAAAGAAATCTGTCAAAGGTAGTTGCTGACTACATTCAAATAACAAATAAATAGTAAAAAAAAAGCAGGATGTGGTCACAGCTATTCCAAAAGCAGACACAAAGAGAGACAAGATTCACTCAATAATTTCTTTGTTCAGTTATACATCGAGCATATTCATTCTGCTAAGCTATAAACCTGTAATTACATAATTTTTTAAAGTTTCAGTTCACTGTGGCCCTGATTCAGCAAATTACTTAAACAGGTGCTTCGCTTTCTGCATCTCTAAGTCCAAAAGTCAAAGTAGATCCACATGTATTTGAGGCCTATCAATAAAATGGAGCCTAGAGGATGGCTTTGCTGAATGTCTGATCACAAAAACCTTCCTCCACAAAGAAACTATTATTATAAAATAATAATTTTATAACCTCTATCTTCTCACAGTCTGACATTACAAAAAACAACTTGTAACAAAGAAAAGTGATAAAAAGCAAACAAAAAGAAGGCAATCAAACCAGAGCACTGTACTCATGTGACTATGTTGCTTTAATTTTTTAGGTTGAGAACTGTTTAAGACACGGAACAAAGCTAGTTTGCTTATTATAGGGTTCTTGGAAATGATACAGCCGTTCCAGTACAGCCAAGGGACCAGAGAGAGAGCACTAAACTAGTTTTCTGGATGGCAAAAAATACAATACAGAAGAAGGTCAGATTGAAACAAATTTTGCAAACTGGATGAAAGCAAAGCTCAAGGTTTTCAGGTTAGATACACATTTCTCAACCAAAATATGCTTTTTTTATTGTTATACAGAAAGTGTTCATATGGCAGAAAATGTGTTTCTTAGTAATTCCTTCTTTGTTGCACTACTTAACATCTGTATCACATTAGAAACCTACACAATATCTTTATAAAATAAATTGACATGTTACATTAGCCTTCAATATGACAATTTTACATTCTTGACACAGAAGGCATGACAACGACCCACTTACCTACAGTACAGCTGAAGCAAAGAGAGGCACGTTGATGTCTGTTCTGTGAAGCCTCAGTCCTTGGTATTGCATCACCACTGCCACTTGGGCTGGGCAAACCTCAGCACTGTTCTCCTACCTTCTGCTGACAGCCCTCCTTCTTCCACAGGAAAGGGACACAGTTTGCTCAGGTAGCCTGGCCATGGCGGCAGGACAACCCTCTCAGTGCTTGAGAGGCAAAATTGACTCGACATCAGGAGAGCTCCAGGCTTCTGACCTCTCAGTGACTAGCTGGTACTCTCAACTTACCTAGAATATTGATTGCACATTATTAACAAATTCTGGGTGAAATCCAAAGTGCACTGAGTCATTCTTTGAGCATCAGAAGCATTGTCTGCCTTTTAAGACAGTTACAAAAGCAGAACAAGTGATTCTGGAAGCATTCCCTCCCACACAGCATGTCTGAGCTCAGAACGCTTCCCTTTAACATCTCACGGCTTTTCTCTCTTACTTCCTCTAGCTGTGGGATCTCCTGAGTGTACCCAGGAAAGGAATTGCCTTACATGAGGGGTGAGGCTTTGAAAACATCACTGTATCTGTTGTGTTTGTGGTGCTGTTGGCCTGAGGCTGGCCAAGCTACTCCATTGCTTCGGTGCTGGACGACGCTTCAGCTTCTTTTGTCTGTAAAATGGGGATGGAGACATGTAGTACATGGAAAGCTGGTGATGCAGGAAACACTACAAAAACGAAGTGCAACATAAAGGCCAAGTTATTTTATAATTGTTTTCTGACTAAAACTTTATTAGATTCTCCAGTGTCACAGCATTGAATGATACACTCACATAGATTATAATGTGGCATGCTAACATAGTCAGGTGTTGGTAAAAACAAACTGATACTCCTAATCACTCAACTTTATTAACCTCATATAAGAGAACACAGCAAGTAGATATTGCCTTTCCTTTGTATTTTGTTAGCAACCTCCTATTGCCGTCATAACATATTATGAGTAAAACTGCACTGTAGATAAGAATAAGCAGGTGTATGGCAATTTCAGAAACAAACCCCAAATCCTAATTAAAGGTTGCTATTCCCATTTAACAAAAAGTGTTACTGAAAGTTAACCACAGTATAGCAGTAGCATATGGATGCACACACTACTCTGATCATCAGGAGTCACCTAATAAGCAAGTGCATCCACAGCTTGCACAAGTCCTCCAACGGTTTTTCTTTTTGCATTTCTTAATGATGTATTTTAACAAGATAAACAACATTACATCTTTAACAATTAGAAAGAGGGTGTTGGACACCTTTGTATCTGGAAAACTGGTATTTGTAAGCAGAATGGTGTCCATTTCATTGCTACTAGTGACATTTCCCATTTACACCATGTTAACTCTTCTTTGAATTAATGACTCTGCTGCTGATCCTAGCTTTATTAACAGCTGTTCTAAGATCAATGGAGGATTCTGCTGCTGCTATAAAGCATTTGATTTCACTTGTCCAACTTAAAAGGTGGCGAGTGCTTGGCTCTGTTTGGACCTCTTGGTAATTAAATCTATTTCGGAAGGGTTACTGCCTGTTTTAGATACATGATTAATAATGCTGTTTCTTAAAAAGTAATTAGGAGAAGTAAAGGATTCAGACAAGTCAAATACTTTCCTCTGGGTGTCATCTGGATCTAGAAGGTTAAGAAAATACAGACACAACCTGAAAAGCATAGATCATAAAGCAGGAGTCTTTTAGTGCTTTTGAAGGAGAGAGAAACTTGAGACCTGGGCTGAAGTAGACTTCCGTCAACCCTCTAGATGAACTTCACTACAAAGTCTGTGAGACCTTGGAAATAAAGTAGTTGAACAGAGGGCTGAAGAGATCATGTACATGGTTAAATCCAGCGCTATCATAGACAGTAAATCCAAAAGTTATAAATTATCCTTCCTCTACTTCCATAACAACTTGAGACATTTTGTACAAGGGGCCAAAATGCACAAAAACTGTTATGTACTACTGGAAAAGAGGAAGAGAAAGAGAAAAATGATGATGGCACATTGACTGCTTGTACTATAGCCAGATAATATTAAGACCTGAACCTCTCCGAGATACTTTTAGAGGAAGGCAAAACTGAGTAAATGCAAATTGAAGAAGTCAAGATTTGAATCAATACCTAGAAAAAGCTACATCTCAGGCCCTAAAAATGAGGCAAAGGAAGACTTACACTGTGTAATTAAATGTAAGTGTGATACAAGTACTTCATGCATCCTGGAAGCATTTCTGTCCTCTCATACAGTTCATCAAGCCCCACCTTCGAATTCGGTCATTCCTCCCACATACACATGCACATATTTGGACTACTGGTTTCAAACTTTGCTACTTTCATGGTTAATGCTTATTTTTGCTTGCAGATTAACACTACTACTGGTGACCTTAGACTCTTTAAAATGTCTTGAATATTTAAAGGAATAAAAAATCAAGTTCTTTCACTTTTCTCTTATAATCTTCCAACTCTCAGCTGTTCTAGCAGCCCATGGGAGAAACACTCTGAGAAGAGTTGGATATTTATGAGTAGGATTTAAAGGCACAGTGCTCCACAGATAAATGCATTTTAGCAAATTCAGTAGGTATGATATTGAGCTTATTGCTTAAGAGTTCCTACATCTGTCTTGCTTGGAGTAAATTCTCCTTTACACACGTGCGACATGAAGACATACCATTCTAATCCTTGCTTAATACAATGTGTCTGAGGTGTGATTCTTGTTGTGCTCAGTGCTGTACAAATGCAGAAGACAAATCTTGTCTTTCTTTAAACTTCTCACAAACCATCATAATTTCGTTAAAAGTTAAGCATCATTTTTTTGCATGAATGAACAGAAAACATGTATATTCAATGCAGTGGGAATTATAGCTTGAAATGTCAGGACTGATGGAATAAGGGAAAAGGATAAATGTTCTTGTTAACTACTTTACCATGTTCAAGTGAACAAAGTAGAATGGAAATTACTTATCCAAAATGATGTAGAGTGTGCCAGATTTTATGGCAAGACATAAGATTCATGGCTGTTATAACGTTATTTTATTTTTATTGTGCTGGATGCCAAGCAAATGCAGGACATGGAACATTTTGTTGATGCTTTACTTATAGGTGATTCAGTCCAAAATACAATGCACCTTTTCTTTTTTTTTTTAATAGTCACTGGGCTGGCTTTAGAAAAATTGCTGTTCAAGACCAAAAAGTGGTGGCAGTACGCAGTGTTAGTAGAAAAAGTGAGCAGAGCTTCAAGCCATACAAGGTTTTTTTGAAAACATTATGATAGGCTTAACAGCTTGCTGCTTTTTGAGCCTTTGGGGAGCACCTGGCTCACATTTGCAAGCTTTTCTTCATGTTCAGGAGGGTGTGAAACTTACACTCCAGAGGCAAAAGCTGAGATTTGTTTACTTCTATCACGACTCCTTTCTATAGCAAGAATATATATATAAATATATATATACATATCTATCTGTATCTATTAAAAAATGTTTATAATACAGTACACTCTTTAGGTAAAAATGATGCCAGCAGAGGAATTTGCAAACTTTTGAGACTCCCTGTGAATTAAATATGGAGAAGGCTTTGGCAGTCTATGAACTCCAGAAAGTTTATCATTCACTTTTTGCTACAAAGAGGTCAATACTGCAAAGGCAGGGGGAAGCAGAGCTGAGTTCATCTGTTGACAATCACCAAAGAGAAACTAGCTAAAATTTTTCACAGTGAATTTTTATTCATACTAAATTTTTTCCTATGGTCTACTTGTACTTCTATCATAATCTAGCACTGCAAAAAAACTCAGCTATGCTGAAGACTGCTATTGTTATAATACATAAACAGTATGGGTTATTTTAATGGACATATTGCCTTAAACTGAATTTTCACCATCTGTTCTGCCCCTAATTTTGAATGCAAAAGAACATATTTCACAATTACATCTGTAAGTAATGATATAAGTAATTTAAATGCATGTATATGTTCACACAATGCAGCAGACAGCTGGGATATTTTTTTCTTTCAGGCACAAATCAAGGGAAGAAATCTACTAACTCCTCAAATAGCACTTCCCCCCTTCCCTTCTTGTTCCCCCACTCAGTGAAGCTGTTCCATTGCAGGCATAGTCTTTCCAATAAGCCACATTTGCTGTACGTAGGACTTAAAATCTTACTCAGTAAACTAATGCGCAAACTCAATTTTACAATGCTTCCCCTGTCTTCACCCAAATCCCCTCTGGCTTGAATGACAGCTTGGCAGATGCAAGGCATTAAATCAATCAGTTTCAATAGACGTTCAGCAGGAGACAGGTCAGGCTGTGTGGGCCAGTCTGTCTCTGCTTCTAGCCTTGCTTTCACGCCATCCTTTTACACAGGCTTTGGCAAAAGTACCCTTCTGCAGGTGAATCTTGGACTGGCTGGTATGCAAGCTGCCTGGACAGAAAGTGAGACTCACTGAAGTGGAGCACAAACTTATCGGAATATGGTAACCACAGCTGTGTGGAAGACTGCTATGAGACAATAAAATAAGGTGGCTATTTTGGCTTTTATTTGCTAAATGTTCATTTTCAGAGAAGGCCTTTGACTGGAATGTCATTCTTCTGCCAGCATTTGCAAGGTCATGAGATGTCAGTTTAATGATGCTATTTGCTAAGGTTAATATTCACCGATACTTTGCAAAGAGACCTATTAAATGAGAATTTGAGATGTATAAAAAAATATTACTTCTTGAGGATGCTATTTAGATAAAAGCTGATTTTACAGATTTTATGCAAAGGAAATAATAAAATCTGTAAAAGTTGAATGGGCAGCATATGTGCCATAAGCATTTAGTTCCGGTATGTACCTGCTGACACTTGTCATGTCCGCTAGCAAACTGAACTGGTACACCAAAAGAACTCACTCTAGCAGGAAGAGAAGAGGAGGCTATTGTGAATTTCTAGAACAAAATTTTAACAGAGAGTTTATTCCTATTGTTTAGTGCAAATTGCTACTAGGGATTAGAGAGGCTTTTATTTTCTGTATTATCACTGCCTTTTTATGCGGCTGTACATTTACTACTGCTAGCTTTTTGCAATCTATGAAATAGATAACAGCAGTGGATTTGCATGGGCCTTATATTGTAGTTTGATAGTATTCTCTACAATGGTGCCCTTTGGACCATACTGCATTTCTTACTTTTTAACTGATAACATCTTTTTTATTGTGAGGAGGTTATAGCCAGAAACAATGAAATGCTGATTTATGACAAGTGTCCCTAAAAGCTTACAGAGTTGAGAATGATGGAGGAAAATTATCAGCGAATATTTAGGTAAGGTGAGCAGAGTCATGCATTAGGAAAATTGGAACTGTGTTGGAGGTATTAGATATTCAGATTTTCATATCGTATCTTTTCAAATTTATATCATTTTAGCAACTGGCTCATTTCTCCAGGGGGGTTGGGTGATTAGGTATGTAGCCACATATGAGATGTAGTCAGATAATAGCTGTCTGGATGTTGATATGGCAAGAAATGAAGAAATGCTGGGGCCAGCCTCTGATACGAGTTGCGTTTGGTGCTACAGCCCTGTCAGTCCAAAGACAATGGAAAGAAGGTACCCGCACTGTGCCCTCCATCCCTCCATCAGCTTCATACCACTGAAATACATCTCTAGATCACTATTTGTCGGCAGAGTTGGGGCATGTACCATCAACAGAGAAAGGGAAGTTCCCCTGAACCAAAGTGAGGGCCATAGAAACTGATTTTTCAAAATGATGGAACAGACAAAACTCCAGATTGTAAGTGGATCTGTCATGGTGTAAAGGAGTTTTATAAAATCTTGCTATAAAGGGAAAAGAAGACACTATCTTTTCTAAGACCTGAAAATGGGATCTTAAACATCTGAAACCCATAAAATTATTAACACTGGAATGAGAAAACCAAAACCAACTTAACTGGCACTCATGAGTGCCAAGGGGTTGCCTCCTACTTGTAACGCTAGATGAATTTTCTATGCAGGGCACTTACGTTAACAGAGAAAATCCATAGCTCTTAGTTTCTAAACAATTAAGACAGTCTGTTTCAAAGAGCTGATGAATTAGTTTTCCTGGGGGAGGAGAACAGCTGTACTCCTCACAAAACACCTTTCTGGCATATTTCTTATAACTTTTCAGATCTGTGTATATGAACGATTTTTCAAAGCAAATCTTTTCAAAAGCAAGTGGTAAAATGAGAGCATCCTTTGGGAAAGAGAAGGAGTGAAAAAATAAAAGCCAAATGAATGAATAAAAAAATAAAATAGAAAAATTTGACTTTTAAAAATAAAGGACAGGAAAAGAAAATAGAAAACTACCAAATAAAGAGCTGGGTGCAGAAGATTCTATGTCATACACTAATTTAGTGCTGGTTTGGAATACAGAGTCAAGGCCATAAGAATCAAACACAATTGCATCAGTTTGCTAATTAAACAGCCACTGCAAGCACCTAATATGAACAAGTGCAAAAGTTAAGCAAGAGGAAAACAACCTCTTACAATAAGAGGGTATTCTAACAGGAACTGGCTATCTGAACACTTTCAGCTGCCTGGAGGAAAGGGGAGATTCCAAACTGAGGTCATTAAACAATGTCTTGAACTCACTCATTAAAATGTACCATTTAAAAATTATGATTCAAAGATTTCTGATTTTCTGACATAGAAATGCAACTTTGATATGAAACTGTGGTTCAGACCCTTGTTCAGTGAAATCTTCATTCCCAAGCTTTATCAGATACTTTGATGTCTTTTAATATTCTTAAGCATATAACCTCTAAATAGACAGATATGTTGAAAGAGCAGGAGGAGGAGATTTTGTTTAAAAAATAGAGAACTGGAAATAGAAAAGAATAAAACCCAGATTTTTTTTTGGTATTAATTATCTGTAGAATGAAACCTCTATGGCAGATATGCCAGCCAACTCTCTCATCATCAGTTTCAAGACTTCAATCAGTGGATGACTCACAGTTAGTGAAAGAAAAATTGTTCCAGCTACACAAGGAGAGCATAAATATTATGTTTCACTTGGTATCATAATTAACTGCATGCTTCAGATATTTCTTTCATGTCTGCTTTCACAATAGGTAATATAATTTACCATTAATAGGATTAAAATGTCTTTAAAAAAGTAAATACTTCATTGGTTTAAGAATGTTTTCTGTTTGTTTTGTGCAGATACATATTAGGCTACAGGCACAGTATTTATACCTCAGTGTAGAAAATAATGAAAAAAAGAAGATAATATGTATAGTCCAGAAGCAAATGCATTTTTCTGTCTTACTTGGCATAATAATAAAAACTTATTTTCTCTGAATTCCTGAAAATGAATCCTGAAGTCCCAAATCATGCACACTTTTAAAATATTCCGTACTAAGGAAAAACTCAAAAATATGGCAATGTCAAGACATAAATATCTGTGTTGGGGACCTAACAATAATTATGCTGAAACTCCCAAATTCAGAAGTGCCCTTTTGTTACAGCTTTCTGAATTGAGAGTTGGGAAAAGCCACCAAGCATTCAAAGAAAAGAAATTCTGTTGTATGTAATATCAGTTACTTCCCAGTATAACACCTAACTGGGAAAATGCAGACAGGTAAACAAAGAAAAAGATGGAAGGGTGAAAACTGTATTAAATAAATTATTATTAGCAGCAGAAGCTTGAGATTTCAAAACTCAGCTGATAAGTGCATGAATGTGCATCACTTAGTTATTGTTGAGTTCCTATTCAAAAGTATTTTTCTAGTATATTTATGATTTTTTGTTTGATTTATCTTCTCGTCTTGTCAGATTTTTAACTAGTTTTTATTTTGGTTGTTTCAAGTGGAATTCCTCTGACTGATATCAGAGTAAGCCAAAAAAAAAATTGTATCTTAAATATCAGTATCCTAAAAAGTATATAGTTTTCTTTATGGGTAAAGGGAATCCTTATTACACAGGTGGCATCATTGCATCTGCTGGTTGGTTTGTACAGAATCTGCTTGGAAGAGATTTGGTCTCCCTGTTCACTGCAGCAAACAGAATTCGGCATAAACATTTGAATGTACTCACTTAACTGCTGATCCATCTATTGAAGTTTCATTAGGGAGCCATGTGCATTTGCAAAGGATGAATGGTTTCATTAGCACTGAGACTAATAAACTTATAAAAGTTAATAATGTGAATATGTTTGATTTGGAATTATGCACATAGACATTAAAAATCACAAAAAGGCAAGCTTAAAAATGCCCAGTTGTTTTCTAGACTTACACAGCTGGGGTAATTTTCAGCTTTCTAAGACCTTTTAACAAAAACCACACACTGATTTCTTTCACGTGTGATTTCTTTCACTATGATATTATCAACAGGTTCTAGTATTACATTAGTAATTCAATTTAAAGCACAAATTTTATTCCCTCTAAATATTATTTCCAGTATGGTTTGCTGTATGTTTTTTGATTCCTAATTATAGCAATTTTTGTCAAAAATAGATCAAGGTAAGTATTTCAAAATTGTGTTATAGTCAAAAGCACATTCATTTTGAAGTGTCTGTAAAGGCATGGAATTCATATGTAGTCTTTATGTATTCCTTTCCTTGAAGACTCCCAGAAAGCTTCCTATTATAAGATAACTTCTGTATTCAAACCCCTCAACTTAGCAAAACATGGCTCTTGCATTAATCCCTGGACTAGTTTGGTTCTTAGCATCTAAGTGACAAAGTACAATTTGTTCCCATTTTTCTTCATCATCATCAGAACAAAATATGTTTAGTTTTTCTCCCTCCACAGCTTGCTTTTCTGATGGCAGTGTTACCTGATCACCTCAATCCACTGCACTGTCTGCATTCTGATTTCCATCTCTGAATATTCATGATGAGGTCTGAGTAATCAGCTCTCATCCTAGAAGACTGACTCGGCAGCTGATCCCTAATGGTTACCTCCCAGACTTGTAGACGTGTACCATTCTGTTTGTTTTAAAGGTGGAAAATTAATTCACAGTTATTGAAGTTACTGAATTACAGGATAAAAATAATGAAATATGGTGCAGAAAGCTCTGTATTAGGGCTGCAGCTGCAGCAGTACAACAGTTTCAGTACAGGGTGATGCTGAGATGGCTACAGGGCTTCTCAGACCTTAGTTCACTGCTGAATTTAGTTCATGGGTTTCTCAACTATCTCTGAGTGTAATGTGAAGAGCCTACATCTTTTACCCACCTCCAAAAAGTTTCAGCAGAGACAAACACAATGAGAAGGACCTTTCCCAGCCTGGCCAACATGTTTTACCCCAGATCTACAACACTGTGACTGCGTAAGTCAGTCTCACTGCCCACACACCGTCTCTCTACTTTGGGAAGACTATATCAGTAATTGAGCCACTTCTGACAGAGGTATCTGTCCCCTCTCACTGGGACCTGGGGTGAGACAACTTCAGGTTCTACCACAGAGGGCACTGAGGGGTTTGGGGAGGAACTAATGCCATGCATCTAACATGCGTCTGTCCATCTCTGAATTGAAGATGGATACTTAAAGATTCTCTATTGTCAATAACTTGAGTCACTTTCTATTTTCTTTCATCACTTTTTTTCTGTTAGAAAGGCAACTCATCTCTGACAAATCTATCAATGGCTCCATTCTTAGACTTAACTAATAGCAGGGCTGCAGCTGTAGGAATTATAAATACATCTGGCTTTGTGCTGCCTGGTACAACACTGTATCTATTATTATGATCTGACATACATCCTAACATCTCCTTCAGGTGCTGGCACATCATTTACTATAATCTCAGGTAACTGATGTTGTGACACCTCTCCTGCATGTGTGCTAGGTTCCTGCTAAATGACCATAAAATGGGCTACTAAAGGGAAACACCATTGGAAAAAAGCAAGACCAAATTCAGACCTTCTGTAAGTGGGTGCAACTCCACTGATGTGACATATTGCAGCTTGCGGGACAAGACAGGGATTTGACCTCCAGTAGTATGTGTTCTTTTCATATAATTTTTACCAGCTAGAGCAAACCTACTGCTCCCACCTTGCTGCAATTAATAGAGAGTATGATGGGTTGAATGGCTGTTGCCTAAATTATCCCCGCAACTCTTTTTGTTACTTGCCACCAAGCAGCAGTGATGTAGTGCACTGTCTGAAACAATGGCACTTAGAAATTCTGGGGTCCATTCAGAAATGAAGCCAAAAAATTACCAAACTAAACTTTCACTTTTGACTGAATGGGATGTGAAAGGTTTTCATTAAAATTAAAACCAGGAAAAAAATTTATTGTATTCATTCACTGACTTGACCCACAGCTACAGACTTTATTTCAGTTATGAAAGGCCTAATCGAGCCTAAACTGGAAAAGGAATTAGGGTGATTTCCTTTTTTTCAAAAGGTCTTGAAAGTTGAAAGATACATGAAAAATCTAAGAATCAGCAGATCCAAGACAAACTCCCTCCTCTGCCCAAGAGCAATGCCCCAGCTGCAACCTCCACTTGGGTGTGTGCACTCCCACACTGTCCCCTTGACACTGTCCCACTTCATATGAATAAATAGACCAGTGAGCCTCATTTTAAAAATAAATGATTTTTTTGGCATGCAAGCTCTTTCTTCAAGACCTGAAGAAGGTCTTGTATGTTTGAAAACATCTGTGACTTTTTCCATCCTGACGCCTGTGGGATATTCTTCTTTCGGCAGCTGAGGAAGGAGGGAGGTGCCCTTGTCTCCCACCGCAGGGGAGTGCTCTGGCTGGCAGGGGCTTCTGGGTGAAGGACATGGGAGTATTCCCAGCTCTGAATTCACTGCTTCTTGCACTGCAGCTTTAAATCAATGTTACTCTTCGCCCTTGAGGAAAGGAGAAAAAGACCTCCAGACCTAAGTACGTGGGCAGTGCAAGTTAAACTTGCCACATTGCATAGGGATAGGTAAAGTACTGCTTTTTAAGAATTTTCTACTCACAAAAAGTAATAATAATTATTTCACAACTACAACAACAACAACAATGACAATAATGACAATTATAATAGTAACAACAACAACAACAACAATAATCCTACACAACCCCCAGGGGTAACTAAAACCTCTGAGAGCTACCCCGCAGTGAAATTCGTGTTCACAGGAGCTGGCGAAGCTACTTAAGTATGAACGATACAAACTCACAGGCATAGTTAAAAACTCAAGCCAGGTTCATAAAGTCCCCCCACTCCCAGCTTCCCCTCTGGATCCCTTTTAGAAACAGTACCTGTGATTTTGGGGGAAAAAAGGCAGCAGTGTGGAGCAGCATGTGGTGTTGGAGGCAAGATAAGGTAGTAGAAGGGAAGGCTGGGACAAAGGAAATGAACTTCCTGTCCTGCTGCATATGGATGTCAGGGATCCTAGCAAGGGTTATATAACAAGGTTTGGACTATGGCTTGGGAGGTGCAACTTCTAACTGTGGATATTTGTTGTGGTTTTAGTATCCAAAGCATCAAATCAGCCTCTGGAAAGCTCTCTTTGAACAGTTTGAGAAGTTCTTTTTGTCGATGAACCTGAGAATTTTCAGGGCTCACAACTAAGTGGAATTAAGGCAGATTTTCCCAGTGACCAGTTACAAAAGCTCCATCCCTGTCTAAAGGCAGCTTCTCTGTCAAATTGCAAATCCCTTGTCCAAGGTCAAATATCTAGCTCTCCATAAAACAGCTGTAAATTTATTTCTAATTTGGTAAACAGTATTTTTCCTTTACCATGTTCTCAGAAACCAGTGAAAAAAATTAGGTGACATATTAGAGAGACAATGGCCCAAAAGTCTCCCAACAAAACTCTTCCCTAGGAAGGCAGTTGATGTAGTTTATTTCAGCACAGTTAAAACCAGCGCAAAATTCTAAGCAGTAAAGCTGGAGTTTTATAATGAGAAATACTGTGCAAATTTTGCTGTAGGCAACATTTTCAGATCTATCAATAGTACAGGTAAACACAAATTGCAGATGAAACTTTCAGGATGGCCTTATTAACAAGTGAATTAGACAAAGTGAAATCATACTGGAAAAGCTCTCCTTTAACGTGTTTTTCAGAACACCTATGTTTTTGTTTACCATCCTCCAAATTCAGCATGTTACCAATTTGTATGCCTCAGAAAGCCTCAGACAGATTTATACCACATTGCACGTGAACTGTGAGGAAAGGTGCTATCACTGATTATGGGCAAAATCCTGCCCATACATGTGTGCATGATTCCTGTTGGATTTAGTGAAGTTTCACGTGCATAAATGAGAGCAGGGTCTGGTTCTTAATCTGATGACATTTTTTCTGTACAGCACAGCAGGTTAATAATAAAATGGCATCTCTTCATTTCTGCATGCAATTTTTTTTTTGAGAGAAATAACTGCTATGTCTTTGGATCAGGTGTTAATTACTCCCAGTAAGGTTTGGTGGGTAACTAGTGATGCAGATATCAAACCACCCACTCTCTTTGTAGATGAAGGGAAAGTATCAGGAGGATTTCTGCTGAAGTATTCATCACATCTCAAGTCTCAAATTGTCCAAACCATTCAATTATAACACTTCACTCAATGCATGTCAGCATGTCTGGCACTGCGTTTCAAGAACAAGTTGAGCTGGATTTCTCAAAGAGGCAGACGTTGGCTTGTCCCCTTGAGGGACAACAGAAATAGAGTCTATTGGCTCAAAGTTGAGACCAGTTCCTGGATCAGTACACGGGAACTGTGGGAACTCTTACAGCTTTCTAACTTTGTAGCCTCTAGACTCAGTTCACACATACATATGTAAAAGGCTGAGATTTCCTGTGGTAACAGCACAAGCATCCTATTTGCCACCGAATAAATAGGTAAAACACTGACCTGATGATGACATGATAAACAGGTCTGGGGATGTGGGCCTTATCAGTACAAATCTAAGTCTATCCTCACCATCTCTTTAACAGTAAATGGAAGCAATGCCCAAAGGAGGAGAGGAAATCCTTTGAGTCCTTCAAGGGTTATATGAGATTTTGTTGTTAACTGCAGAGATACAATACATCACTGTCAGGAAGCGGTGACCCTGGATTATGGTCACTGATGATAAAAAAGGCTTTCAGAGGGAGATGATGGACACTGTGTCTATTATGTGGTGGAAAGAAAAAGAGGGTGGCCAGAGAACTTCTAAGCCAATGGGGACGTCACGTGAGCAGATACATCCTTAAGCTCTTTGTGTTTGCTTTCTGTGCTTGACCTGGGCTGTACATATTCCCAGAGCAACGAAAAGGCTGCTCATAGGGTTTTTCGTGTTAATGTTCAATTTGATGTATCAATATAGTTCTGCTTGCACAGGCTATAATGAGCTCAAGACCATAAAGCTCTTATCAGCAACCCTGTGTAACTTTAAATGTAGCTCAGATGATTCAGGCTCCTCTTTACTCTCACTTCAGTCAATTTTGACCTGAAGCTGTGGAATGACATTGGTGAAAATTTGCAAGGTCAGTAAATATCATTCAGGAGAATATTTCTAACCCCCTCAGCCCAATTTAGCTGATGTCAGAGTCTGTCTTTGTGAGCTCCATCTACAGTACAGTCATGTTTGTGTTGTCTTTCCTTCTAGTAGCAATCCTAACTGCAGAAGTATTTTGGCTATTAAAAATAAAAGACAAAAAGTTGTTTTCAAAAATCCTTGTGTCTGTAGACAAGTCAGTTAGTGTGCAGGAAGGCAATGCTAACATAGGGCTGTTTGCTCTGGCAGCTGCTTACTAGCCTACTCCATAAAAATGAAGGCTGGACATTTCAAGAAAGTGCTGGTCATGCACAGAAACACAGGGAGGTGCATGAATTCCAAAACAACAAAGCTCGTTTGTGTCTGGCCTCTTAGTGAGCAGAGGAGTTCAGATCTGCCTGCCTGTGCCTGCAGACATGAGTCCTGAGTGATTTAGGAGAAAATATCCCATTAAGACAAATTCCCACCCAATCAGCTCAACTACATTAAAACCTATTCACAGGCTGTGTAGAATCAGTTGCCTGCCTGACCTAGTTGTCAAAATGGTGTCTCACATTAAGGCTGTGTTTGTTACCACACATTTGTGCTACTGGGGAATTCAGTATACCTGGTTCACAAGCATGACCAGCAAAAATGTTGTGGTTTTAATTAGGAGAAAAAAATAAAAAGACAAAAGACATCTGAGGGCAGTTTTGTTGAAAGCTAAATTGATGATGAAAAGCTTTCACTTTTTGAAACTGCTCAATAGCCAGGTGTTTTCTAGTGGTTCTTCAGTGCATTTCACTGCCTCGTGTCAGTATTACTTAGCACTATCACATTTACATCAAGTCAAATGCTGTAATGCAGAGAGTATCACCATAAGGAATGAAATGTGTCAGCCTGCATACAGGGATTCTTGGGAAGTATGTGCCTTTCAAAAATCCTGCAGCTTTTATACAAATTCTTCTCACATGTTTGCTACCCTAAAATTCACAGGTAATTACAATGGAATGAATAATCCACATTAATCAGGTAAGCAGGTATTTGAGATCCAGCACATCTCCTATCAGACAATGCACACGAAAATACAGTAATTGAAGCTGCTGAGAGAATTCCCCACTGACAATGTCTATGTAAATCCACTGTAAAGAATAATTCTACGATTATGTAAAATTTGAACAAGTCCTTTTATCTTTAAAAGAATGCTGCACCTTATTTCGCTTAGCACACCAATCTGGAGGCCCACAGAGTAAGAAGCGAATTGTCACAGGGTCCAATCCTGTGGGATTCACACAGAGCCAAAGCCATTGCTGGTGTAACGTCGGTGACTTCTCTTTAGTCCGGTTGTCATCTTCCTGCAGAAAACTCTGAATTAATGTAGCATATCTGTACTGGGCTTCACAGCACCCTAAAGCTCTTTGTCTCCCTCAGCCACCCCACATCTCAGTATTTCTTACTGTAATCTTTTTTTAATATCTTTATTGTAGCAACTTTCTGTTTGTATTTCAGTTATTTTTGTATGGAGGCATTACCACACTGTCTCAATGTGACTCAAGTCTTAGATTACACAGAAGGGTCAGTATGTTGTAACCCTATTCTAGTAGGCACCCTGACCTTAACAAAGTCCCCCTGACACAGGAAATTGCCAGCAGGGAGTTCACTGAAATGGGTTTTGCCTCATTGTCTGAAGGTATATGCACCTCTACTTTTTGTCTTTCAGGCGAACACTGCTGTTTCTTCATCTTGTGCTTTGGGAGCTTGTTTTGAACATCTGGTGGGCCACACAGAGGGTTTGTGAGAGGCAGATAGTTATTTCGTTCTATCTCCTTCACCGTATGAGCTTCCCTGGCAGTGAAATTTAGATTTTCATCCAGTTTGAGTGAACATTCATATAACGCTTTGACAAATTCTGCCCTCTTGTCTCTTTCTCTGTGTGCTGTAACCACAGGTCTGGCAGCCACACAGACTCACTCTGACTCGGGCTGAGGGTCACTAGTCATGCTTCATGCTAGACACTGGAGGATCCTACGGGATTCTGCCATGGTCAAACAGGAATTGTGAGGTTCTAAACGTTGCATATAAGAGATGCAGTAGCACTTAGGAAGTTCTTTGTGTGTCTAAAGCTTTCTCCCAGAAGCAGTGTGCCACACAGGAACAAGTGAGTGTGATGCACCCAGGAGTGATGTGTCAAGTCCAAAAATTTTCTTTCCTTGCCTGGCAGCCAGGCTGTTGAAGGTAAGTTCAGGTCACAGAACCACAGAATTGGGTGAGTTTGGTGCTGGGTGGTCCAAACTCCCTGCACAAGCAGAGTCATCCTACAGCACATCACACAAGGTGAGTTTGTATCACTAAGACCACTCAAGTCTTCTTCCACTACTACTGGAAGTCCTGGGCAAGGAGGCAGGAAAGAAGCGTAACCACACTTCTCTCTTTGCATGAGTTTTCCAAGAGAGTCATTTGTAGGAGGAACACACTGCCTCGTCTTTGAAAGTGAGACAAAAGCAGATCCCTCAGGAGACTGTGGCAAACAAAGTAAATATGAAGCTATTAAAACAAATCACAACTCTGTTAAAAGGCTCATGAACAATTCCCAGAGAGACTCTCACTCATCACCCCAAAGTTGCCTGTTTAATATATGGCCTTGCCATACCAGTGTATGTCTGTTAGTTATTGTCACATGAACTTGTGCTGGTGATCATCACATATACCCTGGATATACTGTGTGTAGTGTCACATGTAGTCTTAACTGGGCCAGAACCTAAAACCTAAGCACTCCTGCAGCAAAAAATCATCTCATTTTCGCACGTTTTCAACTTAACCATCTTGGCTACAAGTTGTGATTAAAAAAAAATAATGAGAGGGAGAAACTCTAGTAGTTGAAGTTTCTTTGGTAAATTTGGGGAACTGTCCTGAATGCACAGTGATAAGAGAGGTATCTCATCAGACAGCAGGTTTGTGAAGAAGAGAAAAGTCACCAAGAGAAAACTCTGGGGTAGACATACTGTTCTCAGAACAAATACCTGACATAAGCATAAAGTGTAAAAGACATGAGCCGAAGTGGCATCATCTGGCCAGAGACACAGGAACTGGAATCAGTGGGTTTATTCAGGTACATAAGGGCACAGTCAGGGCCCAAATGTTCACACTGATATTCTGTATGCTGCAGCTCATTTCTAGCTGAAGTACGAAAACAAAAAAAAGCCCTGAGAAAAGCTGAGGTTTGTAACAGAACTATCTCACCTACCTTTCACAAGGGATGGACTGCTGGGACGTTGTTCTATAACAACAGCAGTATTGGTGGCTGCTCCAGCTTCATGTCTTTGGACTAAGGATACATGATGACATATGACTGCAGCAAGGCTTGAGTGATAAAGGAATGCGATAACCCCCTGCCCACTGCCTGTGCTGCCCCAGCGATGCAGACGGTGCTGCATGCATGCTGCAACACTATCCATGAGCTCTCGCAAACAATAATCAAGGCTGTTACAGCCAAAAAAGCCCACCAAGGCCAGCTATGACAAAATCACAGTAACACAAAATAGATTAAGCATATTTTTTATTCTATTTTTGAAAATTTTCCTTTTTTTTCCCTTTCCTCCTTTCCCCCATTTCTGACTCATCTGCAGCCTGAGTCTTTTCATCTTTCAGCCAGCTAGAGATCCTCTGGGAAAGGGAATAGTTCCATACACACAGCTCCTGCTTCTCTCTCTTCTGCAACAAATAAATACCCTCAAACCCTTCAATTTACTTCAGATCATCAAACACAGTTTTAAATTTAACCTGGTAATGTATTTTTAAAGGAAATCTTAGGTGAAGTTTGTGTGTGTGTGTGCATGCATGCTTGTGTGCATGCAAGTATTTCTGCCTGTTGTCCCAGGCAAAGCCATCTCCATGCAATTTGGTTAGCAGCTTCCCTGAAATGACTGTAATGCCCCTGAAGTGTTCAGGCATCATAAAATCCTCATATCACAGATGGACCGATTTCAGAGGCAAGAGGAGATCTTTGGGTGTGTGAAACTCTTCCTGGGCCTAATTCACACGGGCAGCCAAAATGACTAGGTTTATCGATAATACCAGATTGTTAAAAAATTGTTTAGCTGCTATAATGGCAACCAGGTATCCCTCTATATTGCTTTCTCTTGCTATATGTCGCAGAGTGAAAGCGTTTCTAGTTTTGTTCTATGTTTGCTAGCCTACTTTTTGATGCTGATTTCCACTTATCATTCTCCTGCCCTGTCACTGAATTCTTCTGCAGTCCTTTGGAGGGGACTCATCCATGAGGATACTTGTATCTTTACTGCTTTTAAATTTCAGCTTTCCCTTTTACTCTGCTCTATTTCCATATGTCATTTTCCTTTTCTGCCTGTATGGGAGTTGCTGTACCTAACTCTGTAAAGCATTATCTCTCCATCTCTCTAAAGTGTTTTGTGGTACTTTGTGTGAAGGATGGCATATAAAAATAAATTGTATTGCACTGTATTTTTGGGCTGGCATCTAATCTTTACTGAGCTCATTCAGCCTATTTCTGAAAAACATTGGATCTTAAAGACTCTTCTGATCCAATGAATCTTGATGACTTTTCTGATCCTAGAAAAAGACTCCCTAATTTTCAAGTCATCTCCTGACACTAACACAGAGATAGAAGTCAGGAGAGTAGCTTGAAAAATAGGGTTTGGCAGAAGAATATTCCTGGAACTCTTCCTTGTCTATCGTGTGTCTTAACCTCACCTCTGGCCTCCACCCCACATTTTACTTGCAAATGTCCACCATTATGAGTGCTGAGGTGGGGGGAGCAGGAAGCAGGCTGATGGTGTACGGCACTCGTAGCGAAACAATCCAACAGCTTGCTTATGCATCTATTTGGCTTAGGATGGAAAATTAGAACAGCTTTAATCTGCTAGCAGCATCAAGCAGGGAAGCACTCCCTGGAGTGAAAGCGTTAGGAGCATCACAGCAGGCGCTGATGAGAGACAGCCTGCCACGGTGTCACAGCAAGGCAGTTGTACTCAACGCACAAAAATCTGGGGTGCTAAGAAGGACCCAGGTACCTGACTGGGAATTGTAGGGGGAGAAAGAATAAGCCTTTGTATTTGGCTCTTCTGCAATAGGAAAATTCTTTCGAAGGCATGCTCCCACATTACTGTCTTTGCCTTTCCTCACCTTTTACACCTTGTCATAGCAAGGATTTCGTCCCTACCTTATCGACTACAATATGCATGTGCCCTCCCATTTTGTCATGGGAGCCCATTTGATTCAGAAAGCTTCTGCATAGGTGCAGCTGTGGCTACATGTAAAGGGGTCAGAATTTGGCCTCAGACTGGAAAATGTAGAGAGCTGCAGCCATACCTTTGAATTTGTTGTGCAAAACACAGATATGATAGCTTTCCACTAAATAACTCTATTCATAATAACTAAAGGGCAAGATCTGAGCTACTACAAAAAAATGTAGGGTGTAGAGATCTCCTTGCTTGCATTGAGGCTCATTGAGCTTCGCTGGGACATTTGAGGGAAAAAGCATCAGATTTGAGGAATATAATGTTGTGGAAAGTCATCCTGCATAATCTATTTGTTGCATTTGTTCTTTTTCACACACGGTGCCCCTGGAAAGTAACCCTACTCTCACTTGCAAATATGCTTAACTTTACTGCAGCTTGATTGTGCTCTGTGGATACACATGGGAATGTAAAGGTAAGTGTAGCACATGACAAGGTGAGAGCTGAAACCTGTGAAGACAGCAAGACGTAAGATCTTTTTACCAAAACAAGGAACACTGAATTTTGCAAGATAAGATATGGACTAGCTTAACACTGGAACTAAGACACAATGGCAAGAAGTGGCTATTTGTGGGTGGGGTTTTTTTACATGTATTATATTTTTAATGTTTTAGGACAAACTGACACATGTACAATAGTAAAGTATAGGTGTGAACTTTGGCCAAAGTTGATTATTATCCACCTGATGTATGTTTCTGGAAACAGAATATATGATTGCATATATTGCATTCATAGATGGTCTTCTCCAGCCTACTTAAAGCCTCTGTTCCTGTTGGAAATACTGGAATGTTACTAACAGTCAGAGTCCTGCCATTCTGCATTGCTGGATGTGAACAGAAGCTAGGACTTCAATCATAAGCACAAATGCTTTCTAAATATTTTGCATTCCTGTGAACATCAGACCTGGACACCAGCTTACAAACAGTGTGTGGCAAAACCCCATTGCCTTGTCCAACCTCACATATTACTTGCAGGTCCCACTTCTTGGAATTTGCCCCAAAATTGGTCTCCTTTCTCATCATTTCACAGCTGTTGACAGCTGTTTCCTCTTCAGCTACTTATTTGGAACTGAACCTGAGAGTGAAAAGACTACTAGCTTCTAAAGCCTTTCTCTACAAAATGCACCTACAAGGTCTCTGATGACAAATAGTAATTCATTGTTCTTGTGATTGTCTACCAGTGATGTGGAAGGTGAGAAGTGTGCTGTCCATATGCTGAAAGCATCAGGTGATTTCTGATATCTGTATGGACCAGCAACCATGTAGTGAACTCGTGTGTGTATGTGGCTAAGTGGGGAATGCAGGCTATGCACCTTTCATCAAAGAAAGTCTGGTTGCTTGAAAGGGTTGGAAAAAGCAGCTGGAGAATGATGGCTCTGGAGGCTTTATTGTTGCTCTTTAGCAGAGACAACAAGGATTGGCTGGGTTTAGCATAAACCTGTATGAAGTTATTTTAGTATACTGTACTGCCAAACTGTCAGTAGCAGTAGAAAAACATCTCTTGTATGAAATGAACTCAGTGCATCAACTGCATGGTGTGGAGGCAAGTTCAACATGCTCAGAAATGGTTACATGCACTGGAGAGTGGAAAGGTTTCTCTGTAGACCTGTGCCACTGCTGCACACAGGGCCATGCTGGAGAGGGTGTAGTCCAAATGGCTGGAGCACTCTCGAAAACGAAAGCTCAGGCAGTTCGCCTTCAAACATCTTGTACAAATTAGTTCTAGGAAAAAGCAGGTAGCTCAAACTTGCCTTCTCCTAATGACTGGGTGGGTGATATAAGGAGAAAATAAGACCAAACTAGCATTCAACAGTGTCATCCAGGTCCCAAGTGTTCACAAATACATTCAGAGATGCACTTCAGCATCTGAGACATTGTCATCATACTTTCAGTGAAATCTCTGCAATTCCATCCCAGTCACCAAAATAATGTCACTTAGAAAAGATATGTTTTTAAATATTTCAACAGCTCATGTGCAGTGTTTCTAAAGATTAATGACACAGAAGACACAGTTCATTCTCCTTGCCTGTACAGAAGTGAGTAAATAATACTCATATTTAACACACAATATAAAATAATCTAGAAATGTGAAACATTATAGCTGCTTACCTTTTTGATTTTCTGACTGGGTTTAGCATTGTGGGGTGAACCTAAAACTGAAGAGTTCTTGCTTTAATAGTTTTCCAGTTTCTAAAAGGCCAGTGGCAATATTTTTACATCATTTCCAAGAGTGTGTGAGTGCTGTCACTGGAGTTCACAGGATCATAGTGTAGTTAGAGTTGGAAGGGTCCTCTGGAGACCACCTAGTCCAATCCCCTACAACCTACATCATAACAATATTAAACTAATATGCAATTACTATCATTAGGAAAACACTGTGCTTTTTGGAATTTGAACTGATATGATGACCTTACCTACTCAGAAATTTTATAGCAACAGTAAACTTCTGCTTTAACAATGCTTATGCAACCTTCCCCCTCCTATCAATTAATTTTACCAGGCTAAATTCTAAGGAGACCTAACTCTGACTGGGCTTTCATATACAACCTTCTAAACTCTCTTCCTAAAAGTTCTTGCACTCCTGAATGGTCAAAACAAAGTAATTTGGATCATAATTTATGTGTTTATAATACCCACGAACCATATTTCTCCTTTTGTTTGAAATATCTTACCGATCTTATGAATCTTTTATGTTATCTTTTATTGGAATGCATTTACATGCTTATAAGTTTCAGATTTTAAATTAATAAAGGCTATAAAAACACCCAACCAAGTAATATATCAAAAAGAAGTTAATTCTTTTTGTAAGTTAAACGTTGTGAAATCAACTAGGCTCAGGTCTTCAAATATATTCTCTACCTAGCACCTAGAGATGTTAGTAGGAAGACTTGTATCCACCTTCAGCATCTGATCCTAATGCTCTGAAGTCGGTAGAAAGACCCCTGTTGATGCCAGCAAGCTGTGGTTCAGCTGTCTTTGCTGGAGAGTAATAAATCCATGCGAGCAGATGTGTCTGAATCAGGAGACCAGGCATCTATAAGGACCTCTCCATCTGGTTCTCCACAGTAGACATTCCTTCATCTTGTCTCTTTTTCACAAGGAACATCAGTGTTGTCCATGGTTGTCACTTTGTACTTTGTTTTACGATCCCTTTGTAGAGTGGCTCATATGCTAAAGCCAGACTGAAAGTAACCACGTGTGTTTGACTTCACTCAGCAGTGTGAGGGTGTGAATCCTCAACCAGGCGTCACCTTTGAAACTGTTTTTGAGTAATTAATCTATAATAGTGCAACTGGCAAGCAAATAGCTTTAACAAAGGAATTTGCAGTTACATATCCAGAAAACAGTGAATGATTTATTATTTTGCTCTTAGCTGAAAGCAAATAGTCTTTGACTTGACAATAAGTTACCTAGTTGGAATAGGAGATGTTTTAGAACTAAAACAAGCCTTCTTATCATTTTCATCCGGTCAAGAGCCCAAACTTACATCAGAAAATAATTAAAGAAATACCAAAGGCTGGAGCCAATTTGGTTGAGATTGGACAGGTGCTGTATGATTTATTATCATCTAAGGTACTGTTATCTCTTGAGCTATTGTAATTGTTATTATTATTGACTTTATGCTTTGAAAGAAGTAAACCTTAAGCTTCAGAAGTCTGGAGTGGAAGCTGACCATCTGAACTCTTTTTGGTCACAGTAAACTATTTGCCCAGTTTCTATAGGTATCTGTTGTCTTGCTGAGTCTTTCTTCTACCTCTGGGCCTGGCTGTGGCACAGAGAGCATTGTTTGCCTGTTGGATTAAAGGAATGAAAAAGAACTGTATAAAAAATGATAATATCACCCAAGAGGACCTACCCCTGATTGTGTTCAGTCTGCCCTGTGTATTTAACAGCTCACAACAGCGTGCTCCTCCTGGTTAAGCCATTCCTCTGAATTTATGGAGTGTACCTGGAACAAAGCTTGTGACATTATACCACAGAAAATGTAATCGTACATAATTAATGTAAGCGTTCTTTCATTTCTCATCAGCATGTTCCTTGTCAGCCTTTGTGTCCTGTTCTCAGGACAAGTACTAGCTGAGATGCAATGTGTGGAATAGACAAAGTTCAGAAAATACTTTCCACACAATCCATGTCCTTATAAGAGACAGAAATCACTATGATTTGTGTGCATCTGCATGCAACGTGGGGCTTGGGTATCTAATTTGGTTTATACACACAACATTTACAATGTGTATCACTGAAATACGAGACAGAGTGTCAGTTCTAGTGAAACTGACTGTAGAATGCTGATTAACAGGTTATCATCTGGTACTGGGGTGGTAAACATTCCCTGTGTGTGCTTTAGCTCTCATACTGTTATATTGATCTACTTTTAGTTTTGCATTTGTGGTCCTTAAATTTGTAGAATTATTGCATCATTTTTTTCCCCACTTTCTTTACTCATATGTTGAGTAGGACCCTACACTACTGCTCATTTTTATATTTCCTCATTTTATCAGATACAAAATGGGAAGTGGTAAGTCTGCTAGGTCTTGGCAGCAGTCATTTAAGATCCTGCGGTTTCCCTGTTCATTTGACACCAGCACCGTTGAAACCATCATGAAAGTAGAGATGACTTACAGAAAAAAATAAGTTCTTTAGTGATCAACCAGCTGAATGTTCAAAGAGGATCTGTTGAATCTGAGACATTCAGGAAGGAAAAGTGCAGAAGCAAAGAGAAAAAGATAGTTCTTATTCCTTTTTGTTCACCTCTGTTTTCTCTGTGCAAACTACATGTTGCACCCTTTCGTCTCAAGATGGGAAGAAAGATTATTTTGATGATGAGGATGTTGCTGCCAGGATATATACTAACCAGGTATATACTAACCAGGATATACTGGTTAGTATATACAGGGCAATTATCACTAAGAAAACCCAGCCAGTGTTAAGAGTCTCAAGCAAGTTTTGATTTGCATAAATTGGTGACCTCCAAAAAGTGCCCTCAGTCAGTACCGTTGAAGCAAACTCTGTCAAAGCTCAAAGTTCAAGGACCCTTTTTTTGTCCTCTTTGTGTGACTCGTGGCATTGCAGAATCGAAACAGGAATTTGGCTGTCATCTGGATTTCATTGCACAACCTATATATCCCAGCACAAATAGTCACAACCAAGAAATCCATTACAAATTCATGGCCTGTAGAGCTTCACTGTTGAACTGACAACATTTATCATGAGCTCTTTGCAAAATCATATGAGATTTCATAACAGGTGTCCACTTCGCACAGGTCATCACCACTGTGGCCTGTGTCAAAATCCATTATAGGATAGCTGAAAGCTATACTTGTGTGTTGCCAGCTACCTGCTTTTGCAATGTGTGGAGGAATGCAGTGAGACATAAGCAGGAGACACAAAGTTTAGATCTCAACTTTCCTTTGCACCTGGATTTCACTCCCAAAGCTGAAAATGAGATGGCTGCATTGAATGCAGAGTTCTCTTTTCAGTTATCCTCCTGTTGTGATACAAAGAGATTAAAAAAAAAGTACCATGAGCATAGAGTTTAAATAAAAACCCAACACATTATATTATTCTTTAGTGGCCATTTTTAAACAAAACATAACCATATAAAATTCTACTCATTCTTCCTGAATTTTGTTCCAGTCTTGTCAGACTGGGCTGACTTGATGTGTAATGAGTCTCTTATCTGACATTTTCTATTGTCCCTAGTGGTTGTAAAATCATTACTCCTGAGAAAACAAAGTTTACATGTTGATAAGTGGTGAAGGGAAGAATAAGGTTGTGATGAGAAACTGCAGCTACTCTTCTCACTTCTCTCTCATGCTCTGTCTCCAACAGGAATAATTCACATTCTTGCAATTTAGAGAAAAGTTTCCAAGTCCTCTATTTGGGAACATATTTCAGTTTCTCCTGGGAGGTGAAAGCAGTTTGCTGTGAAATGCTTCAGACTCTCACTGTGACTGATTTTCTGCTTCCTTCTCTTGGGGTAGAATCAATGATGGTGGGGTAGGTTCCAAAAAATTTATTGGAATAGGAAAAGAAAAAAAAAGACAAAAATAGTTGAACCCATTTAATAGCTGTGATATCATTTTACTGGCTTCCCCTGTCTGCAGGGCATATGTCAGTGGCTGATTTTGTGCTTGGAGCACCAAAGGAATGGTCTTTAAAGGCTTTTTCCATCCCAGTATCAAAAAGGGCACCCCAGAGACAGCTGTCCCTGATGTGATTAACCACTGAAATGGTACTTGCAAACAGGGTGATGAAAACCTCTGAAGTCTGCAATAAAGTGACGAGGCTCAAAGTCACCTTGAGACAGGGAAAAAAAGATTCCTAGAATTGGGAGAAAATATGTGAATTATTGATATGAAATGTAATCCAATAATATATTAAAAGTAATATTGGAAAACATCCTTATTACATTGAACAGCTTTTTAAAAAATAGATGATTTTAAATGGTTTGGCTTAAAATGGACATATAAACAATGCTTAGAATCTGAAGAAGGAAACATTACTTCTTTTTTTCAGGTTCTTTATGCTCACATGTATTTGCATTGCATTGCCTATGCAAAGGAATTATCTGCTAAATTAGCAAACAATACTTGCTCTGTCAAATCCAGTTTTCTCATCTTAACTTGCAGTGATGGTCTTTCCCAATTGGACCTGCATCAGCTCCTGTTATCACAAACATCAAGGAAATATGTTTTGGAGTGTACCATGGCATTCAAAAGGCTTTGGCTTTCTCAGACCAATAAAATTCCCAAGTTAAAGTCTTTTCCCCGCAACGACCACAGATTAAAATCAGGGCTCTACACCTTTGAGAGTTTCAGATGAACCTAATTATTATAAGGTGTCATAAGAAGAAAAGAGACGCCTATCAAAATTTAGAGACAAAACAAAATATCTTTGACAAATTATGAAGTTTAAGGAAAAGTCAATTCTGGTGATTCATGGTGTAAATATCTGAGTACCACCAAAAATTTATCTATCCATTTTTTCCATGATATAAAGGGCAACAAGCAGTTTCCGTTATTTTGCCTCAGGGATCTTACAAAGAAAAGGCTTTCTTTCTTAAAAACATGTCTCAGTTTGAATATTATTTTGGAAAACAAATGCTGTCAGCAGACCTAGCTACCTAGCTTAATGGATCTTCTGTCAGTGAACCTGACATTTAACACCAACTCATTTTGGAAATTCCAGTTATCCACCTCACAAACAAAATAAGCACAAAGATCCCAAGAAAAACACTATTTTGCAGAAATGAAGCCTATCTGCTTCTCTCTGTCCTTGTGGCTTCCTTTGGCTATAGCATTAGAAAGTATCTGGAGTCTCTGCTGCACCAGTGTCCTGCAGACTGGACCCCATGTGCAGAGCGTGGGCAGTGAACACGGACCATTCCCCTCCTGGCAGCAGCTCCGAGACACTCTGCCATTCCTCCTGCCCCAGAAAGAAAAGAATTGTTTTCCATACCTCAAGCAGGCAGAGGCAGTCAGTTTGAATAGCTGTAGTTCCTCAGCGTAGGTGAGAAAAAAGGAAGAGAAGAACCAAAAATAGCAGTTTCTCGGAGAGCGTGCTTGATTCTTCTACAACGTGCTCCATCAACACTGCTCCACAAAATGGCAGCTGGCTGGCAGGCAGCAGCCTCCAAGAAAGATGAGGTGGTACTCTCTGGAAAGTTAAATAACTGGTACGGAGCTGCAAATCCTGCAGTGCTGGCTCCCAAAATGTTGGCTTGGGGTGGGGTGGGCTGTGGAGGGAGTGTTGTCGTGCAGGGCTGGATAGCTTCAGGGACATTTTCACTGGAAAGGAGGGAGACGTGGAGCTGGGATAGGATCATGTAGGTGCTGCTCTGAAGTCTTGCAGCCTGGTGCTTTCAGAGCAGTACATTTTCCCTGCTTCAGTTCCTGAACAAAGCAAATTAATGAAGTGCCATTAGTTGACTGCTTAATGTTTCAAGCATTTTCCCACGTTACACGTACTTTTTAAAAGCAAAACTCAGACACAACCAAAAAGCCTATTAAGCTTTTACCCATTTTTTGAGAAAATGAAAAGTGCAAGGGGTGAGGGAGAGAAAAGCAACAACATTTTCTGTTCCATTTGTGTTTTAATTAAATGTAATGGGTCTGTTTCCAAGATTTAAGCCAATCTCTTGTTCAAAGTGGAAAATGGCAGAAATTTCACAAATTCTGTCTTAAAATGACCCTGAAATTAATAAGACTGTGATGTTGATGAAGTGTTACAGATTTTTATTAGGCAGAATCTGAACAGCTTTTATTTCATGCTCCTACGTCTTCATACCTGTGTTGGGTGCAGCTCTCAAGTGAAACTCTGAACTCAGTAATTATAGCTAAAAATTGTGACAGAAGGTTTTACATTTCAGAGCAAAAGAGAAGCAGAGAAATATACCACAGCCATATGAGAGACCCAGTAATTTTGTCTTTGCTTGAGAAATCCCAATGAAAAGATGAAATTGCATTTGGATTATAAAAAAATAGGAGCAGAATTTGGCCCTGTTTCTTGGAAAATCTGCCCTTAATTTAGCTAAGAATAAGGATGCCTCCTTTCTAAATGAATGAGATATGGCAAATTTGCTAGTGTGAGAAGAAGCTTGTATAACATCTTAGCTACTGGGCAATATATTCTCTGCTAAAAAAAATCTTACAGTGCCTCCTTAAGTGCAAACAGAGGTAGCCAGCACTCAGTGTACAACACGTGTAACTCTGGGCACTGAGAACTTTGTGAGTCTGCCAAAAACTCATCTCATTAGTGCGCTTTGCAGCTGTAGAACAACCGTTTGGCTGAAATGATGTAGACTGAATATAAAACCATGTCCTGGAGGTGAAAGGCCCAGTGGAGGGAGTACGCTGGAACTCCATGCACCAGAATGATGTTCTAGGAATTCCCTGGTCAGGGTACAAAAATTCATCTGCACATCTTGATACCCAGCTTTGACAGGAGAAGGTATATTCTCTGCAACGAGATCTTTCTTCGCAGCTAGCTCAATCCTGGAACTGTGAGGCTGGAACAGTACATCTTTTATACATAACACTCACAGACCTGATATACTTGCATCAAGAAGGAAATTAAGACAGCTGCCTGTCCCATAGGAGCACAAATTAAATGCTGAAGCCCAATACATTTATGCAATGTTTTATACACCTCCAAAACACAAAAGCTGTCAAGTCACAATTTTGGTGGTTTTCTTGAATTGTTTCTTACACACTGTCAGGGTTTCATGCACCATTCTTTACATTTAAAGAAAGCAATACAGACTGATTTCTGACATGCACCCTCCTATCACATCTATCAGTGCAGTACAGTGAGTGTTAAATGAATGTCACCACAGAGCCTCTCTCTCTCTCTCTCAAGTTTTAAATTTCCCTTGCTAGTGTAAAACTTAATGAAAGCCCTGGAGTATACAATAGCATTTTGAAAACAGGAATTTGTGACTGCTGTGAATCATCACTCACAGCAGGGACCCAGAAATGTGAATTGTGGGAGGAACAGGCTCAGTCCCCCTCTCTTTTTTACTGGGAATTTATTACAGGCGTGTCATTATTTACAATGCACCATTCACATCCTCTAAAGAGCCAATAAACTGGCTGCTGAATATGCATTTTGCTCTGTGGTGAACACAGATGTTTCCAGCTAATATCCATTTCATTTAATTTCTTTTCTTTAAAAAAAAAAAATCTATCTTGCTATTTCTGTAGCAGCTGGGTAACTATTTGCCAGTCTTCGGTTTGGGAATCACTCCTCATATTTATTATAGTTGGTGCCATTTGTGTTGCTCAAAGTGAAGGTCTGTCCATATTACCAGTGTCTGGCTGTGTTTGCAAGAGTACCAAATGCAGTTGCTAAAATTCTCTCACAGTTTAAGGAAAAGGCCACTTGAGGATTCAGCACAGGTTCAAATTTCACTAATGATATGTGGCAAAAATAATGTCAGATGTTTTTTTGTTCCAAGAGCACATCAGAAATCACTGGTGTTTGAGGGGGATTTGTTTTGATTTTGCATTCCTGTGAGTAAAATATGTTGCTGATTCACAACTGACAGGTTGGTGGCCATTAATTTACAGTCCCTTCATGTATTAGTAAGAGAAGGCATAGGGAATGATGGTGAACTGCAAAAGGTTTGTAAGTTCAACTCAGATAATCATTCCTAACTTTAGATACTTATCTCTGCTAGCACTATCCCCTGGGAATGCAAAACTGGTCTGTCATTTCTATGAAAAAGACTCTCCTGAGGTTTTAGTTTCCTGCATCTTTCCTGGCTGGAATCTGAAAGTTCAAAGGTAACTAATAAATACATTTCTGATTATCATCATCATTATTATTCATAGTCCTATAGCAAATTTTTTAAAGGCTCACAAGAGCTGCGGTTTCACACAGTTTGAATACGGATAATGGCTGAGGAGGTGGCAAAGAGGGGCTCACGTTTTATCCAAATCAGATTGTTCAAACTAGATTGCTATTCTATAAATTCCTCCCCTCCTTGTGGTGTGGAAGGCAGCGTTATTGGGAATCACCAGATGGCTGGTTACAGATGGTGTTATACATTCTATCTTCAATTAGCTCTTGAAGAAGTGCTTATTGTTAGCTATGGTGCAGTTCTTCCTCCACATGAAAATACTACTGCTAAGACCTGAACTGCCTGAACCTCTCTGACGAGCAAAGCACTTTTAGATGTGAGAGTGTGAGAAAGCCTTCTCAAAAGTGCTCCCATGAGAAAGCACTGAAAACCCAATGTGAGTGAATACCTGCAAGTGAGCAGCTCCCTGAATTTTTACCTGCTACCTGCAGGTTATATCCAGATGAGGAAATAAAATGCTGTTTGGGTCTAGACCATGGCGGGTGAGCAGAGCCTTACAAAAGTAGGAGGAAAAGAACACAGCAAAGTGACAAAGTGCAGAGTGACAAAGCATGTCACGCTTTGCTCTCCCACTCCGGTCCCCCCCCTCCACCTCCGTATGCACAATCAGCATTGTCCTCTGCCAGGGGCTGTGTGTCCCTGCTGGGCGGCTGGGGAAGAGGCAGGAAGACTGGAGACATCAGTCGGTGTGTTCATGCTTCTGACTCACAGGAAGGACATCTGAATGAGTTAAGATGAGGCAATTCTGCTCAGAACAGCATGCTTGCAGACACTGTCGGCATGACAAAGAGAGGAACCTGCAGCCTACGTTACAGTGGTAGGAAGATCTGGTTGGAACGTAAATGGTACATTTATCCTTTTAAAGAGCTGGAGTCAGTGTTTTTTGTCGAACCATTTTCTCACTCTTTTAGGGGTTTCTTCTACTTGTAAAAACCAAAATCAGGAGTCTCCTAGTATTTCAGTGCAGGCTCCTGTATGAAAGAGATGGGTGTGGAAGGGGCCCAAGTTAGTCATTATATTGGACCAACTCTTACGTCCTCTATACCTAAGAAAAACAGCAACCCCTGTAGCTGCAGAGTGGTTGCAAGGTGCAGGTCAATGACGAATTAGGTCTTTTGTATCTGATAAAATAGCTTACAATGCATATTAATTTAGCATATATTTCCCACAAAGGTAAAAACATTTGGTTTTCATAAAAATGTGGAATAAATAATCATTTATTTATTAGAGATTATTAGGTAGACTCAACAAGGTCCAGTAGCACTTTTAAGTAAAAGGCAGGAATCCTCCATTGTCCTCGAGAACTGGGTCAGATGGCAACACCTGCCAACATCTGATGGCAGGACAAAGGTGGACACAAGTCTCTGTCCCTCATGCTGCACTACAGGCTGAATGAACAGATCTACATTGCTGTGAGGAGGGTCCTCATCTACCTGGAACTGGACTCCCTCTCATGCACCAAGGTGACAAAGTCTTGGTCTTTCAGTGATATTCACATGCATGGAGTCTTGTACAAATCATTTTTTCAAAATGATTAATCATGGACTTCAATAACAGCAAATAACCAGATGTGGAAATTAAATACTACATGGGCAGAACAGTCCCTAAATATGTATTTAAGTGCCAATAAAAGCTTTACAAGCCCCCTGGTGCTTGTATAATCTGGCTCAACAGCTTCCCTGGAGCCCTTTCATGGTGGCAGGCGTGGTGATTTTCCCTTTGCTTCCCCAGGGCAGAGGGTTGGAAGGAGCATGGCCACCACCTGCTGCACAGCAGGTGCCAACTTGGCTGGTGCAGGCTTGGAGAGACACAGGTCCTTGGGGCTCGTAGTATGAGGAAGAGGATCCAGGATGTCCTCTGTGGAAGCTAAGTAGTGCGGTGAAGGCTGCAAAATCAGTAGCAAGCAGATACCAAAGTTTCTGGAGAAAGAAGTAATGGGGCCTTTGCCTCTACTTCTCAGTCTCATCTTATTGGGAAAGGGGCTGGGAGTCAGCAAAATGAAAACCAGGCTTTTAAACCTCATTCCTTCTCTAAAGAAGATGTGCTGTGCTTCTTTTCTGCTTCATTATTCTTCTTTTCAGTCTGCTTGCTCAGACTTCAAAGTGATCTTCTCAACCTTTGCAGGAGTGGAGATCTTTTAGATTTTTCCCCTCAGTCTTTAACTGGATTTGAATTTAGCCTTAGCCTCATCGTCAAACTTCCTATTTGTGATTTGGGGAATTCTTGCGTCTTGCTTATAAGCAACCAAACATTTCCATGCTTTTTCCTTGGTCGTACTTGATAATCTCATACCTTCTTCCTGTCCAGTCTTTTCCCTCCTCATACCCTCTCAAATCTGCCTATCCTCTCTGTGTTTCTCCTGAACAAGACTCACAGGTACACAAGTAACAAGGAAATCACCGAAAAGAGCAGGATTTGAGGTTCAACAAAATCATGCAGGTAACAGTGGTCAATACAACAAAGGAGACAAAGGTGGAAAATTTTTCTACATGACTAAGCCAGTAAAATCCATCTAGGCTACCCTTCATAGTAATTCCACGCTCAATTCTGTTCTTGGTCGCAGGCATTTTGTCTGTTATTCTGTCTGTTTTCTGTGCCCAGTTTGCTGCTGTGCTGTGCTCTTCCGTACAGCATTGCCCTGCACAAAGCCTATGTCCCTCTCACCTGCCGTGACCAAATACCCGGCAAGGTGAGACAAAGCCAGCATAAGGGAAGAAAGTTATTGTAACCTGAGTCACTCTACTTGTTCCAATTTTGCAAGGCTTTCCTAATTTCTCTCTATTTTTATTCAATCACTAATCTAAGTAGAAAGTAAAGTTGGCAAAACTGTTCCTTTTAGACGACTGCCTCAAGGTCTTATCGAAGCTCACTGAAATCAATGGAAAAATTTCCATTGACTCCAGAGGACTTTGGGATAGTTTCTAAATATTTATTCATATAGAAGACAACTTCTCTTTCAGGTAGCTAACACACACTTCACAACTTTCCTTGAGGGCTTTTCAAATGAAAACAATGAAAGAGAATAAAAAACTTTAAATAAGATCACTAGATGCACTACACTTTCAGTACCACTCTGTAATTCAAAGGTTGCTATCTATGCTCTGGGCACAGTATGGGACATTTCCCATCCTTTTTATAATGGGAAAGAGACATGAAGGACTGATTTAGCAACAGTTTTAACTCTCAAATTCTTGTTCTCTTTGCTTGCTATTCATCCTTTACCTTGTTTACTGATATATATTTATACAGGATATACATTTGTATAGGGTTTATGTGGTATATAGAATGAGGTGGAAGATCACATCATGCTTTTCATCTCTCAACCTGCCAGTGAATGAAATAAAAATTAAAAACCACTGGCATTCTCTTCAAAGGGAAAGGCTGGTTTTCTCCGTAGATCTTCATTACATCACATTGGGTGATACTGTTTTATGCAATTAAAGAGTGCCAACCACACTTCCTACAAATGAGCCCTGGCTCATTTCTTTCCCTGTGGCCAGCAGTGTTTAATAAGTACAAAACATGGTTTAACCAGTACCCTCGAGCTTGTGCGCTGTAGTATTGGCAATAATGTATAAAAAAGGGATAGGAGAGTGTGTGTGAGGGGTGTGCATGTGTGCTGTGTATGCCACAGCAGGAGCGTGTTCCATACAGACAGAGGTCGTCCAGCACAATACACTGGGGCTGCACTTAACTCAGCGTCTCTCTGAAGCAGAACCAGGCACAAACCCTAATTGAACCCAGGGTGTGAATCCCTGGAGGGCAGTGATAGAAGGGTCTGTGTACTAATCCAGCCCGTGCTGACTAACAGCAGCGCTGCACAATCACTGCTGTATGAATATATTCTTCTGGCAGCTGCATGCAAACGGCAGTCTTTGCGATTCTGATGACTTTTCATTTTTATGACACTGTGTTTTAGCTTCAGGTGCGAGTGTGAGACTCCCAGTTAAGTGGCTGTTCTGATTATTTTAAGTAGTCACTAATCAAAATGCTGAGCAGAGGGGGCCAGGGGAGAAGGGGGAAAGGGATGGAGGTAAGAGATGTAAAGGAACGTGTGAGGGTTAGAAGGGGAGGGAGGAGGGCTTTGCATCTGATTTTCCTAAGCAGGGCAATTTCTTTAGTGAGGAAGGTGAGCCTGTCACTACTTGGCCCCCGTCTGCTGCAAGTACTTTAACTTCTCAGCAACCCAAATGATGGTTATAGGGAAGGGGAAATGACTGGAAGGTTTCTAGCAGCAACAGCAGAAGCAACAGCAGAGAAATGCATTGTGAAAAATCAGTTTTAATAAAGCCCCAGCACTGACCTTGGAAACATAAGTATTTATATTATTGACTTCTGTATGAGGTTATTTGTTAAAAAAAAAAAAAAAAGAAAGAAAGAAAGAAAGAAAAGAGAATCTTTCTGTTCTTGTCTTGAGACCTGAGGAAAAAAATAACTAAAATTAGAGAAACTGGAGATAGAAACGCAGTGAGTAGAATAAAGCAAAATACCTCTGGGGTGTTCATCTGCCATAGTAGTCATTTCATATCTCATCTGTTATATGAATGTGATAGCTCTTTCCCTTTTTGATAGGATCATTATGTAGACTCCACAGATTCAATTCCATTTACAAGTCAATGGTGTGAGATTTTATGACAATTCTTTTTACTGGGTTGATTCTGGATGATCTCCCTCTACCAAAAAAAAAAAAAAAAAAAGGAAAAAAAATACGGAAGAGGAGCAATGTCATTTTGGTGCTCACACTTGAGTGTTCTGGATGCACCAGACATTACTGTGACAGATGTAATACTGCTGTCCTATCACAAATATGCCCAGGTGTTCTTAAGCCCCAGCGTCAATGCTGCCAACATTTAAAGAGGTCTGTGCTGGAAGGAGATCTGTTGCTGTTGTGGCTGTGTGGAGGAACCCATTGCTCTGGGGAAAAGGGTAGCTGGCTTCAGCTGAACTTGTAGGTCATACATCACACAGATGATTTGCTTGTTATCGTGCTTAGGTTCTCTCGTTCCCTAGCCCTTCCCTCAGCCCTCCGTAAGGCCAGCTCCAGCCTGGAGCTCTGCAGAACTCATGGAGTGGTGGTGAACATAGCTCTAAGCTCCACAGAGGAAGAAGTGCTCTTCTCTGAGATTCTGCTGTGCCTACAGCAGCTGGTGTTGGTTCCAATGTAGGCCTGGAAAACCTGTGTTGTGGAAGGCATGTGTGTACAGGTCCGTGGTGTCCATATGAACACAGTCTGCTGAAAGGGTTTTAATTTTGCCTTTTGCTGACTGCAAACAGAAGTTTCATAGAAGGTGTGGGTTATATACCTTTAGGATTAAAATGAAACTCCATGTTTTGTGCCATGCAAGTGAATGAGCTGGATTGGTGAAGAATTGAGCAGTGAGCATTGTGAGTATAGGCACATGCTCACAATGAAAGCTATTTCTCTGTTTACTGTCAAGCTTCATTCTATCACAAGCAGGATCCACTAGAATAATCCTTTTTCAGTGCCAGGAGCAGCACTGGAAGGCAAGTACCAATGCCTTAAACACAGGAGGAGCTGAAAAAGAAAGTATTCTCCTGTGTGGGGCAATATCAAGGTAGGAAGAAAACCCCAAAACCTCTTGATGTCCTTTCTGGCTGTACCTTTCTGTACCCTGCAGAATATAAAGAAAGGGGCATGAGCACTAGTGCAAAGCGAGACCCTTCCAGCTTTCTGCAAGTGAACATTTGTTGGGACGTATCTTCATGCTGTGATAAATAGCTTCTGTGGAAATGTTTTACTGTTTCAGCGCATGTTCCGAGCATGCGTAATATGTGTGTCTCCATTCAGAACCTCCTGGAAAAAGGAGCTCTTTCTCCTCCCCTTCCCTCAACCACCTCTCCTACTAGTAAAGGTCTGTCCAGCAGCTTGGGGGTTGGAGAGCACATGCTCATGGACTCTGTCACAGGGCTGACTTCAGTTCATATCCCCTCCTGCAGAGGAGGCCTGACTTGGGAGGTGGCATTCACCACCAAAAGAGGGGGAAAGGGCACTGAATAAACAAAGCAGGGGGAAAAAATGTCAGTGATTCTCTAACCCTTGGTTAAAGCATTTGGCAGGATCAAAGGAGATCTGGGGACTAGTCCCTATGATAATTAATCCTTACAGAGTAACCAGATAAACCATTTCGTACTGGTTCCTTGCTCAGCATGCCAGCTTGTGACAAGGCACTCTCAGGCAGTAGACTTTTCTGATTTTGAAGGGGAGTAAGTATAAATAATTTAGGGCTTTGACTCTGCCTTGCTCAGAAGGTGCATAAAGGTGAGGCTGCACAATGCTCATCATTAGTCATTGGTGATTTAACCTTGGGTACCTCCACCCCAGCCACAAAAATTTATGAGGATACTAACATTAGGAGACTTCAGTAAAACCCCACAAATTTTTGATACATTTGGAGAAGGGCTGAGACCCTTTACAACGTTTCTCCCAAACTACGCTGCTTGCCACAAATCCTGTAGGACCCATTACATGCCAGAACACCTCATGCCCTCGTGAGATACAATAGCATAAAAGTGAATCTAGCAGCTGCTATTGATTAAGCCAAGTCATTGCTTCCATGTGTATTCCCATGTGGATTTATCAGACATTTATGCCACATATAATGTTACTCCTCCTGGCTTTGTGACTGCCCAGAACACACATTTTACTTGAGCTCCTTCTCAGCCCCAAATCTCAGTGGACTTCCAGTCAGGCAGAATTCATACACACAGCCATCCTTCGAGCTACAGGCAAAGGAGAGGATGACAGTGCCACAATCAGCTCACTCCTTCTCTGACAGATTTCTGGACTATTTGAACTAGCTTTCTCTTCTGTGGCAAAAATCAGAAGGGATGAACTAGCCAGTCTTTTGCAATGCTCTTTGGTGAAGCAAAGTCACTTCATAAATCTAAGATATAAGTATAATAGATGAATTATTTACTAATAGGAAGCCCTTTCCCCCTCCAAATTAAAGTACACCAGAAAACTGGAAAGGTACTGCAAGAAACTCACCAGGCCACAGACACCTTTGGGGACATAAGTAAAGCAAATCCTAACATGCTGCTTCTATGTAAGAGGTAAATACTTTGATTTGCTCCTTTATTAGTCATAGACATGGCCCTACAAGGCTGTAGCTTGTTGATGGGCTGTTTCCATAGGGGTAGGGAAAGCCTTGGCATCTGGTGACTGATAAAACACAGCACCCATATCCTGCATTCCTCTCAAGTCTTACTTTTCTGGTCATAACAAATGCACTGAATTCAGTGCAATTAGGCCAAAGGAGGTATTTCTATCTTTCATTTCAGCATAGATTATATGCTATAACATGACATTTTAAGTCATCAGCACTTTAGCTTAAATAATTATGTTTTACAGTGAGAGGGTTTTGTTTTACCTCAGTCAATTAATAACAAGCCATACTCAAATTTAATAAGTGTAATGAGAAACGCTTGTTTGATTTTTTTGAAGTCACGTGCCAGGGTAAAAGATGGAGCAGGCTATTCTTTTTGACTGGTGCACGAGGTCAGTGGCAAACCAGTATTGCTCAAGGGTGGTGTCTGTCAGCTTAGTTTCCAGACTGTGCCCTAAATGTTTGAAAATGTTAGAGAAATCCAAGAGCTACAGGAAAATATATTCTCAGCCAATGTGTCTATCTTCAATAGCGACAAAAAATGCTTGGAATCTTGATGTGTATGTGTGTATATATATTTCTTTTCCCTTTTTCTTATGTACACTGTTTTTCATTACATATACGTATCATATTTGATCCTCTCTTGCACTTAACATCCTTGGGTGCAACCAGTATATCTGCACTGCCCCAGCTTCAGGCTAGCAAAAGAAAAGGTTCTCCACGGCAGAAAGACACACACACACAAGGCTGTGTGTCCTCTTCCCCTAAGTAGACCTTGGACAACCTGAAGAAGGTTCCTCTGTGACTCCAACTTGTTGGCACATGGGAAAAAACTGAGGCTACACTTGCAGCTCTAGAAGGGATGTTATGTCGTTTTTTGAAAGCCTTCCCTAGTTCATCCTTCTGCTGGGTAGGTTATGGCTTACTGACTTTACTGACCATGCCGTTTACGGTGTGTGCCAGCTGCATCCAGGGAATCAGCCCATCCAGGGACTGGTCCCAGCCTGGTCCTTCACAGGGTCAAATGCCCACTGAATGCACCATTCACAGCAAATGTCCATGTGTGGCTGAAAGAGGAGAGCATATCCAGAGGAGGGGTGGGCACAGTCCTGTTTCCCTAAATTAGATTCAAAATTAGTTCGTAAAATTGTTGAAGGTGTAATCCCTTGGTGTGGGAAACCACTTAAGAGCATGCTCCAATCTATCCTTATTTAGGAAAGCAGTTTAAACACTCCTTGTTAGGCAAGTGCTTACGTTCCCTTTTCCTCAATAGAGCAACTTCCCTGAATTAAAGCTTTTAAGCCGGAGTGGTATGCTCACAGCATGTGTCATTCTGCCTGCCTTTGTGAATGTTAGGTCTGTACTGCAAATGTGATAATCTTTATACAAATAAGAACACTACTTTTCAATATGATTTTCAGTTTTTCGCTCCTATAAACCATAGAAGATCTTATAGCATAGCCTGTGCAGATTTAACATTAAAAAGCTATCTTCAAACTGCACATAGGAAGACACGTGAATAATTTGAAAGAAACTATCTTTTTAATGCATTTTTCTCCCTTTTTTTTTTTCCCCAAAGAACAATTCACAATTTCCTGAAAATAGACTCACTGTCCAAAACTACTGGCTAGATAATTTCTACAAGGAATGATTTTTCTGTAACTCATGTATTAGTGATTGGCATTAAAAACCTGAGCTGTTTTGATTGGCCACTTCTCCCATATGGTGTTTCTTCCCTCTTGCTAAAAGAACACAATTCTTAGGTTTAGGTCCCCACTGCAGTTCTCTGTGTTTACATAATGCACACTTGGCTTTCCTCAAATATTCTAGTGTTGTTGGGTTAAAATCCACTTGTTGTGAAGAAGAGAAAAAGTCTCATTCTCTTGAATGTAAAGTGAGTGTATTTGGGCTATGTAGCACTCCAGTTTTAGCCATTAAGCACTGTGTAATCTATGCCTCTGCACCATGTGCCAATCTGCCCAGACTTCTGCAATGAGCAGAGTTTTTGAATGCACTGAAGAGTTATTAGCGTGCTTTTTTTTATACAATTACAGTGCAGCTGTATACGTCTGTTCCTCTGAGCCAAGCATTTTATGTGCTAGAGGTTGGCATGTGTTGGAATGATGCAAATAAAAAAATAAATACAGGAGAGTAATGTAGTTGAAAGCTGTGAATCTTGGTGTTAAGGTGGGCTCAAAATGAAGCTCAGGTCTCTGAAGATGGATGAGACTGTGGCTGCTATGGTGCTGGTTTAGATTTGAAATATTGTATTAAGAGAGAAAGGAGGAACGGTTGAAAATGAAATTTAAAAAGATAATTAAAAATGAGAACGTTTTGCTTGCAAAATAAGAACTTCATAATGAAGCATCAGCCAAGGCAGAACCTGAATCCTTTTACAAACTCTATTTTATGTCCAATCTATCTCTTGAAGTATACAGAAGAGAGAAAGGAAATTGTAGTAGTTAGATAAAGTAAGGGGGAAAATGGTATAAAATCACAACTTAGCCCACACAAAATTGATGTCCATGTGTATCCCTAGGATTCTTTTTTTTTGTATGTGTCTCTCTATGATATTTCTATGGGGTTGAGAGAGGAACTTTAAGGTTTTAATCTTGCCGACAGCTGCCCAGGAGTCCAGCCAGCTGCCTGCCTTTGAGATACTTTGACAATTTGTCTATGTCAGTGACCTCGTCATGCCGTTTTTGACATGAGAAGGCTTTGCTTTTGGGGTGGAACTGTCTGATAGGGCTGGTTAGGAAGAAGCTTGCAGAACCCTTCCACTAGCAGCATCTCTCTAGGACACGCTTTTTACTCCAGGGCTCTTTGCCAGCTTCCCTTGTTGCAGACCGTAGATGAACGTGTCTCTCTCTGCCTGTGCACTGTTCCACTTCTTTTGCAGATTTCAAATGGACAAACAGGTATTTTAAAATGCTTTTCACATGAAAAAGGACTTAAAAGGACTCTCTTTTCAACCAGAGCTAGAGAGGAAAAAAATTTGCTCTGATAGATATATATAGTATATAGTATGCGTATATGCACCTGTGGTTATATGGTGGAAAGAAAACACTAAATATTTTTCAGCATTTCTAAAACTTTGTTTCTACATACACATTTAAAATTGCTAAGAACCACTACATAAACAGAAGAACAGTAAACCTGGACCCAGCTGCTGAAATTTGAAATTTCATGATGGGCTCAGTGTAAGAATCTGTACAGGAAGGTATAGGATCATGACAGAAAGGTTGGTTGCTCTTGAAATAGAGCTCTCCTTGCACAAGAGAAACAGTGAGTGAATTATTCTCTCCCTTTCTTTAAAACATTTTTGGTAGCAAGATAGATTTAGACACAAAAATCCTAAAAAAATGTATAAGGCCCATGATGTGGGGAAGAGATTTTTTTAAAATTTCATTTGGGAATAGCCGAACTCAGAGGCAGTCTATCTGCCTTCCTGTCTGATGGCCCATATTCTTCACAGCACTCCTGAGGCTGCACTCTCACCACATATAATTCCTCCTCGGTCCAGTCCTGTGTGCAGCATGTGGACTGCTCTCCAAGGGGAGGGGGTCTGACTTGGCTGGCAGTCAGAGCAGCAGGAGCAATTGCAGATGCTGCTATTTACACTATTTTCACATTCTGAAGAACAAAGAGCAGGAGGCTGCCAACAAATCTTAGAGGCTAAGCCTTTGCCCTACACGCAAGGCACAGCCAATGAATGCCGGCAGAAACATGCAGTGCACCACTTTGTGAGATATTGCATCTCTGTTTTGGTGAAAATGCAGTCAAGATCACTCACCGAGAAAGCAAAGAAAGGAAAAAAGGAGCTTCATTGCCCAGTAGTGTCAGCCTTCTAGGATTGCAAGGCTGAAGGAAATATTTCTGTCTCATGTGAATGAGCCATTCCAGGTCCCGGGGATGACTAACCCTTAGAATTCATAGTTGTGGTGGTAACAAAGATAGATGTTTATCCACCGCTTTTTAATCTAAGCTAGACATGAGCCCAAACACAGTTCTTTGTGTGAAGAAATTCTATTTCTGTGCAAAAGCATTCTAGAGATTTGCATTTCGTTCCTGTGTCTGGACAGGTTTTACCCCTGTCCGTGGGCTTCCCTTATGGCCTCAGACAAGTCCATCAGGCTGAGGTTTTCAATAAGATAAAACAGGTAGGCTCTCGATCTTCCTTAGAAAATCAAGGATAATTCAGGTTTCTCTGAAAAAGCTCCTCTGAAAAATCCCGAGATTGATCCTCTTGTGTGCATTGCCTTTTTTTTTTCTCCTGACCCCTTCTATTTGCCTTTACTCTCTACTTATGAGGCAAACTGCAGCATCTGACTGCATGCACAGAGTCGGACTCTTATTCAGTTGGAGTCTCTAGGTGTAAGACACATTAATAATAATATTAATAATTTCTACTACTTATGACAGATATCTGTGTATCTGTAATACCTACACCTTGCATCTTTCATCATTAGAGTGTCAGAAAAGCCAGATGATAACTTAATTTAAGTTTATTAATGAAAGCTTTTTCAAGTGCTTTTAAATTATTTTAGCCATCCAAGGGTATTTTAGTACATGGACAGTCTCCCTTTATCTTCTCTAAATCTGGACTTGGATTCAAAATCAGGTGGAATTCAGGTGAGTTTTAGTGTTGGGTTTTCAGTTTGGTTCAACTTACCATTAGAGGACCTTTGCAAAGAAGAGAGGCATGGAAGCTGCTAGGGATTCAGCATTATCTTCCTGCAAAGGAGCAGATTCACAGACTTGGAATAATTTCAGATCTAGCTTTAATAATTATTCTTCTACCAGTCTTCTCCTCTGCTTCCCCTAGTGAAACTGTAACTGTGGCATTTTAAAAAAAGAAAATGTTACAGTATTAGGGAACTGGCAATTTGGAAGGTCTCCCATTTTCAGTGTTTCTGTGTGCTAGCTGGGAGAAATCAGCAGAGAATAGCTTCAGTGTCAGATCCTCCTGACTTGTGGGAGGATTCACAGTAATGTGAAAGAAAAATCAGCTCCAGATAAACAGCATATCTCAGGACACAAGTTTTAAACTCTGGGAGTACACAAATATGCCTTCCAGAGGCATCTAATTCAGATGAATAAACAGTCAGAGCAGGTCTTCTGCATTACAGTACCGCCTAACACTAGCTCAGACTTCACTAGCAAACTCTTTCCCTGGGAACAGCCACAGGCTAATCCTGGATTTGTGTGCCCACAAGGAATGAATATTGGCTATGCCTCTAGGGGACCCCTTTGGGTTTACTTTAATAAAAGGAAGAAATCTCAAGATTTGATGCAAAGAGCATATCCCAAATGGGCAGAAACACAGGCCTTTGGGCCTTGCACCTTGTGTAGTCTGTTCACTCTGTGCAAAAGGCGTGTAAAGTACTAGCAGAGCTGTGTGCTGCCATTTTACACCAGCTTTTTACAGGTGTTGCTGACAAGGTGCAAGGTACAAGATGACAGATAATAGAGGCACTTTTGCTGTTGCTCAGACTCTACTGCTATTTAACTAGTTCTGGGACAATTATTTTTCAAGGGGAAAAATAAAGGAGAGGAAAGGAACCCAAACACTACAAGAAATTACAAATTCTTACAAGAATAGTTTATATTCAAGTAGCACATGTGTCTGTGAAGCTCAAAGTACTTCTAAGATGTGAATTAATTAAAGCAGCGCAATGTCTGAGAAGCAGGTATTGTCACAAACATTAAAAAGGAGAGAAAACACCTTGCAAACAACCTGAGTGGTTCAGTTCTGATGTCCTGCCATGTAGTGCCAATGATAAACAAGGCTTTCTGATCACTAACAATTATCAAAAATCTGGGGTGAGCTTCACTTAGGCTCTTATTCCCTTAATCCTGGGCAAACCAGAGAGTTTCTGTAGACTTACACACACACACATAGGTACTCTCACACACATGCATACACACACACTGATTCCCTGGGGATGGTTACACCTTGGGGGCAGGTACTAGAGGTTTTTATTTTCAGATACACACAGAGTGGTTTTATAAGCAAATGGGCAGATATTCTGATTGTTCTTGGCCATAAAGTCCTTTAGAAGAAGCAGAAAAATAAATCAAGCAGGATGGTGAAAAGAGAAAAATTGAAAGACCTTTTTTTCCACAGCCATCCACATCTGAAGGAAAGAATCCCTCTTCCAAAGTTCACTGGTTTGTCAGGAAATAAACTGTCTACAGGTCACACCTCCAGTTGCACAATGCTAGTAGCAGATATTTTTCCCAAACACCCCAAGAAACCCAAGACACTAGCAGTAAGGCCATCTCTGTGCCTCCATCCGAGTTACAGGGTGGAAAGACGGTGCCACGAGAATTAAAGGGCAGCCTGTGAGCAAGGGAGAGGAGGGGGTGAGTGGTTTGTATAAATAAAGGTAGAGCAACATCTCCTATGTGACAGTGCTGTGACAGTGCATACACTCTCATCTATACACAGGTACCTGTCGGAGCAGCTACTGTAACCATGTTGTAAAATATTCAATGACTCACTGTGAATAACTGTCTCATTTAGGAGAATAATCTGGTGACAAGACCAACATTGTTAAGTTGTGTCAACTTGTTAGGAAAGACATAAAACAAAAATACCACTAACATCCAAGGGCTGGAGGCAATGTCAATAATTTTTTGGAAGTGAGTAGCTGGAGGAAAGTGAGGCTGGGCTCAAGCAGCTTAGCACAAGCTCAGTTTGCAGAGAGGAATGCAGTAAATGAGACCAACCATTTACAAATCAGCTCCACACTGATTTATTGCGGTGAACTTACCATGACAGAGATCCCCCTGCCTCAGGTGTGAGCAGGTATCTGTCCTTAAGTATGAGATGCTAGGAACCCAGCTCTACCATTCCACACTGTTCTCCTCCAACATCAGGGTCTCTGCTAGGGAAAAGAGCAGACTGTTGACAGACGGCTTCTTGTCTGACCTCATTCCCTGTGCTCTTGAAGCTAGGATACCCACTTCCAGTTTCAGGTGCTTATCAAAACCTGTTGCACTGCATGAGAGGGAAGAAAGAGAGGAGTGTGAGCCTCTTGTAGCTCTTCAGCCACCTCACAGGCTGCGTGGACACCTGCAGAGAGCAAAACATGGAGGCATCATGGAGACTTCCAGCTTGGGAAAGTGGGTCAAGAGCAACACATAGTAGGATGTAATGTAACAAAATGTAACTAATATAATACATGCAATAAATACAAGTACTATAAGATAATATAATTCAGTGTAACACAATGTGATTCTGACTCCTCTCCCGATAAGAAATGAGGGTGCCTGCATGATGGGGTGTATGGGGGGTGATCAGGTCAGTAGGAAAGTGAGACAACAAGCTCTGTTCTAGCTGGTTGCTGCTGCCTCTGATTTGACTGCCCTGATTGCCATGGGTGGTTCAGGCCTTGCCCCTGTCAGCACTGGGACACATCTCTGCAATCTGCTGCTGCCTGCTGCTAGCTCATTTCTCTCTGTGTGCCTGATGCACAGACTCCTGGCATGCTGGCCAGCTCACACACCTCAGCAGCATCTTGTGATTAACAGGCAGAAGCACAAAGACTCCTGGCATGCTGGCCAGCTTGTACGGCCCACTAGCCTTTGCTCTTCTGTGGCATCATACAAAAAGCTGCTGAGAAGCACAAGCTGGCTGCTAGGTGAGACAGGAAGCAGATCCAAAATGCCATAGGCTATAGAGGAAATAGGGAAAAAGGAGGCAGGGCAGGAGGCAGAAAATTTATTCCCTGTGATAGCTCTTAAATAATGGTGCCTGAAGTAACCATAATAAGCCATCAAAATCGCAGTTCAATTAACATGGAGGTTATCTAGTCTGCCTTCTTGCCTAAGGCAAGATCAACTTCAGAGCTAGGTCTAGGTTGCCCAGGGCATTGTCTAGTCAAGTTCTGAATGTATTTGAGGATGGAGATTTCACAGCTCTTGGGCAAACTGGTACACAATTTGCCTTTGGTAAATCCCAGCACACTTTTTCACATTTTGTTCTGCGTGCACTTGGCAATGGGTGCTTGCAAGCTTTGATCCGTGATCTTTCTAGGGGCTCTGACTGACTTGTACTTTCCCAAACTTTCTCCATTTCAGTGATCTCCACAACTCTTTTAAAAGGACAGAGAGCTCCCCCACAGTAAGACTGGTCTGCTCCCTCAGGAACATCAGATGCCCAGCTGGTCCCACGGCTTTCTACTTCCCCAATCCACAAATCTGGTTTATAGTCTAATCTACTCTGGCCACAGGTTGTACCTCACTCTATCAGACACTGTTGCCACAGGTACTTGGGGGGCCTGAGAGTGGACCTTGCCAATGAATTCAGGCAAAGAATGCATCAAGCTATTGAGCCTTTCCCATGTCCTTTGTCACTAGGACTCCGGCCTCCCTAAGCAGGCTCACACTTTCCTTCTCTTTCTGATCAGTTGTGTCCTGTTGCACAGGAGAAGGACAGTGAGGGAACTGTTTTCAACAAGGCAGCTGGCTGCTCCATACTGCCAAAAGAAGGGCAGAAGGAAACAGACACTCTCAGCCCTCTGGGTGGGATGGGGATAAGAGAGTGCTCCCAAGGGGTCCCAAGTGGAAAAGGTAGGACTATGCTGTATATGACCAATAGGTTGCCAGAAACCCATCCATGCTGGGAATACAGACAGAAATCCTAGTTCACCTTAGAAGACAATAAATGTCTTCTGGGAAAAGTACCAGCAATCAACCCATTGATCTAACTGAGACTTAAACAACCATAATTCAGCAAACTATTAAGACACCTATCTAGTTGTCCACTTAATAGAACTACCCTGGAAAATACCCATTCACTGAAGTTGAATAAGAATGAGTGCATTATAACTTACATTACTGCCAGTCGACAGATGGAGCAAGCTAAGATGAAACCCGGGCCATTATAATATAGTGATCTTTTTGCAATTTTTTTCTGTCTGAAACCACACATAACTTTTGAAGATGTAAATTTGTAATACGTCATGCTTTATGTATTACATTTTTGGCATCTACTTTAGTTTTTAAGAATGGATGTCGTCTAATTATGCAGTGCAGCTTTGGATGAGAAAATATACTAAGTGTGCATTAAACAGACAACTTTAAATAATGGCACTTGTGCTAAGAAGTGTATTTTCTGGCAAGCAACTAATTTATAATGGTCATAGATATATGCATTAGTGTATGAAATGCTTGTCTTTATTTATTGATTTGAAGGGGCAGTATTACATTTTTGAATACGTCTTCTTTATTGGATCCTGTTTTAATCTGTAACAGACCTTGTTATATTTCATGTCTCATGGTATTCACACGACCTAAAAAACAGACAGAGAGAATAACCATACAATAAATAAAACAACAATTAATACGGTGTGTTTAAAAAGACATAAGCATATAAAATGACAAAGTTCAGCTCTGTCCTTTTTTCCTGACTTTTTACCATGAGTCTTCGCTTGCTTTTAATGTGCATATCAGAGGTAAAGAGAATGATATTAAATGACCAAATTTACAGCGTTCTTAGTGCATAAACCACTACACTAGATCTTTCTAAGCCAATTTAATTTTTAGCTTTATTCTTGGCTTAATGCAATGTTTTAGTTCATTGCACTTTTTGGATGTGCAGAAGCAAAGATAATGTGTTACACTACATTCATTTAATGTTTCATCAGACTTTTTTGGTGTATCTACCTTTTGGTTATTTTAAAATGTTTCATCCTTATCACTTCAGTCATGAAATGTAGATTCATTAAATTACTGTGCTGGGGTAGCTCAGTGTAAAAGCCTTGTTTAAAATACAGCACTGGTTTGTTCATCAAGACACTGCTTAAAAGAGAAAAGTCTGCCTTGTCAGTCTCTACCCCCTAACTCATTCCAGGCAACGAACTTCCAGCTAGACAAACCATCTGATCTATTATTAAGCATATTTATAAAGGTGGCCAATATATTATTCCTTGACAATTTCAAATAAAATATAAAAGAAGTATATATTTAAACCTGAACACATAGTGAGAAGTAACCTTTAGTTCACCACAGGATCTTGCAAGAGCTCAACAGCTATGTTGCAGAGTTCATGGCATCTCCAGAAAGGGTTAACAGCTGGTCTCACTGATGAGCCACCAGCCTGTCTCCTCTGAAAGAAGGAGAGAGCATGTCACTGTCAGAAGAAGCACAGCAGATTTTCTGACTTCTCTGCTGAGAAAATATATCATACCTGGTTAAAACATGGTTTAGTGGTGGTTAGCAGGGTTCGAGGCAGCAGGGAGTCACTTGTGTCAGTCCTTTATTTCATGTGACATATTATAAAGTGTAAGATAAGACATTTATAGCACAGGGCAGTTCAGTAGTTCACAATCACTAAAACCCAGTGCACCCAACTGTAAATGACACTTACAGAGTCCCCGTTATCAGATAGGAAATTGGAAGCATTGTAGATCAGATACTGTGTTTGGGGCTGGGGGACTCCAAGAGGGGAACGTTCTTGTCTGACTTGAGATGAAAGGCTGGGGAGGGGAAGGGCTTCTGTCAAATGCAAAGTTACCTGGCTGCGTCCTGAACCGCAGGAGTGCAGGTGGGCCGCCATTTCCAGGCACACTTCTAAATGTGCAGCCTTTTAAAAACAAAAAAAAAAGGAAAAAGAGGTGGCTAATATGAAAGTCTCTGCCACAAAATGGCTTCTATTCAGAGTCAGAATTTCTCTTGAAAGATTGTTTTGGGCTCTAGGTTGGAATCCACTGGAGGTGCTTTGCATCAGCACTGTTTCTGCTGGGTCAAGCTGGAATGCGCAGAGCTCAGCTTTCTGCTCTGATGCTTTCACAAGCTCTGGGCCCAGATCTCTGGCCATGAGGCTGGAGGGAATGTTGAAGCTGTGTTTCTCCCAGGATGATGCACAGGACCTGATCACTGCGGCAGAGCTCAGCCCTCTCAGGCAAACCCCCTTGTCCACCAGACTCCTCGCACCCGCGATGATGGGCTCGCTGCCTGCCCGCCCACCTGATATGAAGCTGCTCCCCCAAAAATAAATAAATTTTAAAAGAAGCTATTTAGGGCAGCATTCCCATCAGGTTTCTCTGCAAAGCAGTTTAACTGTAGTTAGTAAGTGCTTAGTGTAATCTAATAAAAGCCATTTTGCAATATTAAGCAAAAAACATCTGGTACCCAGAATTCCCTGATCATTTTTAACTAGATGCAATATCTCTCTCTCTTTCTCCTTCTCTTCACAGACATGTGAAAAATAGCCTAATAAGGATCCTTGTGGTAAAATCAGATGGAAAACGGGGAGGAAGAGTTCCACAGTCTCCAGCAGCTCATTTGAAGCTGCTCCTCCGAGTTTCACAATAATAATCAGTGCTGGCCCAGTGCCGCCGGATTATTTTGTATATTCATGAAGCTGCTCATCAGCCGTCAGGAGAATGTGCAGTAATCCTTGGATGAAATAAGGCCAATCAGTGGAATAATGAGGAAGGTAATATCTCCCAAGAGGCCTGGAGTGGGTTTTCATCAAACCCGGCTGTAGCTCTCCAACTATTTGCTTTACAAATGCAGCCTTTGATCTTTGATTTGGGGAGAAGAGGGGGAGAGACAGACGTGCTGTTGTATTGTCCAGTGTGAAAGGATAACAAGCTAGCACTGAGGAGGAGTAGGGAGGGGGGCAGAACCTGGCTTTTAAGTATCAGTCAGTTCTTGTTAACTAAAACCTCGTAGCCTTCTATTTACTGCTCTCTAGTATATATTCACTTAGCAGGTCAATTGCTGGGAGATTTTTCCATGTACATATGCAGACCATAAGCCTGTTCTAATCACGGTGCACCGGGCCTGTAAAAATAGCCCCCCTCGCGTCACTCACTCTTCCTAACCCCCCTTTCTCCTCTCTAGAAAGCGATGGAGAATGGCTGAGGAACCTCAGTGAAATTACATCTGGAGCACTGAGATCACACAATGGGTACAAAATGGAAAAGGAAAAAAAATCGTTTGTTTCAAGGGGCCATTTTATCTGCATAACCCAGAAATAGTCCTGAAAGAAAAAAAGCTCAGATTACATAGATGCTGTAAAGCATCATGTTGATATTTTTTATCACTATAAACTAAATTTAGTACAATATAATTAGCAATGCAAATCAGTAGAACACACTGCCTATAAGGCTGATCTTGAAAGCCCAGTGACGTTTAAGGGCATATTATAAAGAGAGTGTTCACAAAGGCCTTAGATACAGTTGGGGGACAGAGACAGGAAAATAACTGTTTACCATAATCACCTTTGTTTCATTTTTTTCTCCCATAGCTCTTTACATCCTCCAACTCCTCCTCATGTACCACATTAAGACTCTCTTGTTACACAGTCACAACTGAATCCTTCCTTCTTTACTACCCTACCCACATCTTTGTTAATTTTTTTTAATACATTTTGTGTTTCTTTACATGGCAACTGAAATAAAATTTCCCTGTATCTTGTTAAGGGAGTACTTGGTTGTCAGCAAAACAGCAGAGCTATGATTCACTCCTGAGCTGTGTTTTCATAGGTACGAATATTCCACAGAAGTCTGTGTAGCATATTCTCTGGATAAGAAATTCGTGGTGCTGTATGGATTTACCCCATCAGACAATCTTTTACCCCTGCTCAGTAGGCTCAATCTTGAGCTTCAAATTTTGATTTTATTCAGACTGAAATATTCCCTGAAATTAATTCATAGTTTTGCTTGTAAATATTTTCATACTACTTCAAGTTGTCGCTATTAATTCTTTTAATTTCTAGAACAGGAGGACACCAGGTTTAAAAACATGAACAAAACAAAAAACCAAAAGAAAACCAAGTCCCAGTCATTGATTTAACATTTTGGTGGGTTTTTTCTATCTTTGGAACAATCAGTTTCAGGAAAACAGGGACTATAAAATTTATTCCAACTAAAACTAAAGCATTGGTGAAAGGACAGGCTCTGGATCAGTACCTGATCATCTTTATAAGGTCATACCCTCAGAATCTTAGACCATAGCAGATTTCATGCTTTTGCTGTAAACCCTGCAGTTCTTTCACAAGCGAGTTTGGCTTTGAGTGCGATAACTAATATTTGATTGTTACATGTCCATGGCAGTGCCTTACCTGGCTTACATATGATTCAGAGCTGATAGTCGGTCAAATCCTGCAAACCTCATTCTAGTCAGATTCCTATGAAGAGCAGTGACAGTGAAAGTCATCAATCATAAAAAATAATACCCTCATCAGTCTACAAAATAAAAAGGATTTTCGTCTTTCTAAGGTACTTTCTGGGATGCATCTGGGGCCTGACTTTGCCATCATTGTTTATAACAGTGAAACCCTTGAGCTGATCCTTCTCTCCACAAGTGGGAATTAAGCGGCCGTTGCCATCCTTGTAATATTTCTTTGCCAAGGAAAACATTTTAAAAGTTTGAAGAGGAGTGAAACAGCTTTAAAATATTTTTAAAAGCAAGAATGCCAATGATATCGACACAGACCAACTCTGAGCCTCAACTTTGGAAGCATTTTGGGCTTTTGTGCAACTGGAACTAAGAACGCTCAGCACTTCTAACTCACCCATATGGCTCGCCAAGAACACTGTCAACATTCACAATCTACTGTTGCTGATGAAAACGTGGACACTGCTGCATGATGTTGGCATTTACAAGTGACGCATGGCTGGTAAGTAGCTAGCACTGAGGACTAGCAGCAGAAATGACATTTGAGTAGGCAGTGATACGCCTTTTTCTGGCCAGGGTTCCTGATCTGTGTATTGTCTTCCATTACCTACAACTCAGAGCCCTGAAGTGGAAACTTTCGGGCAATATAGATATTAAGAAGATGACTTTAGGAACCTAACTTCATTTGTGCTTGTGCTAGATGTTAGAAAGAGACCATTTTAACTATCTGTGAAAGGGCTAAATCTGACTTTTGATTCACCCTATTCTAGGATTTTAAACTGTGATGTAAATTAGTCAGAAACCAGTCTTTCTTCCATTTTCTCTTTTCAAAATGTAATACAGTTAAATGACAGAGATTAATTACTAAAGTAATTACTGTTGGAAAGCAAAAGGACAGTTGTATGAGACAGACTCTCTCATGATGACCAAGTCTTTCTTGACAATTATGCTTAATTCCAACAATGATTATTCTGTGTGGCAAAATCTATCAGCACAAGGGCACACAAGCATTGATGCATTCTCACTCACTAGGAAATATGAGAATGAGGTAATTATATTTGACTGAAGCTCAGACATTTTCATTCCCAGGGGCATCTGTAGGACCTTTTTTTGGAGGGATACATATAATCACCTCCCTTCCTTCTACTGAGTACCCCATTTATTCCACTTCTGCTGCTCCTTCAGGCAGACTTGAATGAAATTAGCCCTTTCTTATGTAGGCTAAAACTCCTCTCTGTCTTGTACTTACACAGAGACCACATGCGTGTACACATGTACAGACTCATACACGTGAAAATTCCTGTCTACGTCTCTCAGTGTTTATGGGATATGAGACTTGGCTGCATTGTTTCCAGCCAAAACAAGGAGGCTGTGTTTGCAGAGCTCTAAAGATCTTGTTCTATTCACTAAATAGAGCAAACAATTTGAAAAATTATTTGGAAAAGAAGACTAAGAAACTGTATAAGTAATTGCTGATTGATGTAACTTTTTCACAGTATCCAAGTTCCTAAACTCACTGTATATTAATTGCAACCACTTCTAAGGGCAACATATTTTATGATATTCATATGGTTGATGATGTCTCTTTCAAATAGCTCGGCTAAGTTTTGCCGAATGGTCTCTTCCCTATAAAAAACACCCAGCTACCATCTCATTAGTCAGCGCTGAAATCCTTTACCCACATTACTAGATGCCACCAATATGTCACCAGAGGCAGAGGATGTTATAGTCTTAAAACGAACAGTTCATTCTAAGTACTGATAGAAGAAAAATGAATGTACCCTACCACGCTTTCCTTTATTTCTCTGAGTTTCTGTACTAACCAGACACAGCTGCACTTTAATAATCTTTGAAGTAAAAGCTTTTCTTCCTAAGAGTGTGTGTACCTAATTGTGTGTGTGTGTGCGTGCATGTGCGTGTGTGTGGGAGAGAGAGGGAGAGAAGAGGCTTCAGGCTCTAGTGCTTCCTTCCAGGTGTCTTCGTCTGCATGATTTCATCTGTGAACCATAATCAACTTCCTTAATGAAATACGTAATTAACATATTATAATTGTGGTAAAGATGATTTTGACAGAAATCATTTTCCATATCTAATACTATGCTAATTTAATCTGTTCCTCACTCCCCGACATGACCTTTAGTGATTAAGTTTCATGGCAGAATTGTTTTTTTTTTTTTGTGATGGATTGATTTATCCACAGCAGTTGATACCCCTCTGCCTCCATGGCTGTCATTTTTCTCTGTGTCTGTGCTACAAAAGGGAAACATGGTGATGAGTGGACATATGGGGAAAGGAACTGAGGACTCACTGTGGGGTTTTGTTCTGCATAGAATCCTAAAAGCTGATTATGAGAAGATTCAAGGCAGGAGGTGATTACATTGGCTACTGACACAACAAACTTCTCCCTCTGGTAAAAATCTCTAACATATCTCGGCAGGAAAAGAGGTACAACTTGATAAGTAAGAGGGAATGTAGAAAGACACATTAGTTGATGTTTGTATGTAACTAGAATGTTTATAGCCATTTAAATGTTAACTCTCTTTCCACCTTCAGCTACTTTGAGGCAGAGTCTTCAGGAGCCATTTTGAAATGAAAGTCATGTCAGTGACACTGTAGAGAAGCCTTTGGTAGCACATTGATGCCTTATGTCAAGGAGGCAATTTTCTAGTCAGCTGAAGAGAGCTGACACTCAGTGGATGCTGGAGGAGTGAGCAAGTTTATCAGGCCCAGGTACAAAACTGATTCTAGACAGAATATTAGACTCCCAGTTTGCTTCCCTACTGAGATGATTTACTTCGGATGACAACGGGCAGAAAATAAAGAGGACCTCAGTTCGTCATGGACACCCTCCAATTCTTTTTTCTGTAGAAGGGAATGAGAGCTTTTCAGCGAACTACCTCAATCCTTGTGAAAAATCTGGGATCCATTTGTTCTGAGATATGGGGCCTATTTATTTTTTATGTGAAGGAGACAGACTGTGGATAATAATACAGAAGGTAAAGCTGGAATACTCATTTTCATGCCACAGCAGTATTGTTGCTGAGAATACATTTGCTGGTGTTTGGGCCAGTCTGCTTTGTAACTATCACAGGTGATTTGCCTTATGTTATTATGGTGCAACTGAATGGATCCTACTGCCAAAAAGTCTGAACCATCTTAAATTATTCTTTCTCTTCTAGGTGCTAGTACTGCCCTCAGCAATTAGTAGATGTTTGTCATGCTAACCTCCCTTCCACCTCCATTTACTCATGTCTTAGACAGCCTTTGGTTTTCTTTACTGTTACGTTTTTCTAGCTGAATTCCCTTCATGATTCAGGATGCCCCTGGTAATGATGTGCACAAAGCTGAGCAAACTACTTTAAGTAAGGTTTGCATTAGTGTACGCGACGTGAGACTTTTGCCTCCATACACCAGAGACATAATGTCCCCCACACCGGCTGACCAAAACCACACTCATGCTTTTACACTGCTGTGTGACACCTCAGAATTTTGTTAATCACACATCATCTTTTGGCATTATCACTTCTTCTTTTTCAAATTTCTTATTCTGCTTGGAAATCTGTTTTACTCTTTAGATTATCTCCTGTACTCCACCTGGCATTACTTGGACACAATTTTCAAAATTTATCTCATTTGCATAATCTTGAAGGTTTTTGTCTTTTGTTATTTTCTAGTCCAATTCTAATTTCTAACAGTTGTCCAGCTACATTACAAATTATAGCATGATTTGTGCATGATCAGTATTCTGAAACTTAATTAGATAAGTTCAATTATACAAATGAAAAAGAAATCCAACAGTTGATGAATATGATAATGTTTATCTTAATGCAGCATTATTTGAGCATAAAATTCCTAGTGCAGTATTGGAAAAGAACCTATGAATTTAATTTTATTATATAAAAATATGCATGTATTTTTTAGTAGATCTTGGAATGTTTGGCATTCAGAGCAACAAGGAAGGGTATACAGGGAAGAATGACAAGGGAAATCAAAGACTTCTGTATCTGGAAAGCTAGACTAGGACTCTGCACCCATGAAAGAGATGGGCAGAAGAATTTTGTATATCTCTGTAAAATCATGGGCAGCATGTGAAAGGTGCACAGAAAACAGTTTGTTTTTTCTGGCAATACGGAAACTAGACAGCAGCAAACAGAATGAGTAGGTATGGAATTTAGACAAAAGTAGGCATATGGTGAATATAGTCAGAAGTACAAGCCATTCTGGTTGCTGATGATGTTCAAATTGGTTACCAACATGACTTCAAAAAAAAAAGAAAAAGAAATATCAGGACTATTAGATATGAAGACACAGCTTCTGGTTTAGATGGACTGATTTCAGAAAAATTGGGGGTTAAATAAACAGAGGAAGTATTATGTCTTTTTCTTGTTCTTGTAAGTTTTAACTGTGGCTGGGAGATTTTCCTGGTTTTCAATATAATAATTTTATTCCAGATCTTGTACTCACATGATAGCAAAACAAGGTTTGAAAACATGATCCTAATATCATACTGACTAAAAAAAAAAAGCAAAAAGTAAAATACATGCAGGAGTTACCTACCTCCTTTAAAATCTGAGGGTTGGGAACTGTCATTAATTTTTTATATGTCCACAGACTTATCAATGAATGTTTTTAAAATGAAGAATAACATGGATATTAATAACTCTCACTGCTTATGTTACATCTGGATTTTGGTCCTTAAAATTTTCTTGTGACCTGGGTCTGGGGTTTTTGAGGTGAAAGTTCAATCCTTCTTTACTGCAGTGTCTCATCTCCACTCACCTCACAGAGCACTGGTACAGCAGGAACCTGACAGTGAGGCAGGTCAAGGGTGAGCAGCTTTAGGCTGACCAGAGTAGCAGCAGACCTTGTATCTCAGCTACCAGTGCAATAGTCCCTACTGTAATTAGTGCATTTAAGTCTCTTTATTTCATTAGCATAGAAGTCACATATACACTTCAGTAAGGGAAGACACTATTTCCATTAACCTAGACTAAAATCATGATATTAAACTAAATATCTTAAAGTAAATATTTCCCCTGCAATAGTTACAGAAACAAATCATGGTACTGAAAAATGTCATGTTATTTGTCAGTTCAGTATTAACATATCAAAGAAGCTGAGAACTGCAGTTTTGGGCTCAGTCTTCAACCAGTACACATCAGCATTGGTTTTGCTCTGGTTTACACAAGTAGATGACCAGTCCCAGGCTAACCAAATCTTACTTTATAGACTGCATTCAAGAGTATGAAATAGAAGGAAAAATCTATCAGAAATTATTGCTGATGTGATTCAATGCTGTGACTCTTTTTTCTGTAACTTTGCAAATGAAATTGCCACTTTTTAATTAATTCTGTGCCTTTTCTTGGGGTTTATTTCAACATAAATTTGTAAAGCCACTAAAACTCATATCTGCTGAGGATGAAAGTTTGTATGGGAATTCCTTAACAAGCACAATGTCCCTGCTGCAAACCAGCTACACTTTCAGCAAGGTTATCTACATTTTGCTCTTTTTTATACATACACTGTGTTTTACTAGGTAAATGCATTTTCTTTAACTCCAAAGTAACATTTTGAGCAGGGAGGAAAAATTTCCCTTTCCTGGAGACTAAAATACGATTAACTTAGCTCACAACAGGTAAAGACCTGAAGGGCACAGGAAAGAGAGTTTTCTGTTAGGTTATGAATATACATACCTGGTATTCTTTCCAGCTCTGGTCTCCCCGAGGACATTGTTGTGCATGTTTTTACTCTTTTTAGTAAAAAGGGGTTTCTTCCCACAGTGCAATTTTCAACATATTCATATGTCTCCATGAACATTTTTGGATGCTTGGCAGGTCCCCAAAAGTTCATGTAGTCATAGAAGCTTCAGTCAGGATTCTTCACAGACTCTTGAGCTGCAAGGCAATTTGTACATTTGGCATCCCATGGTGTCCATCCAATAACTCAGTCCTAGACAATTAAATTAAATCTAAAATCAGTAATGTGGGACTGTGTTATATATATGAGCAGAGTGTCATGATTTTTCTGCCTTGAAAAGGCACTGTGGTGAATCACTAGAGCTACATGGTGTCTCTAAGTGGCCTTTATGAAGCAAGTAAGCAGGTTCTGAGGGAGTCGTGGTTGCTATAAAACAAATTTGAAAAGGAAATACAGTAGTGGGAGTTGCAGATCAGATTCTAAAAAGTTAGGTATCTAACATCTTAAGATATCTGTCTGGCCCCAGATGCCTGTGTTCCTTCTGTGTTTGCTGGGAAGAGGAGGAGGGGAGTGAGGGGATACTCAAAGATGTCAGCACAGGGAAGTTGCCAAGTTGATCTGGGTTTGTAAGGGGCTTCTGCATACCTCTTTCACCTTAGGGATTTTTAAAGTTATTTTTTTAAACTATGTTGCACTGCTCTGTTCCTTGCTCTCATCAACTCATGTAACATAGCTTGCTATAGCATAACATATTATTAAACAATGAAATATTGACCAAAAACATTTTATTCTCTGCTGTTGTCTTCCCTTCCTCTGCAGAAACAGCATCGTTAAGAGCCAGATAGAAGATGCTAATCTGGAGTAAATAGGTACCTCCACAATGAAGTAGTACAAAATAGGTATTTTATTACAACTTTAGACCATTCATTAAAATTAATCTGCCAATGAGAATGGAGGATTGACTACAATTTCTTTCAGACCTTATAGGGGGAAAAAACACAGTTTGTGTCATAATGCAAATTCTTCAGCATACCCAGCAGCATGAATTCTATAGCCATTATGTGTGCCTGGCTGTAGGGTAACATTTAAATATCAATTCCATATGACTAGAGATGTGTCAATAATTGTAAAGATAGAGATGTGTCAAGAAGCAGTTGACTGAGTCAGCTAACTGCAATATTTGCTGACTCTTACAGCCACATACAGTCACCAAACCATTTCCATTCAACACTTCAATTTTGTTGGTGTACTGATAAATTGACAACACATATGGTACTGCATCTAATTTGGAGATGAATTGTATTCATTTTCATTCCAGCCCAAACTCCATGCAATACAACAATATCGTGCTTAAGCAAAGCAGCCCATTTACACCAAGGAACAAATACTAGTTTTCAGCACGCTTCTCAATTTGCTGTGTGATTTTTTTCCACTGACAGCTGCACCAATGTACCTCCAGGAGCAACTTCTTTTAAATTAAAAATTCTCAAATTAAACCCAGTTTAAGTGAGGGTAAAACTGGAACTGCTGTATGCATATCTGTGGTATTAAAACATAGTTTAAAGGATCAGGAAAAAACCACAATTATCTACAGAGTCTGATTTGGATTTACTGCAACTTCAATTATTAAGGTCAGAATAGTTTCAAGGAGTCCATTTACTTTTCCATTGCATGATCCTGAGAGATGACCCATATTCACTCCTCTCCGACTAATTTTTCTTCCTGACTTTCATTCACAATCACTCTACATTTCACTGAGGCTTTGCACAGTGTTGGAAAGGAAAGGTTAAATAAAGAAAAGGATTTCTAGAATCGTTTGAAACCTATCACACTATTCCTGTTCCTTGTGTCCAGACACTCCTTGTGATATCAAGTCTGGGTGAATGGGGACTTGGAACCAGACCACAGGAAAAACATAGAGAATCCACTTTCCTGCCTGTGACCTGAGGAGTCACCTTGGATTTCACAAGGCCGTCACCCTTATACTTCCCCTCCAGGCCTTGCATGGTTTGAGACAACTTGGCAGAAAGGCAAAATGACTGATTACCATCAGTCAGCCCTACAAAGTCTGGAAGTTTGGGCATTTCATGAGGACTCTATCTCCATTCTGTGTATTCCCATAAAAAACTGCTTCTTTGCATTTTGAGGCCTTAAATATGAAGAAAATGGATTTCCATTGTCTTTATCCGTTTGCAACTTTCAACCTTTGACTGAACTTATAAATTTAGGTAGTATCAGACAATGAAATCATAATAAATTTTATCAACATAATTTTAAACCCATATGAAAAACATACAAGATGTTAATAAAGTTCTCATGCTCAACAGATAAAGCTAAACCTGGATCTTTCCTGTTGTCATAAATGGTGGAGTCATATTTCATTATATAAGATAACTTTTCCAATTTTATAGTGACAAATAGCACCAGAAAGCAACTTTTTGCTCATTAAACACGTGTACAATAAATAATCAATTCTTCCTTTAATAGGGGTGCTTACTGGAAATATTTGTAAGCAAAACCACAACACAGCTCCATATTCTCTGCAAGTTCCACATAAATAAAACAAATATCCTTAATTCCATTTCAATTAAAATGAGTAGATCACCCTCCTTCTCCCCATCAACCCCTCCAAAAAGGTGGTATTCTTAAACCTGAGCATTAAGAATTGCCTAAATCCAGTTCGATTTCCTCTGACACGAACTCACCTTTCCCAGATGTTCTAATGGTTTCTACTGTTTACAGACATTCAGATACTTCAGTATCACCAGTGTGAGGAGGGGTGATTCCCATAGTCTGAGGCTTAGCAGATAGAAGTCTTTATCAGCATTTTAGTTTGCAAAATACTAGACTCTCAGAGATGCTTGGTATGCTTTCCCAGAGAGGTGTTTTTCTCTCTGAGGAAAATGATTTCACTAAAAGTGAACCCTCATGAAGAAAAATGACAAAAGATAATTTTTAAAATCTCAGAATAACATGTTATACCAATAGTTTGCTTTCTAATTTGAGAAAGTAAAATGATTGCAAGAAATCCTTACCTCTCCTGGTCACTCTTTCTACCAATTTGCCTGTCTACATGGGTGGCCTTGCACAGGTATGTGACTCTTATCCAGTTTTAACAAAGAAGGCTCCCACCTAGTGAAGAACACTGTGTAAAAAGACTTCTGCTGGAAGTTTCTACCATCTCATCTCATATCTCAGAGTAGAGGAAAAAAATGTTAAAGAAATGCTTAGAAACAGCAGCGACAGTCCTGATACTAAGCTGAAGGCCTTTGTCTGATGCTGAAGATGTGCACTTTTTAAAACAATGCCATGATCTGCTTGCAGACTTCAAATTTCAAATTTTAATTTCTGTTTTATTGTGTATCGAGATTGACTTATATGGATACTTGCTCAACATAGAATATATATACTACCTTAAGTATGGTGGTTTTAGTTCTTTCCTTCTTAAAAATAAAATCAAATAATAATAACTGGGTCTTTTCTTTCATCGTGTTGGAAAGTTTATATATTCTTATCCCCTCCTCCACAAGTCCTTCAGGGATTATTTAATTATGGTCTTGTAGAAAGCTGTGCTGTATGGGATTTGGGTTTATGGGAAGTTCAGTTTTGCCTTTTCTTTTCTTTTATTTCTGCTGAGGGTCTCTTATGCAACATTTGACTGTTTTATTTTTATGATTTAAAGCAATAAATTGTGTTTTAGAGAAAGAAAGGAGACAAGGTCTTTTTTGAATTTGCCTTTGTATTTCCTAGAGTACAGAATGCAAGCAATAATTTCTGGCTGTAACTTATATATATATTTTTGAGGGGGTGGAGGAAGGAAATTACTACCTACTTTTTATATACATATATATTTTTTAACAAAGCAATAGGGATTTATATAGACACAATTGTTTAGAAAGTCCCAGAAGAATAATTCTGAGATGATGTGAAGTTATACACAAATGCAAGTCTTTCAAAAAGTCCACATGGCCTACAGTCTTCAGATTTTAAATGGCTTCTGACTGTTATACACATAAAAAAATGTTTAGAAAAATGACATATTTTTATTGCTTTTATTTGACAATCTAATTGAGTGCCCGACCACGCATATATCAAGAAGCCGTTATCAGCGGTGGTTTAATGCGAGGAAGGGGCACCCATCCTCCCCATCTCTTTTGCTTAGCCCCAGGGCTTGGCTTCTTCATGTGAAAGGTGTCTAAAGACAGAGAGAAATCTTACCACACTGAATATAGTGAGAAAACAAATCTTTTCCCTCCCACCACCACAACAAAAATATTCTTAGCTATTCAGCGAAACAATTTAGAATTATGAGCTGCCTTTGACAAACACAGCCCATAAGGGCTTTGTCACATAAATCACACACTGTGTGACCCTAAGACACTTTTCTATTATTTAATATTTAACAAAGGATTTGCACAATGGTGACACCATGCCAATCTCAAACCCATTTAAATCTTTAACCAGCAAGTTTTTTATCATGGGGTGAGTGGGTGAAATAGCCTCTGCCGAGCAACACTTATTTCTCACAAAATAGATGCAATTTGAATGCTTCTGTTCTCCATAAAAATTGTTGGCCATCAATGTATGGCCATCAATAGTAATAGGTAATTTACATACCAACCAGAACCAAATTATTACAAACCAAATAGATAAAGTTTTTTTTCTACTTCTTGAACTAGAGCAGAATTCATATTAACAATTGAATGGGTGCAGATAAAATAAAGGCTGACCTGAGCCTCTGAACAGACACTGAACACAGTTAAAGCAAACCTTTTCACATGCAGACTAGTTCCCCTCATAGCAGAGAAGTTCATTTTTGGGTCACATATTGCCCTTAAACAACTGGGTTAGTTAAGGTCAGTCAGTCTGTGTCCACTGACTGGTGAAAGCATCCTGATTGCTGCACTAAGGAATATTTCTAGCACCATACGTCATGTCAAGTGTACCCAGAACAATTTGGATGAATCCTCAACTCTATGTATTCTCCAAAAGCAGGAAAGGTCAAAAGTTTTCCTCTTGCTACAGGATACTCTGCTACTATATGTACATCAAATTAGATTGCACATACGACAAGCTATGGAGATGACTTGTGTGCTCCTTTTATTTGACACATATTAAACAGCACACAACATGCAGAGGGCTGATAGGTCCTGGGGCCAAAAATGAAGTTGCGATTCAGTTTTTCTTTTTAAGTACAGATAAGCTGGGGGGGGCGGGGGGGTGTTGTTTGTTTTGGCTTTATGGCAGTAGCAGTTCCATAACATCAAGGAAAATATCATTGCTGGATTTGGAAACAAATTTCTGCCATACTGACAAGGTGAAAAGAAATTTCAAGTTGAACAAAACTATTTGCTTTTATAAAATCAAAACTTTAAAGAGAGTTTATTTTTTACGATACTCATATTTAACACATTTAAAATACAATTTAAATTTTAAATAACATTAAAGAAAACATTTTGCTGAAGAATAATTTTCTCAAAGAAAACAATGGTTCATTTATGGAAAAATAAACATATAATTCATATTTTTTCTTTCTAAAATGTTTTGAATAATTTTTAAAAAATAAATGAAATTTCTAAAATTTGCAAAATATAAATAAATCAAAATTTGTCTTTTTATTGAGGTGTTATTTTAGAAAATATATGGAAAAATATGGGAAAATGGTTTTATATGGAAAAATCTTTGATTATTTTCTGTGTAAGAGACACAATAACCCATAGATAAGGCTATATTTGGAGAAGCAATTAAACATCTGGATTTAAATGCTAAAAAAGTCTTTTAATGAAAGTGCTAATGGTAGCCTTTTTACTTTCTATTAAATTGATGCTATTTTAGTAAGTAGGTATTAAAGGTTTGGATTTGATTCTGCCTGGCTGGCTGTATTTGTATGAAGCAACACCTTAAACCTGAATTGCCTTGCTATTTTCAGGGGAACTTCAAGTTGCCATAAAGCCAGAGTAATGAAGAAAAATCCTTAATAAACAATTTCCCGTACTTTTTAAATACCTGTTCAATCCTGATCCAGCTGTTTCATGTTGATATTACATAATAAAACAACTAAAACGATGGATTAACCTGCTTCTCATAGATTTTCTCAACACTGAGCTGTCTACATTGGCATAAAGCCACTTAGAAAGCTTTCTCTCCTGCCCAACAACAGGGAAGTTAGGAAGGTACATAATTCTTTTTCTGAAACCTAAATCCCAAAATATTTTGTTCAAAGTTTAAATAGTCCTGCATTATATCCTCAATTTGCAGTTTGGGATTATTCAGTTATCTGGATGTTTTTCATGTTTTTCATTACTGACAATGTTACTGCCTTTCAATGATAAACTTAACAAAATATGTTGGTCAGCTAGATCTTAATCAGATCTCTTTTGGCTTTACACAAGGTAAATTTTTGCTACCAATGAAATCAAAGGCAGAACACCTCTACCTTCAATCAGAATGGGATTTTTAACATCCCAGCTTTTGAATCAAGGCAAAGAAACACTCACAGTGCAATAAGATTTGCAGGCAGGTAACTAGGCTGTGGTTTGTTGTGTTATTGCTTATTCTTTCAATTCCAACTTTTCAAGTGTTTCCTAAGTTGCTTTTTCCCCCCCCCTTAGAATCTTTAATATGTTCAACTTTTAAAACATGTTATAATTTCCTTTTTCTATTCTTATAATCTTTATTATAAGGACTCAGAAAATATGATACTTTGCCCTCTTCTGACATGATCTAACAATCAGGTTTTTCACATCTGTGACAAAATGCAAAAAATGTGTGGGTGTATCTGTTTATTCCAGATATAAGTACTATATATGTAAGGATAATCATTAGAAAATTACAAACCAGTGTCTGTGCCATCCCCAAAGATCTAGGTTCATGTTGGGAACACTAGTCCCTTGCAAATAAAGCTTCCATAAAATTTTGATCAATAAGTGTTTAATACAGATATTGATGACATTTTATAGGGTCTTGATTCCTAAAGGACTAGCACTAGCAGTATTGAAATCCATTCGTGATTTGCATTCTAAATCACCTTGCAAATTGATGGCACTTATCTGAGATGAAAGTTAAAAAGTTAAGTGTTGGGCATTCACTGCTCAGGAAAGTAACTGATTAAGTACCAACCCAAACAGAACTGTAAAGGGGATTTATACTACTCAGAACATCTTGTCTAATTGAAAAATAAATATTTATGCCAAACTGTAGGAATGAATGCATTTATGCTTTCAATTTATTTTTCAGTGGCATGATTCTTAGCATTCTGGCAGTATCTTGTTATGGAGCTTTGGGATTCTGGAGATGATGCCTGCAGACACTGAGAAATATATGTGGATAATAAGCATGTCTTAGATAAGTTATCTGCACAGTGTGACGCTCTTCGAGAGTTTCATGTAATGACTGTAGGACATATTCAGATCAGCCACCATAGACACCTTACTAAATCACGGGCATTGCTGGGAATCCTTCTACCAAGAGGGAAGTTCAGATGGCTGAACATTTGGGGTTACCAAATCAAGCTCCCTGTCCAGTCAGTGGACAGAAGGTGTTAAAGCACTTGCTTGTCATTGTGTCTATCTTAAAGACTAGGGCTGTCCTGAAAACACCCATATACTTAGGAAGATGGTAACACTACCTGTATTGATTTTGAATCACATAGATTTGGGAATGTGTTTATGGAGCAGTTCTTCATATCTGCCCTAAAGAAAGTTCATCTCAGGCCATAAGCATGAGCTTCCCTCCAGAATAGGCTTCGCTGCAGGGATGCTTCTGAATCATCTGAACTGGTTTTAGCTTTTTCATTGTCTTCACATACATCTTGTGATCTAAAATCAATTATGTAAGAAAATAATGATCCAAGAGTAGGACTCTATTCTAGACAAGGATTACAATATAATTTTTCAAGAGCTGCATGGCTTATGACATTCCTACATGATAGTAAAAGAGACCAGAAATCAGCTATTATCCATGACCTGGAAAATGTGGCATTAGAATGGTGTGCTGGTTTTTGCTCGGGTAGAGTTAGTTTTCTTCACAGTGGCTGGTATGGGCCTGCATTTTGGATTTGTGCTGAACACAGCACAGGTTTGATAATATAGAGATGTTTTTGTTATTGCTGAGCCGGGCTTACACAGAGCCAAGGCCCTTTCTCCTTTTCATACAGCCATGCTGTCAAAAGAGGCTGGAGGTGCTGGGAGATTGGAAGGAGACACAGCCAGGACAGGTGACTCAAACTGGCCAAAGTCATATTCCAGACATATGGCATCATGTTCAGTATATAAAGGGGAGGGAAGAAGGATGAAAGGGATTTGGAATTATGGCATATTTCTTCTCAAGTCACTGTTATACTTGATGAGACCCTGCTCACTTGGAGATATCTGAGCACCTGCCTGCCCATGGGAAGTGGTGAATGAATTCCTTGTTTTGCTTTGTTTGTGAGCACAGCTTTTACTTTTCCTATTAAACTGTTGTTATCTCAACCCACAAGTTATCTGGCTTTTACTCTTCCAATTCTCTCCCTGATCCCACTGGTGGGGGGAGAGAGCAAGTGTCTGTGTGGGACTTGGCTACTGGCTGGGGTTAAACCATGACAAATGGTTAGTGTTTACCTCAGATTTATGAAGGAATCAAAAGAACAAAATTCACTTATTTATCTCTCTAGATTTCACCCATTGGAAAGTTTTCTAACATGGTGGACAAATCTATTGCAAGAAGATAACAAAAGACAGGTGGACGAAAGAACAAAAGAAAGCTAATGCATCCAGAGTAAATTATGACTGCAAACACATTTGGAAATCTTGTTATTGATCTTCATGAGAAAAGGATACGAATGCCTGCACGTGTACACATGCATTAGCAAACTTTAACCCACCTGCTGACAAGAGACTGCTCTGACAGCTGTTCATCCAGTTGGAGTGTGGTTTGTACATGGTTACAAAAGATATGAGCCTGCCAATTTGATAGATGGCCTCTTTTTTATTGTTTAGAAGAGGAAGAATACACTATTCTGGAATCTGACCTCTTTTATTCCACAAACTTGAAAGAAGAGTGTCAGAAATGCTCAAAGCTTGCAGAATTATGCCATTACACACATACAATTCAAAACACACATATTCCAATAATGCAAACTGACTGTGCTTAGCAAGAATGGAAAGACTTGCACCCTGAGTAATATTATTTGTGACTATTTAACATTTTAGTTAGCACACTATAACAAACCAGAATGGAAAACAGCTACATCTGTTCTCCAGCCAGGCCTTTGTTCTGTTTCTAAGTCCTGTGGCAAATAACTCAATCTTTGTATTATTAACACCTCTACCTACATAGAGATATTATTAATCCTTACTTTGATGCAAATGTCTACCTTTCCTACAGCTAAGGTCAGGGAGGCAGAGGGATTTTTGATGAACTGACTCAGAATATTGGGGTCACTTTCTATATTGGGGTCAAATTTGGGGTTCTGACATTTTTTTACCTAAAGTAAATCTGATCCTTGATAAAATCAAGTTTATTAAACAGGAGTGGTAAATTATAGTCAATTCTTCTATGGACAGATCTACATCAACAACCTTATACTAACTCCTATGTAGTTTATACCAATTTCCAAAGCTGATTTTGACAGTATAGTGTTGTATATTATAACATCAAAATCTGTTCCCTAGGCTTACTTTCTTCATCACTAAAACAATGCTTCCTTCCTCCTGCATAGCTTTTCTGCATAGTTTTTGAACAGAAACACTTACATGTTTGTATCCAGAAAAATGTTTCAAAACTGTTTGAAGGCTCTGTGCATCACAGCAATACGGGAATTAACACATTTGATTTGTGGTGTTACATTTTTAGTTATTCATATTACTAGTTAAAGCCTAGATACTACAAATCTTCAGTCATCCAATTAGTTCTTAGCTATTGAAGCCAGTGAGACTTTTTGTATGGGTAGAGTCAATTTACATGAATCAAAGTTTTTGATATTGGTTTTTTAGTTTTATTTGCTCTTTCAAACACTTACTTCAGTATAGCAATATTTAAGATATCATGTCAAGATCCTGTATGGATTGAATCAGCTGACACTATAAAGAGAAAATACTTCATATATCTTGGACACTGCCCATCATCTAAACTGACAGAACCAGGAGAGCTCTGTAATTTCTGATTCAAAATTCTATATGTTCTGATCCCATGTGGGGGCTGGAGCAGGGGTTCCCAATCCCCCCTCTTCTTTCTCCCTCTCTTTCTTTCCCACCCCATATATACTCCAATTCCCTAGCGAGAGGAAAGTACAAAAATCTGCAGGACAGAAAATAAACAAGACAACACAGGCTACTTGTTCAGCAAGGACAATTAGGAAGCAGGACCCTCCAGCATGTCACTGTAAACAGGCCTTTGAGAGCATCCTTTCTGTGCTTAAGACATCAGGTGCTTTGTGGTCCTAGTCTTGTTAAATACAATTGCTATAAATTATGTAGGAAAAGGGGATGTTACCCTCCCACTCATGCTGCCAATAACAAAGAGCACTGTAAACTGTTCCTCAGAAGGTGTGGAACAATATATTCCATACTCAAACTCAAGGCATTCTAACCCATGTTGCACTTTGTTTTCTATAGGGGTTTTTTGAGCACTGCATATTTGTACTATACTTAGTGCTTTGAAAACCTAGAGCACTTGAGGTCTTAGCCACCTTCTGACATATTAAATAGGATCCTCACATTTGCATTACTAACAGCTGAGCCAACCTCTTAAATGTAGTTAAATGTTATTAGTCATTATACAGAGAAATTTAACTTTTGTCACATAGAGAATCTTTATATTTACGGCTTTGAGAACAGAAATATCTGATTTCATCAGTTATTATCCACTAGTATAGTCTTCACATTCTATCTAGTGTTGCAGGTTTATTATATTGACCTCATTTCCACTGTCATTGCAATTTAACTTCTGTATTTATATTTCACAGATATTTTCTATAATTTAAAAAATTACAGCTGCCGAATGAGAGCAGTAACAATCACACAGTAAAGTTTGCATTCAGGTGATCATCGGTGTTCCCAGTTTAAGAACTCAAGAGGAGACAACCTGAATAAAATCTGATTAAAGTGATAAAAATGGCCAGACAGACAAATGAGGGGGAAGAACAAGATTTTTAATATTAAAATCATGGGAGTTGTTTCTCCTGAAATATCAAGCATCAGAATTTCTTCAAATGAGATCCACAGAGCACTTGGAATACTGTGCAGAAAGGGAGCTTGCTAAAATGTTGGCTACTCCTCTACTGAAAAGTAATAAAAGGAAGAAGATAGATTATTTTTTCTAATATTGTCTTGATCATTTTCACAATCACTCAGAAGGACTACTAAAGTAAGGTAGAGGAAAAACTTGTGCATCACATGGTTCAGTAAAAGAGTCTTCCCATTAAATACTAGTGTGGGCAGAAAGATATACAGAAGATACAAACCTATTCTTTCCCACAATGGTTGGGGCAGGGAGGGAACACGAAGGTTCCAACTGTGAATCTGGACAGACAAGCTGAACAGGTCTGCAATTCTGTAGCAGCATGACTCAGAATATAAGTTATAATTATTAAAACTAAGGATAAATAAAAAGGCAGTTTCTTAATATGAAATAAATTTTAGAAATTTTGCAGTTCAGATTTTTTTGGTGTGTACCTGAAAATGAGGCTTCTCTCTCTCTAGATATTTGTCACTTTCTCATAGCCTGACCCATCTGCTTTCTCTTCATTGCATACCCATTCTGGGAATTCCCAATCCTTCGTTGTCTTAAGCACAGTGGCAAGACAGTCTAAGCACTTAAAAGCCAGTTTGACCTTAAATAACTTGGTTGAAAAACTTCAAAACCACGACTCAAAGTAGATGCCTTCATGAAAAGAAAGACAAGATTGAAACAAGAAATAATTCTTGATTCAGTGTGAGAACCTGGCAGATCTTTACTGTCTGCACACATACACACTCTGCCAAAATGCAGTGCTTGAACAGTAAAGATATCTCATTGCAGCTGCTGAGGCATGAGACCAAGCCGTGCAGCAGTTTTGTACCCAAAGATGTTCTCAGTCAGCTTCAATGAAAGTATTTGGCCTCTAAGCCTGGAGATGAACACTGCCCAAAAGACCCATTCTGTGGCCTCATTTGTGGGCCACTGTTGGAGAACCTCTTCTGGTGACTCATTTACACCATGGTGATCAGCACATCTACTGTGGGTGCAACTATTTAGAACAAACAAATTTTGCTGACAAAATTAAACCAGATTATTAAAATTAATCTGCAAAAAATATTTAGAAGATACATTAAGTGGATCTATAATTACCAAAATGAAATTAACTACATGAAATGGTAACCCTTTCTGAGGGTAGAAGGTGAGGAATAGGGAGCCTCAGCATTGTGCCCTTGATTCACTTTCCGTGTCTCCTGGCAATCATGGCAAGACATGACAGACAGAGAAAAGGAATAGTTTCCTTCAGCTGTAAATTCATCCAATCCTGAGTCCAGTCTAAAGTAAAGCTGTACCAAATAATTACAGTCTGTACATTCAGCATCTAATCCATAAAAGTCTGGTATTGTAGTTTTGCTGGAATTTTCTTTCTGTGAAAACTACTCTTGCATGTCTTTCTGCCTAGTGGCAGAGTTTCAGGAGGAAAGATGATGATTCACAGCAGAGTACAGTCTGCTAAAAGGTGAAGAATATGGGTAAGCACTCCCTGAAGCTGGGGAAGAAATTGAAAGTAGGTCTTCTCCATCTGCAGTGAGTACCCTAGTTATAACTGCATCACAGGAATGGGAACATGAATGATCTTTCAATAACACTGTATTTTTTATTGAGCTAAGCAAGATTGTTGCCAAGAAAAGCTCAAATTATATCTACTGCACTAGATCCATTAGAGGTTTCAGCATAGTATGTGGATCCCAACTAGATTCAGATATTAAAGTAACACAAAAACACTTAATTTTTCTGCTAAAATGACAGTACTTCTGTTTATGCACAGAAACAGAACTCTAGAAGTCAGAGGAATTCTACAAGTGAAAATGTTGATATCCACAGATTTCCAAACAGATTTTCACTCAGGAACCAAATCCCACCCAAGTGCACCACTGTAGTCAGCAAAAACCTTCTATGAACAAGTTCTAAACAACTTGAACCACATATCAGAGGAAGCCCTTGTTGGAGTATGAGATGGGAACAAGCAATTAATTTGTGCCCTCACAAATAGATTCTTTTTCCTCCATGCAACAAGAAGAAGCATTTGTAGGAGACTCAAGAGCCCTTTGCAGTCACCAAGCTACTCACTTATGGCACTGGAAGACGTCATATGCTGACGCAGATTCTCAACTGCAATTGTATTCGTCCAAGCAGAGTATGTTGGCTAATCAAAATAGAAGTTGGGATTTCAAAGTACCCTGTCTTTCTCACTCTAAAACTTTTTTAAATGGCTGAAGGTTTTTTTGAAATTAAATCTTCTGCCAACGATTTGTAAACATTTACCAGAAAGTTTCTGAGCACAATAAAATCATAAAATCCATCTATGCCCTTGAGATACTCCCTGATTTATGCTGTAGGAACACAGGAATTAGTAGAGGATCTCACTATTTCTTCAGCACATGCACTGCTGTTTCCACATAGTTCTTCCAAAAAGGATCTGAGAAGCTGGTATTTTCTACCATTCATGAATAATCATTGTCAAAATCTGCAGTAATCTATCTCAATAGACTCATCTCTATCTCATCTCCCCTCCCATGATTATTCTTTCACATCTCTTAAACAAATTCATTTATTTTGGTTACAAATTTATCATAATTCTGTTGCTCATAGCAAATCTGAATGGAAGTTAACCTTGCCTATCTCAATATCTCTGTCATGGTAGAAGAAGAAATAAGAGGAGAATTCTGGAAGGGAAATCCAAAAAGGTGTTGGAGAAAAATAGAATGAACCATGGTGTATATATTAGATCTGATCTTTTACTTTCAATAACAGACACAACCCAAAGTTCAACAGCAGACCTGGATCTAAATAGCCAAAAGCAATCTGGGTTGTTCTGCTCTGGGGTTTTAATCCAGGTTCAATACTTGTTCTGAGAATTAATATCATTAAGACAAGAGTAGCAGCTAATCCTACCAAAAATTTGCCTAATATTTTCAAAGGCAATAGTAAATCCTTGGTATGGATTATTTGGTGGAACCATAGAGGAGGAATTGTCTGAGCTTGCATTCATGGATTTCTCAGGAAGAAGGATATGGCACTACTTAATCACCAGTTGTGTTGTTTGGGTTGCCAGATTCATTTTTCTGTCCTGCTGGAACTCAAATTATCATCTGTTGAGCCTCTTTTTTGCAGAGGAATCATGACACTGCCAGGTTCCAGTGTCTTATCTCTTGTTATGAACATACTCCTGTAACAGACAAACCTAGCTAAATCCCATTTTTAACTTCATTCCCCCATCAGTCTCTGAAGCCTAGTCCATAACATTATGGACAGTATTGATAGAAAGGAAAATTGAAGTAATCAATTGCTTCACATTTGTCTTATATGCTTAGTGTTATAAATCACTACATTCCTGAAAAATAAAATATATTTAAGCCTTTCCTGCAAAATTTGAACACAGTTTTATTCACCAGCTTCATCATGTTCACAGGTCAGCAGCAATCCCTGACTTTCTCTGTGGTTATGAACACAAGGACAGACTTTTCAATGCTAAGGAACAATAAATATTACCATGCACAGAAAAACTACTTCCCCCCACCCCCCACACCCCTGCCAAATTTATAATTTTAGTATATTGAAAAGGGGAAAAGATGAAAAATATGAATAAATGTGATGAGGCAATGGTGACACAATAGGAACTGGGAGAAAAAGCACCATCTCAGCCAGCACACTGATTTCCTTGGTGCTCCACAGCAGAATGGGACTTGATGTGAAGACAAGATGCGCTGTTGGGAACAGCACAGAGGGAAAAAGCAGAGGCCTGGCAGAACACTTCACATGGCAGGTAGTGAAGGCCTGCTGAAGTTACTTCAGGTTCAGCTGTTGTGGTACAAATTGGTGAGACTGTCCACTGCTCAGGAGTTCAGTGTCTGTGGAAGGACCAGTCTACAGGCTGCAAAACTGACTCCTGAGGTGGATGGAAAGAGGGCAAACTGACTGCTGCGGATGTTGTGTGTGTTTGTACACACCGCTCCTCTCCATGCCTTCTCTGCAAAGCCAACTTAACTGTGGAAAATAGGTCTACTTTAAAACAAGACCAGGAATCAAAACGAGTGTCATTTTTAAAGGCACCCAGGAAATGTGCTCTGCCTAGGCCCCCACAGTTCCCAGAGCTAGTGTCTCTGGAGATTTTAATGTGAATCTTGCATTATTTCAGTGTTTCAGTGAAACCAAAATGAAATACATTGGAAAGCTCCATTTTGTGAAAAAAAAAAATCTGAGATTTGGACTTGTTTCAATTTGGAGGGGCTCCATATGTTAAGTTCTTGGAATTTCCTGTAGGAAATACCATTTTTCAACCAGAGGGTAAGACAAGGCTCATTGGCAGCAGAGCATGAAGGAGCCTCTGTGTCACCATCTTTGTTTTAGTTATTCTTCAGACAAATTGAAGTTTGCCAGGACTGTAAGTAAGAGGACCCATTTATTTCATATAAACCGCAGACTTTCAGGTGTTGTGGCTTTCAGTCATTACCAATCTTTCGATTTACAAAGGCAAGAGGCAATCTCTAGTATACTTCAATCTATCTCGTGTAAATCTCCACAAAATTCACAGAGATAAACCTGAAAAGACTATATTTTCTGTGTTTCTTTATTCCTTAAAAGCAGAGTAGTTGTTTTTGAGTTTGGTCAAACCCTAGAATTTATTAACAGGTAAATTGAGATTATTCCAAGAATGCCAAGTAATCACAAACGTCATTTAATAGATTCATGAGCAGTTTCTAAGCAAGTGAGGAAGTCTTTATTTAGGATTAACCTTACCCAGGCTGATGCTGGTGATATGTTGCATTCTTGAGGTCCTTTGGGATGCAGGCAACTAAGCAACTGGAACAATTATATGCAGTGGAAATATCTGCTTTACACATAGATTGGCAGATATTGTACTCTCATGTCTGAATATTTCTCCATACTGGTTCAACTCCTAACTTATTATGAACATTTTTTATTCTTTCTTGTAGCATATGTCTGCTTTTATCTCATCCATTACTGGCACATGTATCCTCACAACATCATACCGTAGCGGCCATTTTAGTGTAACAGATGGGCAAGAGGATTATTTGTCTTGATACTTCATTCAGAAAACGCATTTTGTTTATATTTTGTATTGACATTAAAAAGCTTTTCAACCAATGGGGGTTTTCTTTTGAGTTAGTTTCATTTTATTTTATTTTTAGTGATCCAAAAAGGCATACTCTTTTTTTTTTCCACTTCAAGACAGAATGATAGCACTGCCTGGGGGTTACCCATAGCAGTAAGCCAACTTCTAACGCAAATCAAACACAAAGGCTGATGAAGAAGAGATGCAAAACTGCTACTGTAACATTGGAAATAAAACATAAACATGAGATTCAAAGGCTGCATGCTTGATAATACAACAGAAAAAAAAGAAAAACTTACTAGGAAAAAAAGCTACTGGAAATATTCAAATTCAGGAGGAAAAAAAAGCAGATTAGCCACAAATTAAAATGGATATTTTAGATTTATCAGATACATTTTTAAAAAAACTTTTATACTAAAATCAAACAGGCATACAAAGGAAGGAAGAGTTTACTGCTTTGGGGAGGAACATAAAGTTTTGAGTATGGGACATCTGACAGCATGTAACTACATGTGTTCTGTCTCTTTCTCTTCCTTTGGAACACTGAAAGTTTATGCTTCAGGTATGGATGACCTGATAATCATACAAATGTTCTTCTTGCTGAGTAGAGCTATTGTCCCTCTGCATTGAAGGTAGGACCTTTTTTGCACTGGCCTTGTTCAGCTTTTCCCACTTTTATCAACCCATGTACAATAATAAAATCAGATTACTGTGCTTAACAAGTACCTGCAAAAAGCTGTTCATGATCCCAGAGTTTGCAGTCTTCAGTGAACACATAAATCAAAGTAAAGTTTTGCTGTCCAAGTAATACTATGTCTGGAATGTACCACTGGGGGATAGATATCCCTTAGGTTAGACAACTGACACTAATTGAAAGAGCAAAATCTGAATTGAGATACACAAGTTTAAAGTCAATATGTTGCAGAAACCTTCGATTTGGGGGTTAGATCTGCCAAAATTTCCACTTTCTGGATTGGGATTGAAGTCAGAAATATTATTAACTCTGATCTTGGGTGGTCACTTATAACAATTTCAATGTAACTAAAACTTAAATCCCTTTTTGAGTTCATTCAGTCCATGAAAATATCAAGACTGACATTATTGAGAAGTACACTAAAAAATTATTGATGGCTGAGATCAGTTCCCATTAACAATGAGACAGTAAATTCAGGTTCAGATGCCCATCATTAGTAACCTCTAGAAAAGCTAAAAACATCTGTGTAGACAATTTAACCCTACATCTACGTGTCCATAAATATTTTTCCCTTAAACTTATATATAAACTAAGCCTGGAAACATGCTAACTTGTACTTTATATAGCATCATTCTTTTCAAAAGAGAAACAAAATATACTTGATTTTTTTCTGTTTTCTTATACAGAACAACTGAACCAGAGGGAAGAAAAAACAAAACACCTGCATTTATAAATTATACAGAGGTTTTCCTTTGTGGAAAGTTTCCAGCATTCATCTCACAGATCTTTACTATCTGGAAAGTATAGCAAATAAAATTTGTTCACAAAATATGATAAAGCAGCTAACTATGCTGCAATTTCATTTTTTCTGATGATATTACTAAAAAATAAAATGATTTTAAAAACCCTCAACATTTTAACTTTTTCCCTCATTACTTTTGTTTAATCTTAGGTCTTTAGTGGGCATCAAAGCAAACATATGTGAACCTAAATATTTGTACTAGCAAACTTTTGAATGTTGCTATTCCCTTGACATTCCAATTACTTCTGGAAAGTTTGGGTTATCTAAAAATGTTCCTGTTTGATTCATCTTCTTCTCCAACATTTTCTGATTTTCTGGATTTCCTGGTTATTCAACTGAGCACAAATTGCTGTTCATACAGATGCACTGCCATGATTTCTGATTTGCAGGCTGTCACTCCCATTAATAACCTACTAGGCTGTCATGCTGTCATTCCTTGTTGCTGCAACGATTTGTTTCAAACATAGGGGCTGATTCATGAAGAATAAAAAAAGCAGTTGTCCTTTTTTACAGGAACCTCAAAATATTTATGCAGGAAATGTGTGAAAAGCACACACACCACTTTTATCCTGAAGAATGTGATTGCTAAATACTCCACTTGTTTTCCTGTGAGGAAAGAGAAAGAATATAGATTCCACTCATTTTTTTCTATATGAAAACATAATGCTTTTAATAAAATCTTCTCCCTGTAAAATGTCTGAAGTTCATTTCCAGAGCTATGATATAAAAATTCCCCAGGATGATGCAATGGCTTAAAAACTGATATCAAAGCTGATTGTAGGGATTTTTTTTCCATTTCTCACCCTATCTTTCCCAAAAGTATTAATGGCAGCTATATTAGCAACAAAAACCAAAAGTATATCAGTGCCCTTCAGTCTACTGTTTTTCTTTCCTGATTCAGAAGTACTTGGCCGAATTTCACTCTTGGTGATACAGGTGCAGCTTCATTGCCTCTTATGGACTTGTGCATTCAGAAAAGACAAAACGACGTGACCCACTGGACTCATTATTCAATATCCTTCTATACTGTTGGGCTACTGCAAGACTGGGAATGGTCAGATAATTTTCAGGATGGGAAAATGCTGCTGATGAATAAACCAGCACATGTATCCACACACAAAGCAGAAAATGAACTGGGACTGAACCAAAACCTGCAGAGGTTTTGACCCATTGGCAGGTGTCCAGGGACATCCATGTCCCTGTGGGTTGGAAGCAGACAGCTCTTTGACAGGTGATGCTGTTGACTGTGGGAGAGCAGGGCAGGTCTCCTCCGCTGTGCCTTCTCCCCCGAGCGCTTCCCAGCACATCATGGGCATCACACTGGGATGTCTGTCTCAGCAGCAGTGGGGCTGGCCAGCCAGCCCCCTCTTGAAGCACCTTGTCCCAGCATTTGCCATTCAGCTCACATACCCACAGTGTTTCAAGGAGCTGGAGCTGCCAGGAGCTGAGCTCCTGCACGTTTTCCACTGCCAAGGCCCGACAGTTGGCACGTCTCCCAAAGAAACAGGCAGAAGAAGGTTTCTGAAGAAGGAAAGAAATAAGAGAACAACACAGGATGCTGATGTAAATCAAAACTGGGAAAGAAGATGAATGTGGAGGCTGTTTGGATCTCAGCTGCAGTGCTGGCTTCTGGTTTCCCATTTTTCCTCTGTCATCCTTGAGTTGCTTCTCTCCAGCCCAGACCTGCACTATTCCAGCAGTCCAGGTTTCTGCTCCCCTTCCATTTCTCTCTCCACACCTCTCACTAGGCAGCCTGCTCCTAGTGCTGCCTACATGGCTGCTAATAACTGAACTACTCTAAAATACCTATGTAAAATGCTTAAATCATTAGGCTGACTTTGTACACTGTGATTTACACCAATATTTTAAAGAGGCAGTCTCCCAATTACGTCATTATTGTTATCTTCCACAAGGTTTACACATTAACCCACTTGAAGATTCGTGCCTGCCAAACAGTATCAGCAGCCAGTCCCAAACCTGTCAATGCCATAGTATTTTCTAAATTGATGTTTAATTAATGAAGTACGATAGCAACAGGTTCTATCTCTCCTTTTTTAATTTGATCTCCATGGCATTGTAGGAACCTAAAGTTTCCACTAGGCATATATTCCTACCGTTTCCTTGTCAGAGGAAATGTATATTCATTTCAGACTTGCAGAGGCAATTACAGTAGCCACCAGTTGCCTACAGCAGCTAATCAAAGTGATAACCTGCAAGTTCTCAACTCCCCATGAGACAGCCCAGTTGCCTCCAGCTGATGAATGCCAAAAGAGCAGCATGGGCCCACCAGTAATGACACCGTCATCTAAGGGAAGTTTTTAACTAACCCATGGTTTTATAAAGACTCTATTAACGTCTCATAAAAAGAAGTCTAGATAAAACATTCTAATCAGAATTTTTTTAAAGAGAAATACCAGTGCTGACCTAAATGTCCATTCTGAGACATTAAGCCGGTATTTGCCTACTTGTAACCTTTGCACTACTCGTGTCCTGACAAATGATGAAGCCTTCCTTGAGTGTTTTCAAGCATGTGACTAACCTCTGACTGATAGGCTATCACATCCTTGCCTGTGTCCGGTCACATAGTCAAGCACGTGCTTCATCTTAAACAAATTCAATGTTCCATCAATTTCAAAAGGATTCAGGGTCTTAAATTTAAATGTATAGAAGCACCAAAGAAAAGTGGGCTATTATGATACTGGAAAGCAGTATTCCAGATTTTTAATTTAGATATTAATTGGTGTTGCCTACAACTGCAATAAACAAAACAAATTTTAGAAGTAGAAGAAAACAGCATTTATAAATAGCTCACAATTAATTGCTAGCAGAAGGGATTCACCACATTGGTAGGAAACATTTAGATTCTTCTGCATGACCAGTCCCTTGCTTTTGCTGGAATTTCATTATTTACAACATAGGCATACTTGGCAACAATATGACCTCCTTCACAATCTGCCACTCTATTAGTGAGAAAAGCAGCATTATATACACACTATCTTTTTGCTTTATTCCATCAGCATATTTCAGAGAGTTCAGTGTATAAAAATTTAAAGTGAAGAGAATTAAAAGATTTGAAGGCTGCTTCTCTGCCCTTTACTTGTTTCCATGTGACAGGCTTTGTAACCAAACAAAACCACAACTTTGTGGTCTCATTAAGATTCTCTAAAAAAGCAAATTTTAAAAAATACCACTGAACCTCCTTCCCCCTGAAATGTAAATCTACCCACATAAAGAAATTCTCTGTGCCTGTGCTGTTACTTTAATCGAGTTATTAAATACGAAATTTCTCTTTAAGGCTTCTGGCCAGGTTTTGACATTGAATTTCGGGATATTCTAATTAGCTGTGGTCCCAAAGGAGGCATTTCTGGCTTCTTCCTTGCATAGTTGGGAGTCCTGGAGGACTCCAGGCTGCAGGCTGCAAAGAGAGTGGGTTAGGTTTGTACATTTCCTACTCATGTTGCTATCATCGTCCAGGGAATGGACTTGTGCTCTACCATTTCCTACTCTCATTAAAAAGTTGGTGAGCTTTCAAAGGCTGCAGTTTCCAGTTTTTAGGACTGTCACCACCTGCAGTGGTCATTTAGTGCTTTGAAAGACACACATCATCATGCTATCATTATTACTTGCTTGCACTAACACTCAGAGGGCTTGAACAAGGCCAGCCCAGAGCTTGGAAAACTCCTCCATCACAGAGGTTGAGGCGATGGCCACCCTGGGAGCTCAGACGATACACAGCTTGAAGATCACACCAACTCAGTCGTGTAAGCAACACAAATCTTTTTCTCCATAACAAATGTGAGGACAAGTAATTCATCTTAATTTGAAAAATCAAGATTAAAACATCTTCCAGCACCTTTCTCTCTGAACAGCACCAAGACAGCAGGTACCCAGCCACAGCCAGCCTGCACGCTCAGACCTCCTCCAGCCCCAGGGAGGCAAAACCAGTGGTGAGAGGACAAGCAATGAGCTCGGGCTCTATGTCTGGGGCATGTGCTCATGCTCCATGGAGAGGTGTCCACGGAAGCCTTTCGGATTTCAGCAAAGATAGGTTTTAATGCCGTCTCTCACAGTATCCTTCTGGACCAAATGTCCAGTATACAGCTGAAAAATCAGATTACACGATGGGTCAGCAACTGGCTCACAGGTCAGGCACAAAGGGTTACAGTGAATGGGGTGACACCAGACTGGCGACCTGTCACTAGTGGGGTTCCACAGGGCTCCATCCTCGGCCCTGTGCTCTTCAACATCTTCGTTAATGACTTGGGCACACAACAGAAGGAATCCTATGTAAATCTGCCAATGACACAAAATTGGGAGGAGCTGTTGACTCCCTCGAGGGCAGAGAGGCCTCAACAAATTAGAGGACTGGGCAATCACCAACCGTATGAAATTTAAAAATGACAAGTGCTGGATTCTGCACCTGAGACAGGGCAACCCTGGTTGAGTGTATAGAGTGAAGGAGAGTGGAGAGAAGAGCTGTGGGAAGGGGTCTGGGGGTCCTGGTAGATGGCAAGTTGAACATGAGTCAGCAGTGCCCTGGCAGTCAGGAGGGGAACCCGTGTCTAGGGTGCATCAGGATGCACAGCATCGCCAGGGGGCAAGGGAGGGGATTGTCCTGCTCTGCTCTGCACTGGGGCGGCCTCACCTCGAGTGCTGGGGGCAGTTTTGGGTGCCATAGTATAAGAAAAATATTAAGTTATTAGAGAGCATCCAAAGTAGGCCCAGGAGGATGATGAAGGGCCTTGAGGGGAAGCCTTTTGAGGAGTGGCTGAGGTCACTTGGTTGTTTCAGTCTGGAGAAGAGGAGACTGAGGGGAGACCTCATTTGTACAATGTTTTAAGGTACATGGTATGGTTCATGGGGTGTCCTGTGCAGGGCCAGGAGTTGGACTTGATGATCCTGATGGGATAGAAGGCAGATGTGTTGGATGAAATGAAATGACAAATCCTTTAATAAATAGCAGACATCCTTACAGGAAAAAATATGTCTTACACGGGTATGCAGCTTTTCACCAATGGCCCCCAGTACACCAGCAATATCTGAAGCCCAGATGCTCTTTGCCTGTCATACTTTCATGAGTTAGAACTTTGTTTGTGGAGTCATGATGGGCCTAGCTATGAATTCATGTTTAGCAAGAGAGGCATCTTGTGAGAAAATCCCATCTGATGGGGTGATATGACGAGGCTTTAGCCATCTTTTCATTTCAGTAGGAGTTGTGCTCAGTTGTCCTGAGGCTTCCCTCAGTTCATGTCTCCAAATCTCCCTCTCTTCAACCTCAGATTTTCTTCCTATTTTCCCAGTTTCTACCAATTTTGAACACAATTACAGCACAGTGGGAAAAAACATATAGAATGACACTTTTTTACTCAGCAGTCCTGCTTTCTCTTCATGGTGCAGTCAGCATCAAGGATTTTCTGCTGATTTTGAAAACAAAAGCATATTTTAAAAATTTTTCATCCTCTAAGAACAATGTGCTGTAGCTCACGTATCAGGAGGACAATCTGGCTAGTTTGGGAATAGAAGTCTAGAATTGCCTGGAAAGTGGAATAATATTTCTGTGAAGATCTTGACATTTCTTTTTTGGCATTTCAAATATCAACAAAACAAATATAAACCAAAACTCAGAACTACAAACTTCAAAATGTTTTGCTTCACCTTTCAAGGTATTGGTTAGCTGAATTCTACCTGCAGGAACAAACCCTCTTAAAAACATTTTACAGGAAATGTAAGAGCTGTGAGAGCTGTGAGACAAATATGAAGACAATTTAGAAGCAAGAGAAGCAGAATTTGTCCTGTATAATCTCTGTTACAAATAAGTATGCCAAGTAAGGAATGGTTTTCCTTCCTTGGCAACAGAAACACCTTTTGTGAACTGCATGCATTGATCTGAGATACTGAGAGACAATAACTAAAATAGTTCCCACACTTGTATTTCTACAGGCACTTTCCAGAATCAAGTTTAGATTTTCTCACTTTTGAACGTCTGCAATAAGATAATGACCCTCTGCATTTCAGATATCTATTGAAATGGGATGGTGTTCTTAAAGTCTGATTTCATTTTCCTCCAATAGCACAAGGAGATGACACCCAACAGATTATATTAGCTGTCAGCCTTACACAACCATATCTGTAGACTTCAGACAATTATCTGTAATCAATAGCTGTAGCATCATGGTAATAAAATTATAGTACTTACATATAATTACACTTACATTCAAATGTAGCCAGTTCCATTCAGAGCATATGTCAATGGAGTAAATCATGGTAAGTCAGTGATTCTCAAAAGAGAGGAGGGAAGGTCAGATCCATGTTTTCCAAGAAATTCAGCTCAGAAAGAACTTTCCTTTTCAGTTAACCTTCTAATGTTCTTTTAGATTTTAAAAGAAACTGTTCTGGGTAAAGCCTTTGCAGAAGTATCCTGTCTAATCCTATACACACAACTCTTTATTTTTCTACTAAGTAAATTTCTTACAATTATATGCATATTAATGAGCATAACATAATTTATCACAGGCTGATTCTGTTACTTAAAGTCAGAAATTAGTGGACACTCTTGAATTCACAATTGCTTGTAAATCCACCAAGATGAATTTTTCATGACAGTGAAAAATAAATATATAATACAGGCCTAAAAATAGGCCAGTGTTATATCTTTCATTTTGTGCTTTCTCCACTAAATTTCAATACCCTCTCTGTGTTCCTTTTCTGTTCTCCTTCTATTCTTTCATTTCCTGGTCCTCTATTCACTCTGTCTTTCTCCTTTATTTTTTTCTCCTTCTACTACTTTTGATTCTTGGCATTGATCTTGGAGACAGAATTTTGAAAACATGTTTGCAGTTTTTAAGAAAGACTTCTGTTCTATTATTTTCCTCCTCTCCTCCCCTGTATAAAGACACTGTAATACCTTGGTTGTGCTACAGACTGATTTCAGTAGTTTCAGAACTTTTCCCTACATAATGAAATCCTGAGTCCTAGTCACCCTGCTGTTAGGAAAGGGAGAAAAAGAGACACTTATAAAAAATCCTAATATGCAGCTCTCTGGGCATGTTTCCCACAGGTCGCCACTGATGCTTAGGTAGATTAAAAACCAGATCCATGCACACAGCAACAGGTAGGAAATGAAAGGCATTATGGAAGGACTGACAGGATCAGTCCTTATTTCTTTATGATTTAGATATGCAGGCTGCTGGCAGGAGTTTCTTCTCCTTCTAGAAGAAGAGCCTTTCTCAAAAAGTGAAGTGTTCATGGTGAAAGTTTCAAATTTCTACAGTTTTCTTTAAAAAGAATACTATTTAATCATATAATTTTACACAGAAATAGTTAATTTTCCCTAGCCACCACTACCTGCAGCAGAGAAGACTAAAGTGATGAACACTGATGGGGAAGCTGGTTTGGGTATGCCTATGAAGAAGTCAGATCTGTTGCTCCTATTAGCATTTCTGAGTCAGTTTTAAACCAGGTGCCTTGGTCCTGCCAGCAGTGCAAAGGCTTCTCTCCTTCTCCCATGGGTTTTGCAACCCACACGGGATTTGGTGCTGCAAATGTGGCAGTACTAGAAGGACACAGGAGAGCACAGGCTGCAGCCAGACTGCACCTGCTGGGTGATTCCTCTGGGTCCCATGGGGCTTAGAGAGAGAGATAGGATGCACGCACACGCACACACACACACCCCCTAGATAGTTCTCCATTCATTTTGGTTTGAATTGATTGACTCTGGATTTTTGTTAGTCGCTTTTGCTCGGTGTGCATTAGCTGTCCTGTAAGTAGGAGGGTGAATCTTGCCAACGAACTTTGTGGTGCCCTTGCTTAGTATTAAATCTGGTTTTCACTGATACCCTTGCTGCTGGTTTTTTAAGCAACCACAAACACGTGTTTAATACACCGAGAGAATGAGAACAGAGGACAATGAGAGACAGCTTACCTATGGCATGCTTTCAAAAGCTCTTCTTGCAAATTGTCCTGATTCTCACTGAGAAAACTGACCCTGGCCTGACCCAGGAGGGAGGGTCACTCCCATTACTCCTATGTCAAATTTCAGTTGATTGACATCAAATCTGCAGTATCGCCTGAAGCTGCAACGTGGAGTTACTATCAAAGTGAGTTTAGACACTTAAAGCCTACAAAATGACACTTTGGACTAAGATTTCCTTTTGGGAAAATAGGTTATGTCCTGAAAGCTGAGGATAGCCAGATGATGGTCAATACCTCTTAGAAAATGGCCTATAGCTCCTCAAGTGCTAGCTAAAGAAATAATGTGCAGCCAGACAAAAAAGTAGAGCTGTCAGAATCTGATAAATCTTATTTATGAGAGATTTTTCATTCTCTTTTTTCTTTTCTCTCTTCTTCACTAACTAGAGTTAAAACCAAGGTAATCACACCGTAATTATGGCTTTGATCAGTTCTCAGCAGAAGACAAAAATGGTTCTATGTAGGTCATTCACTGATGTCTAAGTTTACAAAAACACATTTATATGATGTAATGTCAATTTAAAATCATCCATGGCATGCACACACAAAAACTGCAACTATTTCAGGTATTGTCACTTATCACTTATTACATATTTCTTTATAAATTGCTCATAAATCATGTTTATTGCCTTAATTGGTAGTACTAACAATGCATAAGATCAATAAGGTCTTTAAATATATAAACAATAAGTAATAACACTATTAACGCCACCAAGAAGAAATGCTTGACAGCATCATGTATATTCAGTCAGCCTACAACTATATTTCTCCGCATTTCAACAGCCAGATATGGAATAATGCCAGTCATTGGTTTAATGAACATCAAGATGAGTGCAGAAGTTGAAAAGTTAGTTAACAGTTGGTTAAAACAAAAGAAGAAAAGCTAATTAAATAAGTGTATCCTAACTCTTTCAGAATTAATTTGTGGACTTTTTGAATCCTTTTTGCCCCACTGGTTCTACATGCTCATCCCCTTTTCCTGGACAAGCAAGGACACCAAGCTTCCCTGCTGCAATACCCAAACTGGTGGAATGAAGCATTAAAAAGTAAGTAGATTGGATGTTTTAATTCCTAATTTTTTTTTTTTTAACTTCTGTTGTAGAGGGTCAGGTCAGGTTTTTTGTTTTTGTAATAGGAGTTCTACACTCAACACAGATTTGCTATCTGCTGAATTTGGCTGGCATTACTGGAGAGGCCAGTTAAGGACTGAAAGAAAACAAATTATTTGCAAGCCAATGGAAACCTTGTAGAAGGTTTGCATTAGGTGCTATATTGACTTTACCTCTTCAGGTAGAGAGGGTATATAAAGATGTCTTTATACTTACAGATCAATATGAAGTGTTTCATTTTCCTTGTCTCTCCATCTTAGAAGACTAGAAATCTGGTCTAAAATAGTCTTCTTTATTTGAAGAAAGGACAACATCACCTTTTTGCCATGATTAGGATGGCACATTGAGAGGGATTGTGCACTCATTAATATTTGGGATGTGATTCTGAAGTATACTGGCTCTTTTAAAGCTGTCTTGACTTGTCTGGCTATTCCACCACGGCTAAAGAGCAAAGCCATGGGATTTTCTTTTTCCAAACTTTTCTTCCCATGTGTCCCAAATTAATGACCTTTTTCCATTCAGCCCTCATTGCTATACTGGGAGTCCTGCCCTATTAAAGATCAGCTCCTCCATAAAAATTAGCCCCACATGGATTGCCCTAAACTCCACCACTATGGCAGGTGCTAAGAGGGTTTTTCATCACTTCACAGTTAAAATTTCCAAGAATTTGAGTAGCTGGGGAGCTCTTAGGGTAAATTCAGTAACATTTAATGCAAAAGCAAACATGCATACACTATGGCTGTTCTGCACCCAGGTTACTCATGACACTTTGCTGGACCCAGCTAAACTCCATTTGACAGCATTACCTGCATCCCAAAAAGCCTTGGATGCCATTCTGCTCTGTTTAACAAGGATGGTGAGTGTATACATTCTTGTCCATGATGACAGTAACAATGTCATATCTGATGGTTTCAGTTAAGATTGTCTTCAGCTGTGTTACTGTGCTGGGAAAAGCAGTGTATGCTGCTTTGTCCTACAGTGGGTAAATGGCCACACAGCATAAAAACTGCTGCTACAGAGCTGTAACCCCACACTGCCAGAACAGGTTTGCTTGCTGTCATGACCAGACCATGTAATTTGAGCTCCACCATGAGATGACTGAATATTCTGGTGGACAACAAACTGACCATGAGCCAGTAATGCACCCTAAGAGCAAAGAAGGCCAGTTGTATCCTGGGATGCAGTAAGAGGAGTGCTGCCATCAGGTCAAGAGTGGTGAACCATCCCCTCTACTCAGCATTGGAGAGACACACCTGGAATGTTATGCCTAGTTCTGGGATTCCTAGAGCAAGTGAGACATGGATACCTGATGGAAAGGAATGAATGAGAAGGAGCCAGACTGTAACCAGTGGTGCCCAGGGACAGAACAAAAGACAATGGGCACAAATTTAAATACTGGAAATTCAATGCAAATAGAGGAAAACACTTTTGTATTGTTAGGATGGTAAAACTTTGGAAGAGTTTGCCTAAAGAGGTAGTGGAGTATGCATTCTTGAAGATATTCAAAGCCCTACTGGACATGGTCCTGGAAAACTTGCCCTTGAGGTACATGCTTGAAAAAAGGGGTTAGACTAGATGATCCCAAGAGGTCCCTTCCCAACTAAACTATTCTGTGATTCTGCAAAACCCCTCCAACTGAGGAAGAAAATAAATTTGAAGTTGTGTCTGATCTGAGTGTGACTTCTACCAGGCACAATACATTAAGTAAAATGTTGTGCTGCTGAAAAATTATATTTCACAGAATTTCACAGAATAAGCTGAGTTGGGAGGGACCCACAAGGAATATCAAGTCCAGTTCCTGGCCCTGCACAGCATCATCCCCAGGAGTCACACCACGTGCCTGAGAGCACTGTCCAAACAGTGCTTGAATTCTGTCAGATTTGGTGCTGCAACCACTTCCCTTGGAAGCCTGTTCCAGGGCCCAACAATCCTCTGGGTGAAAAACCTTTTCCCAATATCCAACCTAAACCTCTCCTGACACACCTCCAGGCCATATTCTCAGGTCCTGTCACTGATCACCACAGAGAAGAGATCAGTGCCTGTCCCTCCTCTTCTACTCATCAAGAAGTTGTAGTCCATAGTGAGGTCTCTCCGCAGTCTGCTCTTCTCAAGGTTGAACAGACCAAGTGGCCTCAGCTGTTCCTCATATGGCTTCCCCTCAAGGCCCTTCACCATCCTTGCTGCCCTCCTTGGATGATACCTTTTTATGTTATGGTGCCCAAAACTGCACATGGGACTTGAGGTGAGGCCGCCCCAGTGCAGAGCAGAGCGGGGCAATCTTGCCCCTTGTCTGGCTGGTGATGCTGTGCCTGATGCTCCCCAAGACACAGTTGCCCCTCCTGGATGCCAGGGCGCTGCTGACTCAGATTCAACTTGCCATCTACCAGGACCCCCAGGTCCATTTCCCTAGAGCTGCTTTCCAGCATCTCATTCCCAGTCTGTCCGTACATCGAGAGTTGCCCCATCCCAGGTGCAGAATCTGACACTTGTCCTTGTTAAATTGCATATGCTTGGTTGAAGAGGAAACACTTCCCGGCACTCTATGTCTTACTGGGTTCTTTGCAGTTCTTAATTTCCTTCCTACATTACCTAACTTTCTTGTACAGCATGGCTACTATTGTGGATCCCATTTGAATTCTTACTCCTCTCAATTTATTGTAAGAGGAAATCTGCACGTCCATCTCAATGCTATGGATCCTCTAGGTAGCTAAACCTCTGAATGATAGGATTTCATTCTGGAAATTGTTCAGGTTGCTTCAAAATGGCCATATGCATCTGAAAATTTTGCTCCTTCAAAACACATGAACATAACAGTAAATCCTGATAATGCAGAATCCAGCTACTGCTTGAAGACAACATGAGGACAAGCTAAATCTTTCACACCCGATAGTTCATATTTTCTCATAAGCATTCACCTGTTCTTGGCAGCCAGAACTGGCCAATGCAGCAGGAATACTTAACATGATAATGAGTATCACTACCAAGTGGTAGGCACACCTGAGTAAGCCAAAAGTGTGGATTAGGCTTCAAATATTTGGGCTTGATTGATCTGCTGATAAAAGACATCTTGAAATCAATATTTCAATAAAGAATGCAATTACAAGATCATTGCTCCAAAGAATACCTAGAAACACTAAAACTGAAATTGTTTAGGAACATGTCTGTTCTTCTCAATGCTGTATATAAAAATACTGCAATGCAAGTGAGAACAATTTTCAGATTTAATCCAAATATTGCCAAATCCTTTCTGAAGATTTGAGTCTATTAATGACTTAAATGAAATTAAGTCATCCCAAATCTCTTCCTTGAGAATGGCTGTTCATACATTTCCTTGTGAATGCTTCCTAGCTAAGGACATTGAAAAAATACTGTTCATCACCCCATTCGAAGACCCTTTTGTTTCCTTTTGAGGATGCTTGTGCTACAACAGGCGAGCTCCAAGACCCATTTCATCCATTTTTTATTCTTGAGCTATAACCTTTGAGAGCGTTTAGAGACAGTTTTGGGTCTCCAAAGAAGGTGATCTCATTTCTTTTAGATTGAATTTTTCAAGCACATTCTCTTTGTTTTCCTGTTCTAGCAAAATTTTCTGCATGGAACAGACTTGAAACAATCTCTTTTCTATTTCTTTCTCTTACTTTGCTATTTCATAATTTTGCCCACATTTTCTTTTTCTGGTTGCAGTCTTATAACTTTTGGCCCTCTCTGCTTGTCAGACTCTCAATGCAAAGCCCTGCTGCATCCTCTCACTAGAAATATGAAGCTAGATGTTTAACATACGGATCTTTGAAAGTGCTGGGCACCCTCTAACAGTGATAGATCTTCCCTAGTTTTTACTGGAGTTGAATTTCCTTGGCACCTTCTACTATCATGCCTGTATACTTAGGGCTCTTCCATTTTGGAGCGCAGCTTTCACTACCTTTCAACACTTCTGTTTCTGAAGACTGTCTTTCATGCAGTTCCCATTGCTCTCTTTCAGTCTGCTCAAAATGCTATCTTTAGCTGTCTTCAATTTTAGAAGACTCCAATTTTGCTTGGAAAACTAAATCAGACTTTAGCAGTAAAGCTATACGTGAGCATGCATTCACGCATTTGATATTCCAGGCTGCAACCAAAATGGGTCTCAGTTTCTCCGTGTCTTGATTGTTTCCACCTAACAAGGGTTAAAACAGAGTCGTGTGATTAGGAAACAGAGATTCTGCCTTGTAGCGTACCGAAATCCTAACAATGCTGATTAAAATAGCCCAGCTACATTGCTTGCTTTTTCATCCCGAATTCCTGGCTTGAAAGCCCAAATGTTCTGATCTTGAATTCCATGCTCATTTCTAGAATAGTGTCAGTATGAGAGGAGGGCCATGGAAATAAGCTATTTCCTTACAGCTGATCAATAGAGGGCATAATTAAGGACTGTAGGCCAAATCCTCAACCAAGGTAATTCACAGTGATCTACTCCACCTGCAAATCTGGCTCACAACACAGAATTGCTGTTGTTAAAACATTAAATCACTCCCAACCAAGACAGAAAAGCTGTGTTCTGTGCTTACTTCCCCATTTGTCCTTCTTTGAATTTTCCTTGATTTGAATGCCTATCCCTTGGAAGATGGAGGTGAGCATTTCCTGAAAGCAAGCAAACATTAATTTTAATGGAAGGTCTGCTTGATCCCTCAAAGCAGGTCAAAGCTGGGATGATTCTGGGTATCTGACTGATGTTCAGATGCTTACATTCCCTGATGAATCCATAGCTAACTCTATGCGATAGAAATATCTCACATTATTCTTGTGCTTGCCAGCTTGCAGTGTCATTCCAGATGGCAAACACAAAAATAGCATGAAAAAATTCTTTCTGAAATTCAGGCTCTAAAAGGATTTTGTTAATCCTACAACAGATTTTCCAACATGTTCAAAATGTCCATTCCTCACTCTCATAAAACATCCCAACAGGAGTATCTTGTAAAACCATTGTTACAGTAAATTTCAGGCCATTACTAATTTCATTACTGGCTACTTACTAAAAGTATATTTATTTCTTCATCACTCCTCTTGGAAATCTACCCCTGCTACATTTTATTCTTTGCTTGATGCTACTTTCATTAGAGTAGGAGTATCTTCAGAGCAATAGAATCGTAAAGGTCTCAGTTGTTAGCATGAAAGTGGGACTGCTTAAATTTGATTACTGTGTTTAATGAAGTGTCACATTTATTTACAAGATGACATGATGAATCACATTACAGTTATTATAAATCAGCTTATAAGAATGGACAAATGGTTCAATAAAGCAATGGATTTACAAATCTGAGATGAACGCATTCGGGTTCCTTGTCATATTTCCCTTTAAAAAAAATGGCAGTGCACTATTTACTTTAGCCCAGGAGCTAAATTGGCAATTTGTTTAAAAAAGAGAGAGAGAGAGGAGAGGGTTCACATTACATTTTGCGTTATACTTTCTGTCTCACTGACCAAAAATGTCAGATCATTCACATGGACAAATCCAGTGCACCTTAACATATTTGCTAATATTAGAGCCATACATATGTGCTGTTTTGTACTCCTTCCAATGCAGTTTTGTCCTATCCCTAGCAGAAGACCCTTCCCACAACCATACCAGATACAGTATCTCCTGAAAAATTGTTTTGCTTGTCTCCTTCATTTGCCTGTATACTGGGCCTTTAACTGAGGTTCAGGTTACCCCCAGGTCCTATGATGAAAATAGAATTTTATCTGCTTGCCTTTTGACCCTTTCAACACCTTGCCTGGTTTAGCAACAGTGATGTGAGTGGCCCAAAGCCTGAAGAAAATCTAAAAGTAAATAAGCATCCATCCAACAACCCCTCCCTGGCCTTGGAGTCTTCATTAAAAAGGTCTTAGTTCACTTCCATATGAAGGAAATTGGCTCATTTGTGTGCTATACTCTCTCTGTCTCTCTCTCTCTCTGCCTGACTTGTAAAGAAATTTGTTAGAAACATTTTTTTTTAGCACATTTCTGTTTATTTGTGTTTGCCCTGCAGAAATGCTAATGCAGGTTCATTGCATTAAACAGGCCTGATAACGTCTGAGTGCACTCACATATGTGTAGGCTGAAAAGCAGCCACATCCTGGGGAGGAGGGGGGCTGAGGAAGATGTGTGTGTGTTTTGGGGTGTGCGTGCACGGTGAGTGGGGGAGGCTTCCGAGTGAGCAAGCTCAGGTTTTTGTGCCACATCTGCATTTTGCTCTGTTTGAGTGACAGGTGTACACGGATGCCACATCGGCTGCCAATATGCTATGAGACCATGGTAACAATCACTCATCTCTGGGGAGCTATGCTGCCTCGTTCCTCACTATCAGACATGAAAGAAATAATTTCAGGTGCCAGAAAAGGAACTGTGATAAAAGAAAACATTTCGGCTTTCATGGCACTGGAGTTTGCCCTGCGGCAACAGCTTTGATAAAAAAAGTGTCTCTTTCTTTACATTCACAATTAATCCATGATTATCTACAAGCAATCCTTTGGCCTATAGGATACTGACAGAAAAGTTGTTTTTATTTTTTTTTTTAATTCCTTGTGCACTTCACCTCTGTTTTTTCCTGCTACATGCACCTATTGTATCATGCAAATCTTCAAACCCTGCTGAAGCTAGAGACAGCTTCCCACCTCCACTTTGGGAATTTATGTGGGCATCAGACATATCTGTGTAGAATAGCTATTGTTAGTTGAAGTATTAGCATATAACGTTTCTTCAGTTGTACACTTCAGAAAGATATGAAAGAGGGCTATTATAACGCAAGGAAAGTTGAACCAAGCCCTCTTTTCTGCAGTGTTCTGTGTCATCAGCCAAAATACAGTTTGGGTCTATTTTTAAGAGCAAAACAATGAGCTTCATTCAGAAGGCAGTATTATCCCTGTCTGCCTGAGTTCACTTTCACTTGATACTGGTTGGATCTAGGATTTATTATGTCCCTCTGATATCCATAAGACCATGCTTCACGGTTGAGGTCAGGTTCTAGGGGCCAAGGGACATGAGAGGTCACAGTGTAAAGCAAATAGCACCATGGTTTTGATCCAGACAGCCCTGCTCTTCCCTTGTGCCTCCAGGAGTGCTGTGGACACACAGCCTCCTCCACAAAATCTTCACTGCCCAACCCTATAGGGGAGACTAAGGGAGACTGAAAACACATATAAAGAACTTCGTGAAAAATACCAGGAATTGTTTTAGAGACAATGCTTAACATGATATAACCTTCACTAATAATAAGAGTTCATATTTCTCTTCTCATTCATCTCAGTCATGGTTGACTTCTGGGGCCCCTTCCAGCCTCCAGATTTTATACTTGTGACTCTTAGATTGCAACAGGGTGTAATTCCTTCACGTTACTTATTTCAAGTCTTTCTAAGGGTTACAATGACATAGCTTTCATACAGCAGATCAACTTTGGCAAAAACTTTCCACCTACAGGGTCTCGTAATTAAGCAATTTGAACAAGGAAATGGAAAAAAAAGCCAGAGAAATTACTGAATTCATAAGCTACCACAGATGCAGAAACTCTGTGTTTCTGCTTCCTGTTTTTTCCCATTTAGATCTATCTGTCTATATGGATGGATGTCCCTTTTCGTTTATCACTTTCCCTCTTCCTTTCTTTCTTTTTTTTGTCTGCATCAACATGTATCATTGTCCTCCCCATGAACAGTTTCACGGTGCTGTCTTCTGACTAACGCAACAAGCAATATTTTCAACGATGGGCTGATTAGTGGAAAGGAAGAAAAACGGTCTGAAGGATAATAATAAACAGACTGGAGAGATGAAGGATTATCAGGGAGCAAAGCCTTAACACGGTATTGCTAAGTTATGTACTCATTGCTCCCTTGCTCTAAAAGGCAGCTGCATAGAGCTAGGTAGCTTTTCTTCTCAGACAAAGCTAAGGGGAGAAAAACAAAGCAAGATTTCTGTGTGTATATTGGTACGTGTTTTGGGGAAAGAAAAATCAGGACATTGTGAGCAAACTGGCTCTGCAACGGATCGACAAGGGTTTATTATTCTGAGCAGCACTCAATCAAATGTGGCCCCTATGAACAGAGAGTAATGTTGGCGAATCATCCTGGGGGCTTTTTTTCTGTGTGTGAGTGGTATCCATCTGTCAGCTGTCAGTGCCAGTGAGAGATATACAGAGCTGTCACTTCTTGTCAGCCAGCATTTGTGAGGCCTTTTGCAGCTGCTACACAACACATACTGTCCTTACTGAAGGCCAACAAGGAGTCTTGGAGAAGATTCTGCTGGCCAGGGTGAAAAGGGGAAGAGAGATGTCAGGACCACTCTAGGAGAACAGCCTTGACCTATCAAAGATTTTTAACTTCCCTCTCCAAATCCTGTTCTTTTCTGAATATTAATGATAACAAAAGGCAGATGGAGAGCTGAGGTAGTGGCACTGCTATATGCTCTGCATTCTGAGATTCAAGGCAAGTCTTGCGCTCTCTTTGGTACCTCTGGAACCTGTAATAATAAACATGGTGGGATGTGGGTGGTGATGCATTCCAACAAGTCCATATTCTGAATGAAACAAGAGAGGGCACAAACCGCCATTCCTTCAAGGAAAAAAAATCCCCATCTATCACTACCAAGATATACATATACATACACATACACATATACATAAACTCACAAGATAGATGTGTGTGTGTGTGAAAAACTTAGATGAGTATCCACACCTTTTAGAAGTGTTGGAACTGTGCTGGGCTTGTGCTGAATTTAGGGCTAAACCAAAACTCAGGTTCCAAGGCACTGAAATCTTGCCAATTGTTTTCTGAAAATGTTGGCTCCAAATGTTGAAAATCTCATGAGATCAGCTGTTCTTCTGAGTTTTCCTCCACTATGGGTTGTACCAGAACCAGTTCCAGCAAATACGAGGCCTTTTTGGTTTGTGATTTGCTGCAAATTCATAGCATTGATAAGGAGGAAAACTTTTGCATCCAGCCTGTTTGTTCTCACATATTATCAATCACAGATGGAACTGAAACACTGTTTTTAAGTAAAGGATCCTGATTTTAGAATAGTATTATAAATGTGTAAGTATGCCAAATTGTTTTGCATGATTTAAAAAGAATAACTGACTAAATCTATAGAGAACATTTTAGTTTGGTTTATATGTTTACAACTGACTTGGCAAAAATGTTAAACTAACATGGCAAAAGTGCAAGGCAGCAGGATTAGGAGAAATGAGTGTACGTGGAGCTGGGAAGTGCTAAATTCCACTCTGCTTTTCCATCCAAGTCCCCTCCAGCTATCCATGTCAATTCTCTACCTGTTTCCCATTTGGTGATAACATTTTGTTACCACTCTCACAAGAGCATCAAGTTGATGGATCTTTCAACCAACCTTTGAACTTCTAGAGATCTCTACAGGTACAAATCTATGTGAATATATTATGCAACAAAGTTGTGTGATTCTTGTTGTGGGTTCATAATGCAAAGCTAGAAACTTAGTCCTAGTTCTCCACCAAAGATTTTGCTAGGGTAGGAGATCAAGTGATGCTTACAATTCTGAGAGTTCAGTGCAGCTTTGTAGATGAACAAGTCATCATTTAAACATAAGATCTCATACTAGATAATTTTTTTAGAAGTCATTTTTCTCTTATGATAAGACTTTGTCAAGTTTAGAAATTCAGGACTAAAAAATGCAGTCGAGAGTATTGTAGCAAGGAAGTCCTGCTCAATAGCTAGGGTTTGTACATACTATACAAACCAAATAATATAATAACAATATCTATAATATAATAATTAGATAGTAGCATTCTATAAAAATGTGAACAATTAATTTAAATTATTTTACATACTTCTGTTATGCTACATGTAAATGAAATTTAAAATCCTGTAGAATGCTAAAACATAGTCAGATTGGATAATTGTATTATTTCTTTTTACTAGGGTGACTGGTTTTCTCAAGCAGACTGCTATTGTTCAGCTCAAGCAGCAAGTACTTCACTGATTCATTTTGTGCCTGTAGAATTACTTTTTATTTAAAAGATGCAAAAAAGATTTATAATTTAGCTCAGGGTTGCTTGAAAGCCTGCTCTGTTTGGTTACCAGTTTCAAACACATATGGTATAACTCATATTGCTGCAAGTAAAACAAGACTGACTGTTGAATGAGCATAACACTGTAATAGCAGAATGTCTGCATTTAGCCCTTTTAACTCAGATCTGCTCGCAAGCCAAAATCAAATGGGAAACAATTAGTGCCTGTCAGAAAATGATTTCCTCCTTCCCCCTGAGAAAATACAAAAATGCAAAAGAAAAAGAAGACATTTTCTGATGAAAACTATTAATTTTATTGTGGAGATGCTTTTCCAATTGCTCATGGGAATTGTAGTTCATATGCTTCATGACCCAATTCCCTTTCAACGACTTAATCCCTTAATAGACTGTCTCTTGCCCTTAGTCCCCCCTACACTCTGCCATGAACAATTTTGCTATAACATGGAGGATCCTACCATTTGTATAGCAGAAGATACAGGAAACTCCATAAGAGGAACACCATGCATAAATGACTGGGGGAAGTCTGTGACTCTGAACAACAACTTCTGCCAAGCCTTATGGCAAAGTTCAAAAGTCTGGGCAATTTTGTGATTTTGATAAGAGATTGCAGATATAATTGTACTCTCTGAGTCAAAATCTAAAACTTATCATGCTGCAGACTATGAAAGATTAGGATACTCCTCAATTTATTTTCCTGCTTAGAATAAGAGTAGATGAAATTTTGAGGAGTCCATCATGAGGAGCCCCTTAAATAAGGCTATTGGGTGAACAACACAGAAACCATACTGCCTAAGCATGGTATACCTGGGATGTTTCAGCACTTTTTGTGAAAGTTAGAGGTATGCAAAAGAATTTTAGGGCCACAGAAGTGAAAATGGCAAGTCTGAAGTAAATTTGGATTGAGGCAGAGAAGCTTGTTTACAGCAACTTGCTTTCTAGCATCTATTTTGGTGGGCACAAAGACACTGGTTTTCCTGTGTTGCAATCAAAAGAGCATGGTGATCTCAGTAAAACGTGGCTATAATCTGTTTTTTTGCTAGTTATAGATTTACATATACCTCTCTATATGAGAATAGGAAGATCTTGTAGTCTTTTCAGCCCTCAAATGTTATTACCAAATTGGATGACTCTTCTGCCTCAATACATCGTGTAGCTGTTATATTTGCTACTGGTCATTTCCCCAGCCTGCCTACACCATCTATATTTTTAAAAATTAATTTTATTTCCTTTCCAGATTCTCCCTGCTTCTGAGGTTTGTATGCTGATCCTGACTCCACTTTCTTATTTCATCCACTTGGACTTCTTCCCTGGCTTCTCAGTAGATGAGCCAGCAGAAAACACAGAAAAAAAAACCCCAGTTGAGTAGGGTAGTAGCCAGACATGGTGGAGGACAAAACACAGTCCCAAACAAGAGAGAGACGTCTCACAACACTGTCCATGGTTCTACATTTAGACCACAAAGACTCAACTATCAGGGCACCAAACTACCTGGGCCCATAAGCCTTTGTAGATGCTGTTTGGTGACCCTGCTGTTCATTGTCCCTGCTGTTCCAGGCATGAGGAAAGGGTGGAATTAAGTCCAGAGACTGGCTATTCTCTTGCACATCTCCTCATTTTCTGGCTGGCAGACCTCTACAGGCTCAGCAAAATCAGGCAGTCAGAGCTTAGCACAGCCAGAAGAGCTTTCCTGGCCTTGACACCCAGAGATTCAGAGGATGGTGTGGAAATACTGTTCCCTCACAGTTTCCCACTAAGAATGCTTCAGGTAACCTTGGTGAAAACAGAATCAGGCAACCTGCAAGAAACCTGAGTAAAACAACAATTTCAACATATATTGAAAACAAAATATAGATCACTGAGAAAAGACTTGAACACAATAACATTAGGAATTACCAGGATCCCAACAGAAGAAATAAACTAAACTATTTGATCAGTAAATTGAGATCATCAGCATTAGTTTTCTGTCACCCATAGCAGCAGTTTAGGTTTCCAGCCTCATCCAGGTAACATAAGTGGAGGAAGAACCACCATGGGAGTTCAGTGAGGAACAGGACTTGTGAAAAGCTGTGAGGACACCAGGGGTTAATTAGAGAACATAGACACAGGGTCAACATAATGTCTGACTGACAGTGCCAGCAGCTGAGAGGACCACTGCTTCTGGCAGCATTTCCCTGTCTAGTTTAGAGATGACTCTCAGATTTTCTCATCACCTGTTGATAAATCTGGAAAAAACAGAGAAGAGGTACGCTGCAGCTTTCAGATGCCTTCAGTGGAGAAAAGAACAAGTAATCAGAATTTGCCTCTAAGGTGGAGATGATGTATGCCAAGTTACACAAGTACACACTAGTGAGGTTGACCCTAAGGAGTGGGCAAAAGGACAGAGCCTACGAACCATAGATGAGCACGTCTACTTCAGACATCCCAAAACAGGAACAAGCAGGACCATTTGGATTGCACAATGCCACCTATTACTCCGTGTTGCTAAACTCCTGGCTTTGTGGGAGAGTTTCCAGTTGCTCAAAACACTCATAAACTTTATTCACAGTGGCTGACGTTTTCCGTGCCTCAGGCTAAGTGCTTGTGGAATAGTGCAGCCAAAATGTGGCTCAACTACTTCTAAATATTCGGCAGTCATGCTTGCAGCTTGAGAATTACCCAGCTTCATCCTTTGCATTGTGGCCAAAACAGTTGATCAGGCTCAGACACATGTGTTTGTCCATCAGCTTGAGACTTGGCTATGCATTTGTGCCATCTAGAATGTGATATTGATATAATGCTTGATATTATGTGGCAGTTTAAAGGGTTTCTTTGGCTTGAGACTGACAAAGTCATTAATATTCCATGAAAGCCACACCAAGTTAGTCACAGGCCAACACCTCATCAACAATTTTGTTGATGCAACACTGGAGAGAAAAGGCTAAAAAAGATTTTTTTTTTTTATTGCCATATTTATAGTCTTGTATTTCTTTGTTTTTAAAGCCAAATTGAATCACTGGCTATGTTCAGACAGTTGTGGAAGGGGAAAAATATGAGCATAAGTTTGAAAATCCCTTCTAAAGCATTGAAGATAGCTTTTCTATGCAGTCAAAATGTGTTGTGAAGATCTGTGACTGAAAGGTTAAATTTGTTATAAGTGTGCTGTAGTTATCAAGAAGCAACTAGTAAAACACAGGAAATTCTGACTTAAGGTTAAACTTAAAAGGAACTTGAGACAGATGTTAGGCCATGACTTCAAGGAGCAAGTGTTAGTAAGATTTATTGGGCCAAATTCATCCGATTCAAACCCAGTATAAGCCAACAGAGTTTTTAAAGTTAGTGATAAGAAACCACTGCTATGTTGGATAGATAAGAGACACTGACTTTTGTTTTTCTCAGGTTGTTCAAATAAACTGACTTAAGGTGGCTTGGATATCTTAATCAGTAGCTTCTATCACTGTAGAAATTTATATTCCCTTGTTCCTTTACTCTTCTGTCCATTTAAAAAGATAGGGTTTGTCTTTCTTGATCTTAAGCTGGGCACAACTTCATTTTATAGATTTTATGTATTTTTTCTTTATTTACTTTTGGTGATTTTTTTTCATACCATTTTAAAATACCATTTTATTATTATCTTTCCCTGCTGCATATAGGATAATATATGAAAGCAGGAGAAATATTCAGGGATGAACCAGTCTTTGTGTAGAAACACTTATTTTCAGATCTGTCCCCTTCTGGAGACCCATGCAGTTTTTCAGTTCCAGAAAATTGTCCCCATGCAAGTCATCCACACTTTTTGAGTTTCAGATCCATAGTCTGAGGTGTTTTCCTATTGGTGACTAGGAAATAGTGAATAGGTGAACACAGATTGACAAAAGGAGACTCTCTTAAGTGTCTTTATAATATTTTTATAACGTGTAATACAAAATTTATATAATTTTATTACATTTATTACATTTTCATCGTGATGTTTTTCAAGAGTCTGAAATAAAATGCAGACATGAAAAAAAGAAAAACTGGGGAATAATGTATATGTATCAACTTAGCTTCACTTGAAGCATATCTGAACAGCTGTCTCCCACATGAAGTGTTATTCTTCTTAGTGATTGCCAAAGAGAAAAAGAAAAGCCAGTGGTATTAGTGTATAGGGCATTCCAGATTTCTCTGGCACTATGGCAGAACAAAGAAATAAAATAGTGGTGCAAAAAAAAAAGAATGAAGCTTACCCCAAAGCAGGTTGTTTGCTTGCTAACAGAAGTGTCAGTAATTTTTACTGACATAGTCACTTTGAACTGTACAGAAGTAAAAACAGTGAAACACAGGACAAGAAAGATCAAAATATGTCTATGTCCCCAGGATCTTCCTCCCTTTCCTTTATCAACAACTGCAGGATATGAATCACATACACCAGGTCCACCAGGCCCCAACAACTGATCTTTGCTCTGCTTTCCTGGGAAAGGAGACACTCTTGTCAAGTTTGTCTGTCAATATGTCACAGGGGAAAGGAAAGCCATGCAAAAATCACGTCAGAGCTTTCACAGTGATGAAGCTTTTTTACATAAAGTAAATGTTTTCCTTTGAATTATTACCATCTGAGTTATTTCCATGTTCCAGCTGAAGGCCAACAGTTTGCAAGTGCAAATATTAGGGGGAGGAATAGGGGGAGAGGGATCGTTTCCATTTTTGCCAGCATGTAAATCTTGTTTTCTGCTGGCTGCAGTCACCCTGATGGACTTGCACTCAGTGAAGGCTCCACTGTTTCATGACATGAATATGATTTTAGAGTCAATAATGTAAATGCTTTCTTATACTCAACATAAGCAAGGCACAAGAGCAAATAGTCTCATTTACTGCAAAGGTGATGTTTAAAATAACCATTATATGTGTATCTACCCAAAGCTCCCAAAAGATCTGCAAATGTGTGTCTACTGCCTAGGTCTTTCCACTGAAAAAGCTGAGAACACATGTAAGTCTCCTTGGACTCATCAGCTGTAATGTTTTTGGCAGTTCTTCATCACATCATCCTGTTCTGCCTATTTGTTTTTTCCATTGTCTGCTTATATCACCTTAACCTGTAAATACATGGAACTCAAAACATTCCGTGATTAAAAACAGGAATACTTTCTCTTCCAGTAAGTAAGGTTAATCATGCTCAGAAATGGGCTCTTAATACAGCATCCCAAATATCTTTCTTGAGAATGTCCTATGGGCCCTAATTATCTCTCTCCAAATAAAAAGGATTGAGTCAAGAGTTTTATGTATCTGCTTAGTTTTCAACTGGATTTTGCTGGTGGTTTAAATAAGCATGCTCATTAGCATCTGTCAGCTGCCCAGACTTATTATTTCATTGCTATGTGTTGATTTGACTTTATTAAGACCTACAAGCCTTGATCATGCCTCAGAGATGGACTCCGGAGCAGATCTGCCACAGCAGTTACAGTCGTCTGCACAGCCTACATTAATGCCCACAGTCGTGTGAAGTCTGCTGCCCTGCCCTGCACAAGGTTTTCACCTGCAGATTTCTTTTTTTCTTCCATCAGCTGAGTCCACAGCTTCTGACTGTTGGAGCATGCTGCCAAAGCATTTGCTTTTCTCCAGTTTTTGATGGAAGCTGCACACTGCTTTCTTCAGCTTAAAAGGAAGAATGGATTCCTGGAATTTGGAAGAGCATTTTAATACATCTAACAATAAGACAAATCAATGAAACAAACAGCATATTCATCGCTTTCCTTGTTCTCTTCTCTCTCCCCTCCTTAACCCTTTCTCCCTTCCTCCTAAGTGAGGAATGCTGATATGGTGTGTAATGTAGGAGCAGTTTGGTATGTTCCATGCCTGCCCCAGAGCTGATGGCTGTTTAGACTATAGTGTAATTGCTTCTGTGGCTGCTCTCAGCACTCTGGCTCCAGGTCTGCAGACATTATTGTGGGATGATGGGAAGAAAATATTCCTGTGGCAGCCCATCTTCTTTTTCCAGTCTGGGGAGAAAATTCACAAGTAGCTTTTGATCATGGTTTTATAATTCTTAAATAAGTTTCTGAAAGATTGCTTGTGTGAAAGGGTGACAGACTAGTGAGTGAAAAATCCATGCCTGGGCCTTCCAGGTAACTTTGTAATGGAAATGTTCCCCTAAGAAAGGTTTGCAGAGTATGAGAACAATTTCATTCAAATTCTTCTAAACTTCTTCAATTCACATGGTATCAGAATGTCTTCTGTGGACATGGATACAACCAATTTCTAGTTTATTCAGTTCTTTCTTTTCCAGTATTTCTCCTCTCCTTCCTTTCTCTGCTCAGGACCGAACCTTTCATTTTCCATCCAGATCCCGTCAAACATTGCTATGATGCTTTCTAATCCATTTGTTGTCACCCAATCCATTTACTGTTGCTTTGGAGTCTGCTCATATTCTGAAGAAGATCATCCTAGGCTGTCCTCAGATGATGGAGGCCTGACTCAGAGCTGAGGGGTACCAGAAAGGGTGTGATACAAAGGAGCATGCAGGGATTACAGTGCTGCTGGAAAAGAAGAGATACCTGACTCTGCACCCAGTCTGCAGCCTTTTCTTGCCTGCAGCCCACTCAGAGTTGTCTGTGATGACAACAGAGACAAAACTCTTCTCTGGCAGTCAGGCGGGAAAAGGGTCCAGCCCATATTTTGTGCCAAGGTAAGAATGAAGAGGCAAATGCTGTTTCCTCATAAGAAATGAAAGCAGCTCCCTATCAACTGCAAAGGGTTAGTTACGATTTCAACACACACCTTTCCCTGAGAGATAAATACTCACCAGGACTGATGAGCTATATAAGCCTAAGAAGAATTAGCATCTATGTACTTAAGAAAGAAATGCTGAAGCAACAACCTGCTATGCCACTTGGCCTGGGACTGTGAGACATCAATGATGTCACATTTTATGTCCTTTCACCTAGCAGTATTTGCAAGCACTGTCCATTAGCCCTCCTCCAGCCCCCCAGTGCCACCTCTAGAAATGATGAAGTAAAATTCAGTTTGAGATCACAGTTATTCCTGCATCCAAATCCATCACATATTATAGCCTCTCATGTTAGCACAAACATCCTTTAGAATGAAACTTTCCTATTACCATTTCCATTACAGAATCATTTCATCTGTAATAATTTTCCATCAGAGGCTGGAGAGGAGTCTGCTGCAGCTTTACCTGCTGTTCATACCAAGCACGATTGAGAGATACCATTTTTCTTTGTGTTTGAAACCAACAGGAGGAGGAAAAGGGTCTATAAATACAGACGATCAAGAGTATTTTACATCTAGCGGTACGCTGTGAAGCACACCTGTAACAAAATAGGAGAGCAGAAGGGGGTGGGGGGGAGATTTAGGAAAAATCTGAGAAAAATTAATCCTTCGGGCTGAACTGCCTCTGCAGAGCACAGCTACAGAGTCCTGCTGACTCGGAGGGCCATTATTCAAGGGTTAAATGTCACTCAAATCAACCTCATTATGAACTGAAGGATGAGGAGGGGCTCGGGGGAGACACTGCTTTCTTATGCATTTACAATTGAGCCGCTCTGGCCTGGAGATGACCCGCTGCACAATTTTTAAATTATCTCTGCGCGCTCTGCTTGTTTTGGAAATGCTCTAAATAAAAATAATGGACTGTCTTTTAATAAGTCTCATTGTGAAGATTCCACATATCAAACAACGCAGCGCAGCTTGGAGGCAAGCGACGGGCATGTGTGATCTAGCTGGAAGAGAGACAAATGGTGATGGGAGCAACTCCATCTAGGGACCGCTGACAAGAAAATGGCATTCGCAAACTGACACATCTGTCAGGGTGGAGAATATTGGCACCTGTCACGCAATTTCAGTCATGACTTTTAATAAAGCTGCTTTCCCTTAGGTAAAATTGGAACTTGACTGTAATATTAGCTGCAAGCACGTCTTGTTTTCCCCTTCAGAGCTCTTTTGTACGTGAGACGTTTCAAATGAATCTTAAAGCTGAAGTAATGATGTTTACTACTTCTTTCCTCCTCCCCCTACTTTTCCGTTTCCAAGTCTGGATTTGAAAGAGATGTTGTGCTGAGTTTTTTTCTTTGCAAAATGTCTCCCCTTCATCTACCAATACCAGATTTTTTTGTATGTGAGTGTGTGTGCATGCGCGTGTGTGTAGTGCTTTTTCTCTATCACTCTTTTTTTTTTTCCTTTCCTCCTCCTTCTCAGCTGGGCTGTTGTTTGAGTGAGTTTAGCCTGGGGAGGCATGTATATCATAAAAACTGGGTTGGGATTTGTTGGCTGTCAGTCAATAAATCAGTCAGAGTTTAATTACCAGGCATGTGATGGGAAGCGGTGACAGGCACCAGGTCTGTTGGATAGCATTTCTTATGGGGCAGCAGCTACTAAAAACAAAAAGTTAGAGAGTATGTGTGCGTGAGTAGATGCCGGATGGGAAGGAGGGGGAGAGATTGAGGGAAGGGGGGGAGAAGTGGAGAAGGAGGAAGGGGGAAAGGAAAAGTTGAGGAATCCTGCAGCTGGAATCCACTATTACAAGGGAAAAAAAAAGTTTTGTGTTCTTAAAACAAAGACTATGAGTCTCTATTTCAGGACAAAAAATAAGGTTTTTAACTGAAGCATTCCCATGTTTTGCTTGAAATATGTCAACATGTTCTGAGTGTCACCTGACGCCTGCATTAACTTATGCTGAACTAAAGTGCACCCCTTTGTTTAACACTTGCAAACATTATATCAGAAATATTTTTTTTTAAAGGAAAGAAAATAACTATGTTTGAGAGAACACATCGGGGAGATGGGGTTGGAAGAAGCTGGAGAACTATTGTATTACGAAATGACATAATGTGTTAAAGGACCTTTCACAAAGTGAGAGTAAAGTTTTTTAATAAAATATGAATGTTATATAACATTCCCAATGAGTAAATCAATAACCTTTTTTTTCCCCTTTTCTTTTTCCCCTCCTTCTTCCCCCTTTTTGGAAGTTTTCCAGAATGTCTGACCATGGAAATCCTGTACAGTATTTTTTTCAAAGGCAATTCATATTTGACATGGTTTTTATTTTTTGACTAGTGATGAGAGATGTCATCTTCTTCCTGTCATATGCCATGAAGCATTATGTGGAGATACTGCAGGATGTTTTGACTGAAAAGATGCTCTATTTTCTTTTAACTATTCTCCTGTGGTGTGTCTCAGTGTGTGTTTCAGAAATCTTTTGTACACTTCAAGGCATTATGGGTAGTGGACACAAAAGTCTCTGGCTTGAGGTAGTGTAGCTGCTCCTCTCCTGGCAAAGCATTTGTCCATGAACACAAGGGAGAACAATGGATTTGTGAGTAGAGAAGGAAAATGTTCAGCAGAAGAAGGGCTAGTTACAAGTGGACTTAAGCTAGTGAAAATTTAGCTGAAAAAACTTACGGGTTCGAATTTCATAGAAACCTCTTCACACAAAAAATGCCAGATTGAATTGGGAACTTTGCTGTATTTCGACATCTAATTTAAACACTGTCTTTATTCAAAAATAAGAAAAAAACCCAATCTGGTTTGCTCAGTTAGCTGGACTCCCATGCCAACAACCTGTTTATCACTTTGTCAGGTTGCTCCAGAGCTGCCTCTGTGACTTCATGTATGTGAGCCTGGATGCCCAGCAAGACCTCCTGGAGATCACCTGCAGGACTTCTTCCCATCGATACTTCAAATTGCTCCTGTCAAGTCCAGCTGACTGCATATAAACTTCTTATTGCTTCCCCTCTACCCTGTCTCAACTTTTATCACCACTCTTAGGTGGCAAACTCCCTGGAGCACAAACCTTCCTTGTTGAATGCCTGGCAAGGGCCTAGCATACAGTGTGGACTACTATGAATGTGTAACAGTAACTCCAGACCTTACCCTGTGTACATATCCCAACCATATGGGGTGCAGAAGCTGCCTCTCTATTGCATTCGCAGTGGATCAGAAGGAGAGGTTGGAGACGAAGAAAGTAAGTTGCAGGTGGGAAAGGATACAGTCACTACAGGAAGGTTTGTATTCAATGAAAACTTCTGTGAATATTCCCCCTTTAATTACCTTTACTCCCCCATTCCTTCCCTTTCCTCTGTCTGTGATCTGGTGATTTTGCAGCAGAGAAAAGCAGTTTTGAAATTCATGCCTTACTCCCACTCACACAAACCAGCAGCAGCATCAAGTTAATCAGTTTTAAAAGGCCTCAGTCTTAAATGTCTTGTGGGTCTAAAGGAAAAGAAATAAATTTATTTAAACCTTCTCTTTGGAGTTGCTTTCTCCATTCCCTAGCCCCACACCAAGTATTTTGTAAGTCCTAGATCCATTTTTCTCTCAGCCTACTGAAAAGTCCCATGGTGTCCTTCCAGCATTAGTTTGTCTAGCATCAGAAAAACTTGTGTAAATGGCACAATGGTAAAACACTTTTTAAACAGACTGCACAGCGGCAGCAGCACCTTGTGGCTAGTAAGAATTCAGCCGGGTCCCACAGGGCATCCCACAGCTCCTGCCATCAGGGCCCCTGGCTGCCTTGGACAGCATGAAATTTCATTATTCCAAGTTTGCCCTTCATAGGACGGCCACCCTAAATCTCAGTGCCCTGTCCAGAAAGGAAAAAAAAAGTGCAGAAGGACTCCAGTGTCTGATGGCACATAGAGCTGGCTGACCTCTATGCAAAATGCTCCCCAGCAGCGATGCAGGATGTCTGCTCGCTGCCAGTGGTGGCTGAGAAACAGGGAATCAGGGAAACAGTTTCATAAGTATTTAATCTCCTACTACACACCAAAGCTACATGAAAACCCATTGGGGTTGAAGTCTTAAGCTTCATCTTAACACAGAAATAATAATGGGACACAAAACAGATCGTCTCTGAAGTTGTAAGTCAGAATCTGCCTCCCAAACGAGTTACTCTGGCTATTAACGCCATACAAGAATGTCAAATTATTATAATCTTTGTCAGAGGTCAACCTACATTAGAACAGCAGCTCAAGAGACATAGGATAAATACCTCTTAATAATATAGGAAAGCTGATTTTTTTTTGCTGCCAATAATTAACTTTACTCTCCAAACATTTCCCTCTGCCTTGCTGTTCTCCTTGGGTGAGCATGGGCATCAGGCTCTCCAGTGTGGAGTTCAGCTTAATCACAGGCCCATGTGGAAGCACTGATAGCATCTCTGCAGTTACACTAGCTTTTGTTGAGATTTTATATTTCCCATCTTCAGCTTTGAGTTTTGGAATAAAATTCTTTCAGGATTTTTACTGACTTTTAACTAGTTTTAAACCACAATCAGGAATTTTCCTGAATTTCCACTGACAAATTTGAATGCCCAGGACTACTCAAGTTTTGTTTATCAGAAAATCACCTGTGCCTCCAAATATCAGAAAATGTTTGCTCAGGACAAATAACTCCTTACATGCCCAGTGTGTGCTGCAAACAATTACAGATCGTCACAAGTAGTGGGGGGATTTAAATGTAGTAATCCAGTCCAAGTCTGCCTCTGCAAGACAGGACATTTGCCAAAAGTAGAAGCGAACAAGGCACAAATTTAGATGCCTGTAAACTTTCCCCATTGCCCCATTTACCTGCAAATGTTGTTTGCTGCTCTTGATAGCCCAAGGAAAACGTACTCCTGGACTGCTTTTTTTCACTTTCGTTTGATACCTGCTTGTCTTATTCAAAGGAAAAAAAATGTCTGATGCATTCTGTGTATGGACCAAAGGCTTCCTTAAAACAGCTTCACTCTTAAAGTATATCTTGCACAGATTTATTAGCCAAAGGACCTGAAGCCTGAACTGAAGTACTGGTGCTGTGGGAGAAGATTAAGGGGCCTAGGACCCACCTCCTGGATTTCCCCAAAACCAAGTGAATTAATTGATATTTATTTAGGGAAGTGTGTGATGGCCTCTAGTGGTGCACACTGTCGATAAACACTGAAACATCACAGCTTCTCTCTTCTGTTTTCTGAGTGGCACTGGAAGAAAAGTGTTCTGGATGTACTGACACCGGTATTTTGCTGCTGCATGAGTAACAAGACAGCCCGGTGACAGACGGGCCTGTTCCGTTTATAGCTCTCTCCTTCCCCTCTCCTCCATGCGCTGAGGAGGAGGTTGCACAGCACACGCTGGGAGCAAGTGCACAGACTGATATTTAGCAGTGACACATTAAGTACTACAGATTTCCTGTGAACGCACCACCATGTTCCCGTGTCCAGCATCAGGGAATAACAACAGATTGACTTCATCACAGTTTTCTTTTCCTGCTAACCCACCAGGCTCACACCATGTTCAGAAACAAAAATCTTGATTTGGTTCTTTTTTAGCTGTGGAGTTTTTCCCCACTTTATCACGATATATTGATGGCATCATCAGGTCAAGACCACGAGGAGAAATCATGACTATAGAACATTTACTCTCAGCCATCAGATAGACTGAACCTAAACACCACAAACATGCCGAGGCTTCTTGCTGTGAGTGCAGCCTCTACCATTACTACGGTGAACGTGATAGCCATTAACTAATCGTCATCAGAAAAAAATATAGTGCTCTCTCCCTCCTCCACTGCACACTGAGGCACATACCGTATAAACATCATAAAGGACACAGTGAGAGAGAAAAAACACACTAGAGGCCATACTAAACCACATATAACCCTGATCTGAGAAGAGACTGTTATTCAAGGCAGTGAAAGCTTTCATATACTGTACGGCCATAGAGTCGGATGTTTTCTCAACAGTTTTCTAAGCAATAATACATAGATAAAGAGGCTGGAATCTGCCATCCCCTTTATAACATATGCACGTCTATTTATGAAGACACTTAAGCTTGGATTTAGTAAGTCCGAGACAAAGCTCTAGAGGCGGCTGTCTCTTTAAATCCGTCTCCTACCAAGTGAAATTTGTGGCCCTGATGAATGGCAGAGCAGAGTCATCCATAAAAGGGCAGAGGAAAATCACACTCATTTGCATACAGTAATTATTCTCTGAATCGGGCCACCTTTATTGCTGCCAGAAAATCTACTGTCAGCATCGCTCTATAGATCATGTTGGAAAAGCCAGCAGCTGAGGAGCAGGGTGGTGGCTTCGGACCCACCGGCTGGCACCCCAGCCATCCTCGCCACCGGGGCACGTTGTGCTTTGCCTTGCTCCACACCCTGGGTACCTGTGGGTCCATCTTCTTTGGGGTCCTGGATATTTTCAGCAGAATAGCAGCACAGTAGGAAAGTGAATATTTTCCCAGATAATTGCAAGGTGGTGGGAGCCATGAGGGGTGGCTGGGGATGTTCCCAACTGCACCAGGATAGACTGGATACTTTTCTACCCTTTTCTCCTTCCCACATGACATCTTTTTTACAGAAAAGTAAAATAAAGGAGCAACATTTTACGTGCACAGTAACGTCACATCACCTTATCATTATGATACCTATGCTTATGCTCCTGTTTGGCTCTACATCCGTGAGCACTGGTGGATTAAAATAGGGAATAGCTGACTGACATTTCAGCCTGCTGGCAGGAGAACTAAGAGGGGAATGGGCACAGCCAGGGACTACACAGGCAAAACCAAAGAGGAACCCTGAAAAATGAGCAATGATCTATGGGGCCAGATTCTCATCACAGCACAAACAAACCTGTCACCAGTCTGGGACTCCTCTCCCAGGTCTTCTGCTGTGATCCATCAAGAGGGCCTCAACAGCATGAAAACAGAGTTTATTCGGGTGCCCTTAGCTAGCTTTAGAAGCTATGATCTGAGCTAGCTAGCTTTAGAAGCTATCTTCCCATCCATTTATGTCTGTCTACTTGCGATGCTACCAAAGAACTGAAGTCTGATAGAAGCTCTGTAGCAAGTATGTCCTTGGCAGGAATCCAGTTGTGATCACACTTCTTGTGAAACCAAAACCTGACATGCAGAAAACACTCACTCCCAGTAATGAATCACAAAGACGAGAGCAGTTTGGAGCTGGAAGCGATAACAGCAGCTTTGGTGCCAGCGTTGCAATTTGCCACACTCTGGAGCAGCTACCACCTGACACAAGTGCTTTCCACCACAGCAACAGCTGGGAATAGAAGACTGATGATCCTCATTTTGCAGTACCTGTCCACCAACTCAGGTGTGTTTGCACAGCAGTTTTTGCATAGGCCCAAACCCACAATCAAATACAAGTCCCAATTTCCTATTCAGGATGGCTACAAAAGACTTCAGGGATATGGGAAGGGATGTGTGGATATGGGTTTCCCATGAGGGTGGGTGCAAGGATTTCTTGGACAGTCATTATCCTCAGGCACTGTGGCATCCTGTGGCATCATCAATTAGCCAATATTTGGTGCATTATTGAGTCCTTCCTTAAAAGGATGCAATTTTGTGACCCATAAGGAAAGCAACAACGTAAGACTGAAAAAATCTAGAAATCTTATGTTCAAATATCACAGTCTTCATCTTCTGTTCTGTCCTAGGAAATCTAGACCAAGAGGCAAAAGATCTGGAGAATAGATGGCGACTTCCCAAATACCATAGCAGTGTTGCTAGAATGTTATGTTATGTTAGTGAAAAGCTTTGTTCATTATCAGTGGGTACTGGAAACACTTGATATGAAAAAATGGAGTAAGAAGTACACTTGAAACTGTGGGTGAGAAGTGTTTTAAAACATAACCTGAACAAAACTGACCCTAATTCTGCTGTAGGCAGAGAATTAGTTGTTCAAAACTCTGCCTGATATCACTGAACATAATTTTTGTTGACTGGAAGCATCCTGAAGTTGCAATTTTTCCCTACACTCCCACCTCAATTAACAGACAAACTTAGGACCTTTAATCTTCATTTAATTTGTGAACTAACCAAACACTTTTGGTTTCCAATCAGCCACCAACAGAAAAAAAGCTTTCTTACACCATTTTTATGGTTAAGCCAAAATGAAAACTTCATGATAAAACACAGCAGCTTTTCAAAGTTTTCAGCAGGTACTTTCAGCATTGTCATACCATCCAGACACAGAGCTACTGAGAGGCTGCTTAATTAAGGATGTCTTTTATCCAACCAGAACTACTGAACTGTTATCAATTTTGTTAGTGAACTGTTTTACGCTTCAATTCTACAACAAAAGTTTCAGTCAAAGCAGAACCTAATTTTTTCCCCAATAAGTTAGAGGTGATGGAAAGCCATTTTGAATTAGTATTTGCTGTGCTCAGGTATATAAAGATTACACATATATATAAATAGAAAAATGTCTGCAACCTACCAAGGCTTCGTGAATCTTCATTGTCCTATTTAAAACAGACAGTATTTCATAGTCCTGATTCCAGAGCAGGCATCTGTCCACATCAAGTCCACAGTTACCATCAGCATCAGCACTATTTTTTCTCCTTTTTCCCTTCCCTGATTCCTCAGGAAGGGAGTATAACATGCCAGAGGGAAAGACCCAGTCTAAAGCAAATTTCTGCTGATCAAAATACTGTGTGCAGGAGAAAGGCTTTTCCCTTGATCAGGCTGGAAATAGGGTATTTTGCAAACATTAAATTAACTTAAATAAGAAGCTGCAGAAAGAGAAAGAAAAAGGAAAGAAAAAAAACAGAGAGAGAGAAAAGGGAAGTCAGCACTGCTGAACAGTGATATTTCACTTTGCCTAAAGCTCTGTCAAAGTACCTGACCCCTGACAAATCTAAAGTAAAATCTTTTAAATGATGCAAGGGATATCAATTTTTTTTAAGCAAGCAGCACAAGCTCATGGCTTTAGTGTTTGTTAGAGGACGAAGCTTCCAATATTGGCTTGCTGAGATGAGCACTTATAAAACCACACTAATATACATGTTTGCATTCCTCTTTGGGTAAAAATTTGTCAGAGAAGAAAGACATTAAACCTGCCACCTCAGATAAAGATCAGATGTTTGATTTCAAACAGAAGAAAGCAAACACTCCACTCTAGGCTCCATTAACCCCTTGAGTACCCATGGAAACTGCTCGATGGGACGGGCAGCTGGTGCTGCCCGCGTCGCTGACTTGCAGCCGCGGAGTTTCCTTGGGGAGCATGTCAGCTCCATGCTATTCCTTTCCATCTCCTCTGTCTCTCCAGCATTTGCAAAGCAGAGTGCATCTGCTGCCTGCAGAAAGGGGTGCGGTTCAAAACAGAAACTAGGTTAGATATTCCAGTACTGTCCTGGTGCCGCTTGCTTGATCTGCTTTTTTTAAAAAACATACTTTCAGGACGTTTGAAGAAGAAGCAGTGCTCACATTCTCTTCACTTAAAGTCAGAGACCTAGGGTATTGTGGAGATCTCTGTGTTATTTCTCTGGCAACAAGAAGCTGCACTTTTTGTACCCTTTTTTCCCCTTAGCCATATATTCAGGCTACAACTGTTGAAAATGTCCACTGGAGTGGCATTACATTCTGAACTAAAAGTCTCTGGCAAATTTGCCTATTGTAATACCTGTAACTTTCCCATAGCTAACAGGTTTAATGTGAAGTGAATAAACTTTACTGAAGAAAAAAAAAAAAGAATAAAAAAGCAGAAATCACCCTCCTGTTTCTAGACACCTTCATGTATATAGTCAGGGGATAAATCATACGAAAGAGAGGCGTAATAAGAAGTGCTAATAAATATTTTCATCTGGAAAATTTGATCCATGCAAGACTGGAAATGTAACTATGAGGCAAACTTTTATGATCTCCAGTTCGAGGCAGATCGTGTGGAACATTTGGAAGTATGTGAGATCATGCCACACAAGTGTTTGCTATATTAATCAAACAGCACAATAGTTGCCTGGATACCCACATCATTTCATCAGCTGTGGTGGCCTGTTACCAGTTTTCAGAGAATGAAATGTGACCCCTGAGGACTGTAATTGGGTGAGTATAGTAATTTAGGAACGTTCAGGGGATCTGGAAAATCTGTCCAGCCAATTCACTTACAGCCAGCCATGGCAGAAGGGTATTTCAGCACCGAAGAATCACGCATGTTGTCTGTTATCTGTGCTGATAACCAGTTCCTTCCCTTTGCCTGTTTGCTGCTTGGTGCCAGATACGATGAACTCCAGAGTCCTAATGAGCCTAGAGATAATTTTGTTTAACGAAGGATTAAGGCAGTGTCTTAGAATACTCGAAAAAAAGGGTGGAAAAAAAAAATAAAAGCCAGTTCTGTGCTGGCAGAAACTGTGGTGCATTTGCAATATAAACTGCTGTATCCTCTTACACAGAATGTTTGTTGTGATACAACTTGAAACATAAAGGGCAGTGATCTCATATTTTAGCACAGGAGGCAAAAGCCCTTCTGGATTCATCCAAGCTTGTGGCATTTGGTTTAACCCAGTGTAACCTGATGCAGTTTTGAGGCAGGTAAACTGTGTGTATGTTTTAATTACAGCTGGGCTATGTAACCAGTCCAAAGTTCAGGTCAATAGAGTGATGAATTCTCTAGCCACACAATCTTTAATACCAGCTGGGCTGGTTATTAATTTTCTTTATTTGTACTGTTAAAGACCTATATAATTTGTAGCTTTGATCGTTTGTTTTTTAAAAGCTCAGAAATACTCACACACTTTAATCAATTCATTTTCTTGGGGTAATAAACTTATTGTGTGCTCTTTTCGTAATTTATACAGGGTGCTACTATTTACTTATCTCTTATTTATTCTATTTCTATTAGGTCTATGAGGCTTCCTATTTCTGTGGCAGCAGATTGCATTAGATGCATAATATAGGAATACTAAAGGGCAGAAGAAGACCATATGCTCCATCATAGGCTGCATTTTAATCCCTGAAATGCCAAATCATCAGCCTAATCCTTCCAGTCGACTCAGGAGTGGTCTGTTATAACCCTGGAACTGGGATGGAAGACAAAAGAAGGCACAGAGCCAGAACTTCTGCTAATGTAAATCAGTGCGCTTCCACTGATTTCAGCAATAACATCTTTGACAGCAGCTGAGGTTATACCCCAGATTGTTTGGCTCAGTGGTGTCAAAAGAAAAGGTGGGCTTCTCAGAGTCTGTTTTCCAGGTCAAACACTGGTAGCACATTATTCAGAGGTAAACCAAACCGTCTGAAGTGTTCTGAACACTGTTAGATGTATATTGCTGTAAAAGGTTATAAAAATTTAATATGCTTATCTTCAGAAACCTCCTTTAAATTCCTTTCTAAATTCATCCAAGCAGAATGCATCCTTCATATTGTATGAAGACAGCAAAAGTGGCCATATTCCACGTTTTGTTTAATACCCATCTAAAAAACTTGGATCATACACACATAGAATCATACAATGGTTTGGGTTTGAGGGGACCTTAAAAATCACCTCATTCCAACCCCCCTGCAATGGGTTGGGACACGTTCCACTTGACTAGGTTGCTCAGTTATACATAATTTTCTGTTTTGTAGGGTCAGTTATAAGTTTATAGTAAAGAAAACGTCTTATTCTACAAACACCTCATGACAATAGATGGGCTTGCTTCAAGATGGTTTTGAACTGCCACTGTTGGGATTGTTGGGAGGCTCTTCAATTGTTTCATTGAATGCTACCACTCAGCTAGAAAATGCTCTGGCAAGCATGGCTGTACACTTTAATTGTGGTGCCAGAAATTGCACCTTTCCACGATAATTCCAGCTGCAGTCGATGTCCTATCAGCATTCCCTTGGCATATTATCCAGGAAATTTGTACCTGGTTATCTTGAGGGTAGCCACCTTCTCTAAGTTTTCAACAAATACTGCAGATGATCATTTGTGCTTCTGCAATACCTGGTACCATTCCCAAGAAGCTATCCTATCACACATGGCAGCATTTCGAACTAGCTTAGGCTGATTCAGTGGGGAGGCTGTCTCTAGGAATATTTCAAAAGAGTTAGTATCAGGCTGTGGAGACACTACAAGTGCAACTTTTCAAAGTGAAAAGTTGCTTCTTCTCCTTCAAGGCTCACCGATAGCGTCCGAGTGGGAATTAAGCAGTGCACTGATACTGTACATGATTAGCAGCATGGCTGTGGGATGAGAATGGTTATACACTGGATAAATTTAAGATTACAAATTTGCATGTAAAATAAGTGACTCTTGTCAAAGGAAAGAAATCAATGAATTACTGTCCATCTGATGACAGGTTGCCTAGCCTATCCATGACAGCTAGCACAACTTTAAATAGTCTGTCTCAATGTACTTTAAAATGTTTTGGGAATGTATTAATAAAAATTGCTTAAGACTTTTCTGTATGAATCATCTTGGTGATGAACCTTCTGAGAAATGGCTGGGGAACAGAAAACCTTTAACAGATTTTGTAAATATTCTCAGTTCCGAACTGTATGTTATTTTATTGATACACCCTCACTCCAGAAGGCAGATTTCACTGCAACAAGATTTTCTTACCCTTAAGAAAAAAAGAAAAACCTGAAACAAGAAGATGGGTGCATAATACATGGCTCCTCTGAGGCAGACATTCCTACAGTTATTCAGAGGTTTCTGCAAAACAGTATTTCATATTCTCTGTACTGGAGAAGAAAAAAGACTAAATTTGAAACATCTCTCTACTCCTGTGCACCAATAACATTCCAGCCTTGATGCACAGCACTCCAAAAGTGAAGAAAACATTATTGGGTAAGAACTCTAAAAGCTACTGAAACTTAGGCTGATTAAACAAATGCTCCTATTAATATAGTGCTCAAGGTAAAAAAGCTAATAGAGGGATGATAGTGGAGGGGTGGGGAGGAAGGAGAGGATATATTACATTACATTAGGAGCCGGGTGATTTTGTGATTTTTTTTCTTCTTCAGGTAAATTTGCAATGAAGAGACTGTGGTCTTGGAAAACATTCTTGTCAGAACAATGCTCTGAACCTCTGTATTCATTTTAGCCAATGAATTACTTATTAACACTTTGCTGAATATGTTGGATATTTGTGAGTCAATATTTGCACAGATTATTTGATCTTTTCCAAGTCATCTGGCATTATATTAGCAGCTTTATGCAAGCCTTCCAAAGAACAATGTAAATTAGAAATGGTTTTCTAAAAATGTTTGTAGGCAAAAAAAATGACCAATTGGAATTTTTGCAAGAAAAAAATGGCCACGGATCATGAATCTTAAGAATTTTTGCAAGGACCTTTTGAGATATATTCTTCTCTATTTAGACACATACAGGTTGTCATCAAAGTAGTTAAAAGTAGCAGTTCTTACTGAGTTTATGTTGTGAAAACAGATTTCTAAGTCATAAAACTATATGACCCAAAGCAAATTAAGGTTTCTTCCCACTGAAACTGTACAACGGTATAACTTTTCAAATGCTAATTGGAAACTAGATTTCTGGATGCTCCACATAAGCCCTTTAATACACTTGGTTTTTAAAAATCATTTTACTTTAAGAAACATATCCTTTGTTAAAGTTCCAAGTTAGGTGTCAAAGTATAAGGACCTTGAAAAATACCATTCTATCCTGTAAACATTATCATTCAATCTTCTGGTGATTCATTCATAGCAGCCTGTGTTTTCCATTTGTTTATATAAGTATATAGAGATATGTATATGCATATGTATGTATGTGTAACATATATGTGCTTATTTGCATGTGAGAAGTATAGTTAAAATTAACTTTATTGATGGTCAAATCGGGTTACCAGAAAAAGATGCTCAACTGATCACACTAAAATTTCCCAAAGTGGTGAGATATTACCACAAGGCCTTGTCAATACAGGATATTGTATACAGAAATAACACATTAAATATAGATACAACACATATAAAGAACCAGAAAATCTTCCTCAGTGATGCCATCCATGTCCTTGCTATTCTTGACCAATATGTCTTAGAGTTCTCTGTAAATATATTGATGTTCATCCTAAGACAAGCTGAATTTCTGATTAGTGTCTGTTCAAAGTCTTATTTCTCTGATGACTAGAAATCTGAAAATATCTGGGCTACATTTATTTGTGCCTAGATTTATATTAATTTGTTCTTTTCTCAACAGCTTTAATACATGTGTTTTGATCCTCTTTCAAGCATGCATAGCAAATGTGTTTTGGGGGGACTAAAGGGGTGTCTGGGGTATTTTCTGTTCTCATAAGACCTCAAAGGTCACAATAGTGCAACTACAAGAAGCTTGTAACTCATCTCATCTGTCATTTGTACCATGTTTTCTAACCAGTATTTACATACAAAAAGTTGCAGGGAAACTGAGTAATACAATGCAACAGTATGCTGTCACATCTGGGCGTTGCAGAAAGATCTGAATGAACAAAAAGGATACCACTAATGGATCAACCTGGTGACTTGCTTTTCTTGAGAGCAAACAACCCCTTTGCTGCTCCCCACAAACTCCCTTTGTATGGAGGTGATGCCAGCAGACAATAAAGTCTGGCTTCCCATCTCATTCTACAAGGCTATGCGAACTTTCCTTAGCCAAGTAAGAGAGGTGGAACCTCCCTCCCTCCTCCATCTCAGCTGGCCCTCATTTCTGCAGCATATTGATCCTCTGATGGGCTCCTCAAAGATCTTGCTTCGTCTCCTTATCTTAGCCCTTTGGTCTGACCTAATGCTCTGAAGAGCATTCCCTCTCTGTGCCCTGGCAAATGCCCTTACAGTTTGTCTGCAGCTGGGGCAACATGCTCACTCAGAGGCCAGATGGTCCTATCTCCACTCTCCATTCTGACCCACCCAGGATACTTGGATAAAGTTCACCATTTTATAACAATTACTCTCATTCCTTCAGAGAAGTCTGATGAGAGTAAAGGCACGCTTACTTCCCCATCATTCAGATTCATCCAGACGAAGCTAAAATGCTCTCTGGCTTTCTCATTGCATTTTCTTCCAGGGTCTACTTTCTCCAAAGCCTGGATTACCAGATGATTCTGCAGTATTACCAAAAAATAATTAATAAAACAAGTAATTAAAAATTGTAGTCAAATTTTTGGGCGTCATAATCTCAGACTTCTGACATATCTGCATTTTTAAGTTGAGGAGGGAAGTGGTAAACACAAAGTGCTTTGAATATTTAAGCTTTTGGCACTGGAGAGCTTTTAGTTTGATGCCTTAGCCAGACCAGCATCATTCAGAGGGTGATCTTCTACCTCAGTTCCTGCTGAAGTTGTTTGACCATAACTAAGGTGGATTGTTTCCTCTCTTTTCCAGATGTGGACATATTATCAGAGAAGTGAATATACCACAGACCATAAAGTATTCCCCTCCCTTCTTTAGTGTCACCCCTGATATGATCAGGCTAACTAATTCACTCTGAACATCCATTATTACACTGATGAGGTCTGACTGGCTGCCCTTACTGATTGACAAGGAAAAATGAGCCTTCTGAATGTAGTTCTAATCTATATTCCAGACAAAGAAGAAAAGAAAAAAACTGTGCAAGAGGAAAAAGTTAATTTTGTCTCTTTAAATTTTGGAAATGATGACAATTATGCCTCCAGGTTTTTAATTTTCAATTTACAGATGTGGTGAAGTACACTGAGTCACTTGACCTCTCTAAGAAGCAGCCTTGTCCTGGCAGCCTCATAGGTATCTGTGTCCATCTGGCAGAGATATTGTAATTCAAATCTCAAGCTACGAATGACTGCTGAGCTGTGAGCTGTGCTGCCTTAGTGCATCCTGTCATTCCTCCTCCCTAACTTCGAAAGACGTAGAAAGATGCAAAGGGAACAATATCATATGGTGAATTCTGTTTATGTGGCATGGCTTAGTCGTCCTTATTTACATCACCCTGCCACCTAAACAGACCTATTCACAAGGCAAAGCTGTCACTCAGCCTGAACCTTAGATTACTGTTAATGTTTGCAAAGGGATGGTTATGCAACACTACACAACTGTACATCAAATACAGAGCCGAAGGACAACCAAACTTGGTCCAAACTGACCTAAGGATTCTCAGATTTCTGCTCTGCATACTGATTTATCCGATTACACTAGATACAAAAGACAGCTAACATATTTTAATTTTTTTTTTTAATGCCCAGCATTTTCATCCAAGCTGTCTTTCTTCCCTCATGTTGTCAAATACACCGTGTATCCCACCTCTGTGAAAAGTGATAAGGTCAAGTTTGCTTGCAAATAAAAGAATGTACTTTAATTTCTGTATGAAGTCACCATAGCAATTTTACATACAGGAATCTTTGGAGCAGTGGAGTGAAGGACTGGAGATTTAATGAGCAAAGAAGCACCAGTAGAAGAGCAGCTTACATCACAGGTAGGAGACATAAATGTAGAGTTTAAAATCAAATACATTATCATTAACCTGAAGCCCTGGTCTAGCTTTCTATCCTAATGCCATTCAGTCCCTCCTCCTCACCCCCAAAACAAGCTTAGCCATCAACAAGGGGATACAATGGATGGCCTGGAGCAAGATGAGGCAGTTCATGGACTGAAAAACCCAAAGCTGCCATGGAGGCAGTGAGGCATGCCAGAAAGAGGCACATTTCCAAAGTTAAATTGACCCTTTGTAGTGCCCAGATCTGTCCCTGGAGGCTGCTGGCACCAAGGAGCAGCAAGCAGCCAGCTCTTCCATGTGGGTCAGGACCTGGCTGGTACCCCTCTATCCTAAATCTGTGTGAGAAAAAACATAAAATTTTTATGGATAGCTGTGGGAGGGAATTAGGGACATGGGTTTTGCTTCCTCCTGTACAAAAGCTGAGGCAAACTGTCTGACTCGTTCAGTCCTGTGATACTCATCACAACAGACTCCACTGGTTTGTTGAAGCCAGAATTCAAAGGGGAGATTTTTCCTTCACACCCATCCTCAGTAACAACACGGGACAAGTGATGACATCAGGCATGACTCTGCAGCCTGACTAAGGGCTCTGTGCAGATATCTTCTGGGACTTTAGAAATAAAGTCTTGCTGATGATGCTTACAAAGAAAGAATCTATGGAGGATTTTCCATCAGGTGTGCATTAGCCAATGCACCTGATTTCAGTTTTGAATGAAACTTTGTGCCTGGTGCAGCTAAGGCAAAAAAACTCCTTAAAAAAACCCTCTTAATCAGTTTAGTTTATCTGCCATTTCTACTTCAAACAGGACTAGAAGCACTTTTCACTCAGAGAGGACACTGTTACTTTTCCAAATGAAGATGCTTATGCACAGAAGTTTAGAGCCTCACAGCTGTATGTTCTGAACACATAGAAGAGTTGCACTGGTGAGCTAAAGGGGGAATAATAATAAAAATTATAATCACAAACAGGACTTACTCTAGCATTTAAAAAGTCAGGGTATACATCTATAATTCAACCTATATTTTTGCCCAAATTGGCTTAGGGGATCAAAGGATACATAAAGGGTCAAATCCTCAGCTATTATCAACCTGAGCTGTGGCAGTTCACCTTAAAAATGTGAAATTGGCCCCATGCAAACCCACCAGCCAAAAACATAACTGATTTCCAGAAACATGAGCCCAAGATAGAAACATAAGTGGAAAAGGAAGAAGTGCCTGGGTGGAAAAAGAGAGCAGCACTGTAGAGCAGAGCAGGTAGCAGGAAATACTCCATAATTTTGCCACTACTGTTGCAAAGAGCTTTCTAGATGGTTATCTACCAATAACCCAGAACTTCGTTGTTGTTAATAAATTATTACCTATATCTCAATAAACTAAGACAACCAGGTAATTACTTAATTAGGTGTTCCCTCCGCCCCTTAATCCTTTCTTCAAAGAGATTTTAATGTGAAAGCCATCTTCTATGTCTCTGAGCAGTAATACACACTTGAGCTTTCAAGCCCATGTATCATAGAATATAAGAAAAAAGCAACAAAATAATAGAGAGCTGTAATTCTACTGATGGGCTTTGGTGATAAGAAAAGTTGCAGTGGCATGGCTTGAAAGGGTTTGTCACCATAACTCCAGGATCAAATTTCCTCATATTACAGAAAGATGGCAGAAAGAGTCTGCAAAGGACACTCAAGGAGACATGTAATAAATGCCATGAAAAGAGCAATTCTTTCTGATAGAAAAGCTTTAACACAGTCACAAAGTGCCTAATCATGGAAGTGCTGAGTGAGTTCACCCCCACTTGAACTTCAGTAGGATGCATGGTGCTCAGCACCCCTTTGCAGAAGCCCAGCACTTCAGAGAATCGGGTCCCAAACCAGGAGGAAAAATCATTTTCAGAAATACATGTGGCAAGATATAAATTCCTACCTAATAAGATAAATCAGGTTTTATTCAAGCATTGGCATACAGAAGAAAGAGATCACAGACAGGGCGATATATTTAAAACAATCCATTTGTTTCCTCCCCCAGAGTGGAATCCAATGTAAGCCATTTTGAGCATTTCAGCAGTATTTGGCTGGCTTTAGCTTGTTCTAGCCTTCTGCACAGGGCTGAATCACAACATGCACAAAATACTTCACACACGTGAAGGGCCGCAGCTCAGGCAAATTAAAAGCAAATAGCATTAGAGTATGTAATAAGAAGAGATTTTGTGCAATAAAGGCTATTTCTTGGCCATGATTTCAGCTTCTACCAAATTATTTCATGGTAAGATTTTTCTGCAACAAAATCAACAGTTGTTCAGTTGTTTTGTGGTTTTTTAATTTTGTGAAGATCTGAAACCAGTCTAAGACAAAGATCACATCTGAAAGAGTAGCTTATGAATGGGAAGGAGGAAATGATCCTAAGGGTGTCAAATTCCTTTTGGGGGTTCCCACAGGCAGCATACAAAATATATGCAAATTACTTTACAGTGAAGCAGGATGCTCCAGGGAAGTCCAGCCTGAGCAGAGTTTATCTCTTTCCCTATTCACTTTGGACTTTTGGAACAAGACATCTTTGTGCTGCCTTCAGATTTGCAGTATGCTTTTCTAGCTGGTCTTTAAACAGCTGGGTCAAGCACATCTGTGTATGACTTCGCTACTTTGTAACGCAATTTAAGGCTAGATGAGTGAGTGACAGGTCAAGATAGCAAACATGGACGTAAAGGCATGTTTGATTCTTCCCCTCAAACTGGTACACAAGACATCTATGAACATTTCATGTGATATTTGTGATGCTGTTCTGCTTCAAGAGGCCATAATTTCAAGGTATCCTAATAAACAAATGCAAACCCTAGTGGATTTGAAAAGGAAAAAAACCCACCCATTCTTTCACATTGCAGTTCTACTTGCACAAAGTCACTGAGTATGTATGAATTGGCTTTGAACAGCAGTCTTAGAAGCAGCCATAAACATTGAGATACACCAGCTCTCTGAGCCTCTCATGAATCTCCCCTCAGGCAGCCATGACAATTAGGGCAAGCTGACACTCCTTATATTTTCCTGAGTATGACAGCAAGTGGTCTGATAGGGTTTACACATAAACCTGGAAATGGTCTAAACTCACTCAAAACACAGATCAATGAAGCTATGCCTAAACTGGGGGATATCTGAGAAGCTATCAGCCATGTTGTAACACCACAGCAGAACAAGAGCTGGGCCCAAAATATTCCCAGAAATATAAATGGGAAGTAAGTCTAGAGAATGATCTGAACAGTCAGAGGGATCTAGGATGTAAGGTCACAAAACACTATGTACAAGCCCAACAAGAGAAAATCTGCATAAATGAATCTTGATTGGGAAGACCCAATAAACACAGAATCCTGTTGAACCCTGTAGGAAACTACACCATTCCCTCTGTTGGCCTCTGCTCTGGGCAGGCATGGGGAACTGTCTAAAGCTGGGATCATGGGGCTGGTCCAAACACCTCTGGTTTCATGGCCATTCAAACCACATGAGTGTTTCTGGTCTTTATTATGAGAATTAGCGTATTCTCATTTTTATTTTTAGTCTTTCTGAAAGCTCCTTTGTTTCATTTTTTCCCCATCATATACTGAATATTTCTCTGACTCATAGAGGCTCTGCATCATAGCCTTGCTACTCATCAGTTGAGGGCTGTACCTCAAGGTAAGTAAAATAAGCTGTGTGTCCCCTCTATCTTGAAATGCTAGTGTGACTTACAGATACTGGAAATCCATCTTCAGGAGTCACACCTCATTTTCTGGTAATGAGCTGTAGGGTCTAGGCACTGGATTACCTCTCACTGATTGCTAAGGTGCTAACATTAAAGAATCCAGTTTGCTCTATAAAATCACAGAGTTGTAAATAGAGGACCTTTCCCATTGAATTATCTTCATAAATGAAGTTGCTGTAGCAAGCCTTTCCAAGAACTCTCAGTCCCACATGCTGTAGTTAAAGTGGGATAATGATTTACAGTGTATTGAAATAACCTCCTAAAGCTGAACTTTTGGGATTGCACAAGGGACTGTTCATCCACATTCCAGGTTTGATTGCTCAGAATTTATCTTAATTTTAAAGGGTTCAATTAGAGTGAAGCGAGAAGGACTGAGGGAGTGAGAGTGAGCAATATTAGAGCTCTACACAGAATGACTGACACTGACATAACGTCATCACGTAACTAACAGATTGCAGCACAGCATTTAGGTAGGCCCCATTCTACGGGCAGATATGAAAGGTTTGCTTGGTTCTGCTGTCTCTTGCAGGTAGCACAATAGGCAAAAGGGCAGAGGCACACTGCAGACACACAGCTTTATTGTTACTTGAGTAACTACAACTATTTAAGCAACAAGACTCCACAAGGTAGAGAGACATTACACAATAAAAGCCTGTGGAGCGCTGTGAGAGAGAATTAGGAAAACAAAAACTCCCTTAACTATCCATCTCAAACAATGATAAAATACATCATGCCATGTTTTCTCATGAAAGATCCCCCAAAAAAGGCCAAATGATGACACGGTCCCTTCCGGCCTCTCCATTCATTTACAGTCTCAATAGTTGTTTATTTTCAAACTATTGATGTAAAAATATATGATTCACCTCACATTACAGACACAAAGTCCAGTTATAAAAGAGCCTACAAACACCCTGAACACAGAGCAATGAAGTCACAGAGCAGTGGGTAGAGAACAGGAGGAAAAGACACAGATGCAACAGTGAAATCATTCAGTTACTCATCACAAACATACATTCATGATGCCAGAGAATTTTTTACAAAATGTAACTGAGCAAAGCAGAAACGAAGCTGTTCCACATTATGGTGATGATCTTCAACCACATTTTAAGCCTTTTCTTAGTGGTTTGAGCACACACCATTCATACCTCACTAACAGCATCACCTGAGCCATGTGTACCAGCTGGCCTTCAACAGTGCCCCCAAAGTGTGTGGGACCAACTGGGAACAGCTGGTGCCGTCCTCATTATTTCCATGGCAGCTGAGGATTCTTGGAGTGCAGGAGAATCCTCAGCTGCTGCTTTTATCCTCCCTCCCCTTTTTTTTTTTTTGTAAGAGGGTATATATTTCCTTTGAAGAAGCAATGGGGGCTCATAAATTAGACTGACTTCTCCCTGCAACTGTTTCTCCTCCATTTTTCTGCATTCATTTACTCTTGTCATATCTTTCACTAGCAACTCATGAGAGCAGCACAAAGATGTATTTGTTCATCTACATAAGAGGAAACCTTCCCTTCTCGCTGCAGTTCTGAAGAGGATATTGCAGTGAATTCTCCATGGCCATAAATGTGGGCCAGAGCCACATTCCAGGACAGAAAACCTTGATGGGACTCCATCCTTGAGTCTAAAACCAAATACGTGCAGAATAACAAGACTACAGTGAAGATGAGGGGAATATGGGTTGGGACAGAGATTATCTCTTCTTCTCACGCTAGCAAATAAAGCATTCAAAGCACCAAAACATGATAAAGTGTCCACAGCTTTGTGGGGGAGGCTACACAATTGATTCAAGTCCCTCCAGCTAACAAAACTCAGAGGCTCACAGAGAAATTTTCTAATAAACATCTGAAATTAAAGCTCCACCACTGACAGCAAAATTACAATTTACAGTTTAAAGACGCATTCAATTATAGTTACCCAGAGACAAAGAAGACAAGAAAAATAAAATAAATCTGGAAAGAAAAGGAAGGACTTCAAATTTGCATCAAATCTTAATCCAATAATCTGCCTTTAATTACCCATTGCAGACTCTCTCCTAAAGTGATCAGTTTTGCCTCAGATCTCCAAATCTTTTGGCCCAAAGCCAAATGTATAAGTGCTTTATCACTTGAGACTGGGAGAGCATCCGTGTCCGTAGGCTCAGTGAGAACATTTATAGCTGGTATGCTTGGCTGCCATTGTGGATTTGGTTTAATCCACTGAGAGCCTTTTTACATCTTTGACTGTTTCATGCTTTGAACCAGTGGTAAGATTTTACTGGATTACTCCTTTTCTCAGGACAGAAAGGGTATTGTTCTTTAGCCAACGTCTGAAAGTTTGCATTTTAGCCCGTCTGCATTTTTCTTCTCTTTGTGTACCCTTTGTCTGATACTGGAAAATTTGTCCGTGTAATAAAGGTAAAAGAGTAACATGGATGCCTACTTTGGGCTTTTTTACTTAAGTTTCTTAAGTTTTTTTATGTCCTAGTCATCTAATAAATTAGGAGCAGTTAAAGACATGGCAGAAGAAAAGCATTCTTAAAGGTAGTCCCTTCTTTTTCTTCTATTTCACAGTGTTAAATCCACCTGATCATATGAGAGAGCTATGCAGACTTTCCCTTCAGGGGAGAACCTGAAAGCAGTAGCACTCCTCGGTGCTGGGAATCCTTGCAAAACAAGCTCAAGCAGCAGTCTGTTGTAAAAGCATCACTCACAAAGGTGCCAGAATCCCACGTTTATTGGATCAAGTCACACACATCTGAATGACAATTCCAACAATTACAGTCCTGTCCCATCTCTCTGTGTTGACACCAGCAGTTAATGTTATAGACTGCTTTCTCCTCTGATGATGGTAAATCAAAGAAATATAAAAACTGCTGTCATCAAAAATGCAACGAGTAAACAAAACACAAAGTTAAGAATTATTCAAATCATAGGATGGACTGGAGCAGAGAGACATCATTTGATAACAACTGTATTAGCATCATCAAACCCTGTTTCAACACAGACCCAGTTCTACAACCTAAGAACCACCACTGGCAACAGACAATTAATTTTGGTAGGATAAAAAATTGGTATGACTGGAAGAATACAGCTTCTGCTCTCTACTGTGCTACCAACGTCTTTTGCATTGCCTTTGTTCAAGAGTTTGCTTTGCAAAAGGGGAGTGATAACACTTAGTTATTTAACACAGGTAAATGTGACAAGCCTGATTTGCATGTGCATATTTTCTTTTTAATGTATGTTTTTCCATTCATACCACAAATAGAGCCCTTAGTGCAGACAGAAATCACAATCAGTGTTTGTGAAATACTGAGATCCCAAATTCAGAAGATGCTATACAGAAAAATCACAAACTGTATTTACATTGCTATGTGGATATTGTTGACACCAATCAATCATTTAATCTTTCACTTTTCAAAATATTTATAAACTAACTGCACAGTTGTTATAGTTTTCTATCTATAAATCACAGAACAAGTGCTAACAAAGCTAGTTTGTTTCAAAATAATTGCATCAAGTAAGTTCAGAGCAAAAAATGTCCTTTCCTAACTGGGTTCCCTCTAGCAAAGGAGATCTTCATCCTTACTTCAGCTAATATGTTGACAAAAAAGGAGTCATTGATTGCAAACTGGCTCTTATTCTTAAATTTCTTCTCACTAATAATGGGCTTTCTAGCAGTAATCTGTGACAAAACAGCATACACTCTAAGTAAGTCAAGGCAACCCCAAGTTTTCTGATTGAACTGGCTTTCAGCTGCTGTTTTTTCTCCTATGACCATCATTGTGCATCCAATGTTTTCCACATTCAAAATTGAAGCATATCAATTACTGCACCTCCTGCCTATGTTGCTTCATAAAGTTTTCCAGGTATCTCCCTTCTTTTCACTTCCCTTTTCCAATGCATCTGTGCACTACCAAATGCATTTGGCATTCAACTCCAGATATTATTGCATTTTCAAGGTTATTATTATATTTTGGGTGAGGCATATGTTCATATCCAGTGTACTGAATGTCATACCAGTACTCAAGAAACAGCATGAGTTGGTCAGACCATGGATGAGATGCAGGAAGCAGTCTGAAGAGATTAATCATCACAAAAGATACTCGAGGCTCAATTCTTGTACAAATCAGTAGTAACATTTTTCTTACTCACCAGATGCACACCAAAATAAGATCAACAGAGATGAAATCAGAATTGGATTGTGGTAATAAGCACGCAAGTTATAGCACAGTCACTTAAACTTAGTGTTATTTGTCTACCAGGGTAGTGCAGATGTACTTCCTGAGTATCCTGACTTGAGGGATATTTCTAAGAAAGGACAGGGTTATATTGTGAGCACTGTGAAAAGAACTATAGTGTAAAGCAGTGTAGCATGCAGAGGGTAGTACTAGAACATACTGTTATGGTTCGCTGTACCTGTAAAATTCATGAAATTATTGGCTTCTTTCAGCTGCAGTACAGTACTTTTACAGTAATTTGTCACTCTGTTTTCAGCAGGGATAATGGACCATGCCTTTTTCTAGGAGCACATTATTTGGCCACTGGCAGCTCTTTATATTTGCCATGAGAACCCCAGTAACTACATGTTCCACCACACCCCCCCCCCTCTCTGTGGGACACTACAGGCAATAATAGAACCGTGGGATTAACATTTCTTTACCAGAAGCTAATGGCATCTCTGATGATTGGAGTTAATTGGCCTGGCTGCGTCCAGTGTGTCTGTGCTGTTCCTTTCAGCCTGCTATTCCTCCACTTTTGCCTGCACAAAATAGCATGATAGCACTGCAGCCAAAATCAGCTAGAAAAATACCACAGTCATTGCTCCTCCCTATCTCACCTGACACTGCTTAATATTGCCATTTTTATATGGCCAGTATCTAGAAGCACAGTAATAACCTTTTCTATGGCTGGAGATAAATGCCATGTAAAAATGAATGAAAAGGAAGATCAGGAAAAAAGCCCCTTCTGACCTGAGGGCTGATATTTTTCAGCTTTAAAGTTCTCTTCTACCTACACCATAACATCAGTGATGAAACTACTCTTTTCCATCTTATTTGAAAAACCTAACATGTTACTGGCATTATTTTCCATGAAAAATGGTAAGTCATTAGAATTAGGAAGGGAATTGTTTTCCTGTCTAGTGACATGTTGTGAGATTTTAGAATTTTTCTCTGTTCTGCAGTGCAGCAAATCCAAAATATTTCTCACTTCTCATGAGAAAAAGTAGAGTGATTTTTTGCTCCACAATGATGTGGAGGCTTGAGATTGTTCTAACACACAGTAACATGGACAGCAGGGATCGAACCTCTTCCTCTCACACACAGTCCCCATTAAAGATATATTTTCCACATGACAAAATCTTTCACTCTCTTTTCCATCTGGATTTTGACCACATGTGTGGTCATCCTGATGTTAAAAATGAGGCGACTCCCCTCCCCCCAACCACCAAAAGGCATTTTTCACAAAGTGTTTTAGATTTGCTAACTATCACTTTTATAACAATTTTTCTGTGAGGCCTGATGCAATGCAGTGCTCCAGAGCCAGAAAACACATGGTTGTTCTGGAAAAGGTATCTGATTTCGAGGTCAAGTCCTTTTCTCCCAAGGTAGGTATCATTTACACACCCTCCAGAACCAATGAAGCTAAGCACATGTTTCAGAAGGAAAAGGGCAAGTTTTTTTTAAGCAACAATGAGGAATATGCCTAAATGCAAACAACACCTTTATTTTAACTGCTTGATGCCTACCAAAAAAATCCCCAAAACAAAACAAAGCAAAAAACCAGCCATCATGTTTAAGCTTAGAAGATGGAAGAACTTTCCCCATTTATTTTTTCCACACACACTGAAGTATGCTACTGCTTTTAGATACATGTAGTGTCTTTCAACCTGCCCCGAGATACTCAGATGCTTAAAGAGGAGAATGCCAAAAGATAAAAGTGCCAAAGCACTTTTGATAAGTAGGATTTCACCAATTCAGAAAAGGGATAGGATCAAGTAGTGAAGTTGGCAGGCTTAGGTGCTATATACAGCCATGGAAGGGACACGGGTTCTCGCAGAGCTCGCAACTTCATCTTCTGTTCTGGAGGCATCTATCTCTTTCCATGAATTACCCTGGGAGTCATGGGAAAGTGGTGCCTATTTCTGATACCTGTACTACTCATCTAGGTTGTGTTGCACATAATCATCTTTGTCTTGTTTTACAAATATCGTTTGTCTGTTACTCCTGCTAATTCCAGTAAAACAGAATACACTCATCATTTGTACCTAATTAGGCAACTGCTCTCATTTTGGAACATAGTACTTGTTAACTGTTGTTGCAAAACACTAAACAACAGACAAAATGAGTGAAAATTTTGTCTTCAAACATCAGGATCTCTAGTATCATGTACAGCAGTTTGCATGTCCTAAAAATCCTCTTTTAAGCTTAACACATGCCAAAGTTTTCAACCATCACCTGTTGAATTTGACAAATACATTCCCATTGTCAGCAACAAGTTTTTGTTGTATAAATGGCTGCTCAACACAGCCCAATCATCAGATGGACTCTCCCATCCCTGATATTGCACACGGGAAAGAACTCCACTTAAGGTAGTGAGATGCCAAAAAAAAGCAGAAGTCTCTATTTAAGATACTATGTTCACAGATATTTCCTGTATTAGTCTTCTCATTTATCTATATTCATGTAAAAATTTTCAAAATTTACACTTGGAGCCTTAGACACTGGCAAAGTTGTCATTGTCTGGAGATAAAGCTGTGCATTTAAGTATATTGGAGCTCTAAATTATTAGAGTTCAGCAAAATCCTGAAGGAATAAACATTGGTAAAATTGCTGTAAAACTTTCTGGACCAGCTCTGAAGTCACGAAGTCTGGAGGAGGAGAGTTGTAATGGAGCAAATGGGCTGCTTTGGGAAGCATGTAAGATTGCCTTGGTAATATACAGCCATGATGCTGCCAAACACCATCCATTGAAAGATACAGACTATGAATGAGCTGTACATTTCCCCCCTTTTTCTCATTAGAAATTCCATACACAAGCAAAGTTGCCCTATTCAGGCATGTGTTGTTAAGCTCTATATGCAATGAAAAGGAACTGAGGCAAAGGGCACTAAATCATGTAATCGTATTTGTCCTGCAATGTCTATAGTGAAGTGATACCCCAAATAACCAGAAATGAGTCTTTCAGGTACCAGCTGCTGTGTGGCCATAGCAGGGAACTACATCTGGGCATAATTTCCTGCAATTGGACTGAACCAATACCATTGTCAGCAAGCTGCCAGTCAGCACTTCATTTTGTTCCACTTGCTCTTTACCACCTCCAAATCTCTTGGTCTTCTGTTAACTGAACTATGCCATAAAATCTTGCAGGTTTTATAAGTGGGTAGAGGAAAACCTTCATGCTTTGGCTTTATTTTAAATCCTTGAGTCATCCTGCAACTGCATAAAAACATGGGCAGGTTGTCCTTTTAATTATGAAGTGAAAGGACAGTAATGTGTTTTGCAGGGTTTATAGCATTTCCACAGCAGTATTCTGCAACACTGAACACTGCAGTTTGTCAACAGAAAACTTACCTTTGCATGGATGTATACAAAAAGTTGCCTCATTCTTAAAGACGTTTCCTGTGACCTTCTCCTGCAAGTGCCATGTCTGGTACCCTCCCCCACCTAAGAGCACTCCTGGTGGCCCTGCTATAAGCTGTGCAGATGTTTCTACCGCATTATTGCAGCTTTATATTTGCAAGAGCCTTCCTCGAACAGATGTTCTATCTGTGTGCATATACCATTCTTCCCACTGCAAACACTTTTACAACACAAACAGCAGATTGTCCTGCTTCTGTCGTTCAGATCAAGAGAGAGTAAATGCCTCATTCTAATGATGTCTGTCTTCTTCCCAGGGAGCTTAATGTCTTCCCTTCTCACTGGCCCTGCTCACTTCAGGTGTTTCATCTCTGTTTCTTGGGCTCTTCATCATTTATTTTTACTCTAAAGGGTCTCCCTAAAAATATCCTCTTCCTGAATCTCCTTTACTACTTTGACTCTCTTTTAAACCCTTCTGCTGTGTCCTCCTCCTTTTGTAGAATCTACTCTGCCTTCCTCAGTGATGCTCAGAGAGGAGTGAACTCAATGGATTTAGAGGATAATGTATTTTCTGGAGTAAGACTCAATATAAACTGGTGAATATAATTCCTACAAATTGTAGGATAGGAGGCAATAATCCAACAATGAAGGTAAGTTTGTGTTGGCTAGATATTGCAAAAACAAGATTTGAGCATACTAATCCCTCTGATGTTTAACTAAAAGCCTAACTTGTAAGTGAAGTGATTTGTATGGAGTCTTGTAAAATCATGACAACATTGCATAGATCTTTGGCCTCTTTCACAGTGATTATGTTTGCTTTCAGAGGACATCTATGATCATAACTACTTCTGATTAAAAATTATCTGTTCCTGTACTTTTAGCTTCTCCTGTTTTTCATAAGACATTTGCCAGTAATATAGCAGCAATAATAATACAAATTTCATAGCAATTATAAAAAGTAACATTTGTTACTGAATAGTAATATATCATGAAGAAGCAATGGTGTGGACATTCCTGCTGCCACAGCTGGTTTGTTTTGGATGCTGGATCTTTCAAGGTACCTGAAGTATCCTTATGACAACACGTACAGCATAGACATGGTAGCATGCTGAGACCATCTTCTTTGTGTCTCTCCCAGCCTCAAAGTCATGGAAGACATCACCCTTGTGCTCTGCAACCTCCTGAAGCCCAAGCTCTGTTGCAGTCTTGATATCTGTGATAAAAATGCTACCCTTTGTTTCCTTATCATAATTTGCCTCTTTTAAAATCCTTTAAAATCACCTTACATCCAGCTTTTCAATTGACCATATTGTTCCATTTTGCTCATATTGTTTTCCTCAATATCCTCTCTACTATAGTTCTCTCCCACAAGAACACCATTCCACTGAAAAATATTCTGTCACCTCCTTTGTATTTGTTTCAGTTCTCACATTACAACTTCCCTCTTACTCCTTACACAGATGGACTGAATGCTATTTGGCCTGCTCACTTCCAGATTCACAGGTACAATATTAGATGGCACCTACAATGCAGGCAGCCTTTGAAGGTTTTGCAACTAAAAGCTGTACTTACAAATGGTGGTCATACAGCTTAAAAAGTAGATTAGATTCCACTGACAGTATAATCAGACTTTGGTCATTTTGAATACAAGAATTAAATTACTATAGGCTGAAGGGTTTCATGAAAAGATCAGAGATACCCTCTTTATGCTTTCTTAAAGCACTGTGAAATTCATAATAAATTTATGTTTGTTTCAAAATCACTGATTTCTATGTCTGGTAATCTATGAAACTTTCTACATCTGCTTACAATTACTTTGGAGATGACAATATTAACACAAACAAATTTTTCTCATTTTCAGTCTTTTTGCTTGTTCACAAAAGAAATTTAGCCATTCTTTAAAAGTAGCTATGTACCAGAGAATTAGTTATAAAGTCTTGCTGTAAAATTTTCTCTCTCAGAAATATTTATAAACCAGTTCTATTAACTCTTATTAATACATCACAAATACAATCCACACTACACCCATCTACTCTGAGATTATGATCCTGAGCTAAGCATTAGCACTAGTTAAAAATTCTTTTGAAAAATAGCAGCTGGGAAGGGTGTGTGGAAAAATAGATTTTTACTGTCATCCTCTTTGCACCATGCCATCCATCTCACTTGCATCCACCATGGGCCTGTTCAGTTCCCTTCCAAGATGCCCTGTGCTGGGTGCTGCACTGAGGAGCCACTCATGAGAGTAGCTCCGAAATTACTTCTCAGTTTGATCATGGCTTGGGGTGGTGCTACTTACCAATATTACCAACGTTAACTATGGATTCCCCACTGGATAAGGCAGTTCTACTGAGCTAGACCTGTAACAGAGATGTTTAAAAGTGAAAACTAGTATTTTGCAAACAATTATTATTTTGCTAACAAGAAATTATGCTTTTATGGAAGTATGAGAAGGAAAGTGCACATACATTTTCTCACAAATTTCACATTTTCTCTGCCAGTGCTTCTTCTGAGCCATCCTCATCTGCAATCTCAGTTCTGTTAAACCAGAAGAGAATGAGCCTCATCTTTTCTGTATAGTGCTTCCTCTTCTACCCCAGATTTTTCAGCTCTTGTTTCACCATGAGGTGGGTGTTCTCATATTTTTCTGGGGACAGTAGATCAAGTTACATTTGCTGTCTGCTACACCCACGTAAACCTGGAGAAAATAATCTATTATGTGGAATAAAACTTTATTTAACCAATTAAGAAAAAAACCAAACAAAACCCCCCAAAAAATTAAGAGCGGAATCTACTAAGTATCAGAAGTTTCAATTTGCTGAAATACTGTAATGGTATTGATGAATTGGAAATATTTCTTCATTATGGGCTGCATGAAAGGTCATCAGCATTAAGAAATTAAAGTCCTGAATTGACACCATGAGCCATCTGAAATCACATATACTGCTTGAAGACAATGCATATGTTGAAATATTAGTGCAGAAACAGTCTTGTATTTCCAGTATCAGTGTGCTTAATTTGCTTGCTTGTTTAGGAGAATTTAGACTTCAGGGATGGAACAGGCACAGAACTACCCAGTTTAGGAAAATGTTTTATCTAGATGAAGTGGGGGATTTAGGGTTTTTTTTGTTTGGTTTCTTTTTTCCTTTTCTTTTAAGTGAGGAGGATGTGGAGCAGCTGCCTAAAGCAGAAATTCTACAAAACTCATTAGCCATAGCAAAATTAAATTAGTGCTCTCCAGATAATCCCAAGTTATTATCCATGAATCTTTGTACAATTGTGTCCTGCATCTCTTTGTTTCTCACACATATTTTTTCTTCCTTTGGACTGCTGTTTGGTGCCTTTTAGAAAATCCATGGCTGAGCCATTGTATGAGACTGATCCTTGCAATAAAAAATTGGGGTGATTTTTACTCTCCCTCTCCTCACAGCTCCATGAAATGCTCTTTCTGTAGTCCTCTGCTAAAACAGGAGACCACATTCTCCAATGTCTCCTATTCCATCTAGCTGTTTAGATCTGCATGAAAAGTCTCCAGTTCTCGTCTACAGTCCAGGAAGTCAGAGCACTGCTAAAGAGGAAAACTGCTGGGATAGGCCCAAGGCACATTTTTTAACAAGTTATAGGGGGTGTCAATTACAGGGGTCCAAATGACCCACAGAACAGAAATCACAGCTATGACTCAAGAGACCACCGGGACGTCTTGTTCCTGCTCCCTTTTTCCCAGCATTAGAGACTGGGGTGAATTTTAAGGGTCTTTTTAGGAGGCCAGACCAATGATCTAATTCCCCTCATGCCCTCCAGTTCTCTGAGGCTGGCATGTCCACTGCTCTCAGTACTACAGAATGGAAGCTACAAGGACTTTCACCAATAAATTGCAAGAGGATCTTCACATCCTCCTCAATACATGGGAGAACTGTGAGAAGGTTTCTAAGCATTTCAAAAATTTCATGTTTTGACCTCATTCTTTCCTGCAATGTAGGTTGACTACAACAGCGCATGAAGACAACATCTGAGCCCAGGCTTATAGCCAGCATTGAGGCTGCTTGCTCAGTTAGGAGCTCTGCAACATTTCCAAGCTAGATACCTCGTAGGAGAGATTGGAAAACAGTTGGAAGCAACAACACTTGAGTTAGCCCTTGCAATTAACTCAGCAGTCCAGATGCACTCCCAAATTCTTTCACTCACTTTCACTTGCACAGGCAGCCAATAGACATTTTCTCAGTCAAGGGGGTTTTATTTTAATCTGCAAATGCTTTTCATAAAAAAATCATTTGGATTCCTTTTCTACTGCTTGAATAAAAAGCTAAGGGAAAATTTTGGTTTTCAAGAAGCTGAGTTAGGAAATCCAATCCTGTTCCAGACTAGCAATAGTTGAGTGCCTAAAGGCAGTCTCACAACACAACATCTGATTAACTTAGAACCAATCTGAACAGCTTTCAGAGAATACACAATGAACTATTCCCAACCATGGGAACAGAAAAATAAATGAAGAGGAGGCTTTCAAGGAAGATAATAAGTGAAAAAAATTAATTGAACAAGCATCTATTAAAAAAAAACTTCATAAAATTATGATTAATCAAAACAAATAGTCTGTGAAGGGGAAAAAAGCTAATTTTGAGAAATCTCAGTAATAATCACTTTAAAATCTTATTAATTTTTATTTATTTATTTATTTTCCTTTTATTTTAGCTGGGATCTGGTCAGGAAAAACATTCAAAGCTCTTATTTGCCACTGCCAGCTCAGGGCTGTATAGCACTGAGAAACACACAGCAAGAACAACATAAATACATAAGTTTATCTGAAGCCAATTTTCACATCTCTTTCACTACACTTCTCTGTGTCATTGTGAGGAGTAAAACACCCTCCTGGTATCAAATATCTGCATTAACTGACTGTTAGAGACCACCTGCATCCACAAAAATCATACCAAATGAGGTAATGACAGCACAAGGTTCTAGGCACCTTCTGCCCAAAGACCTACCACTCACCACTGTCACCAACCATATCATAGGTTAGAGGAATGCCTCCAAGAAGCAGAGACACTAAAACAAATATTTGAGAGAAGTGTTTCCTGGAGGCATTTTTGTGGTGATTTTTGCAGAGATGATTTTTGAAGTTTCTCCACAGAAATGAATGAAGACTTTGGCCCATCTCTGCATCTCATTGAGAACCATTACTTCCAAGGCAGTGCTAAATCATCCATGGTATGTAGCATCCCTGGAATTTATCATCATAATGCTAAAGAACATATTTTAGCCCAGATTGCACCAAACCAAGATGGCAGATTGTTTTTTCATTTCCCAGTGAAATAGCCTCTGCTTTTTTCCCACTTTCTGTCTGCAAAAGCTGTGTGATAATATCAATAAAACAGGTACATCACCAGACAGCCATAGTTCCCAATCTTTGTTTCATGTGCAGCATGTTGCCCACAAGAGTTTCTGATATTGCCTGTTGATACAGTAAATTAAAAACTAAAACCAAGGCCAACAGAGAGAGCAAACCTGTCCACAAAATGCAAGTTGCTCAGTATTTCCCCTCCTGGGACCACTGTTCTAGAGTAATGTGCAAATATTCTCAACAAATCACAGCTTAAATATCAGTTTGTTTGCCAAGCGATTCTCCCAACTCCCTGCTTGCAGCCATGAGAAAACATTTTATTTATTAATTATTATTTGTAATTTGGGAAAACAAATGGCTGTATTCCCAGTCAGTCAACTCTTCTACCCGCATATGTGCATTCCAGGAGCACAAGCTTTACCACTGGCTTAGAGAGGTATTTTTTTTCCCTGGGATCCTTCATTAAAACATTAGCAGCACATTACTGCTTAGCAGGTGCACAGACCCCATAGCCAAATGTTACTTGTTAACCGTGGTGCAACATTATATGGCCATAAATGTCTAGGTATTAATCACATGTTTTGATTTGGATCCAAAATCTGATTTATGCACCTGATTTCTACGACTGTATGCTAAACTAACAAGGAAGACTAAAGGAATTAATTTCAGTCAAGCAGCTGAATCACTCTCTGCCATGAAGTGGATGAACCTGTGAGCAGGAAGGGCAGTGCTGGAAGAGCAACCAAAATCAACCACATTAGCAATGGGGGAGGAAAGGGAAACAGAGGGCATCTTTAACAAATTCAACTAACTTCTTCCCTGTACTAAGGAAAGAAATATAAGGACAGTTCACAGCAGGGTTTAGAGGGCGAGGAAAAATACAAGCAAAAAACCCTCCAAACCAAATTTCCTTTCAAATAAAAGAACAGAGTCGTCCCCACTAGTAGTGAGGGTCTTCCTTTCCATTCAAATCAGGGTTTGAAAACAATATAGTTGTCTGTTGGTACTTATCTGCTAATTTAGATATGATTCCAAGAGGGAACACAGCACTGACTGGCAGAAGGTCTGTAGCCCAGTTTCACCAAGTCGTTCTGCAGTGCTATTTATTCTGACAAAAACACACTGTGCTATCGTGAGGGTCAACACCAGAAATTTTGTTGTCCTTGCTATACCATCTGATAAAGTGGTGACTCCTTGACACTCCTGAGTTGCTTATCTGTGTTGGTGCAAACACAGTGTAGATCATGCTTTGAGCACAGCATCTCACTGGGGATATGGACGCGAGAGAGAAGAGCGCTAAGCCAAGCTGCAGAAAAGTCAGAGGAAAGCCCATAGGAGGGTGCTGGCTTTCCTAGCAACTGTGACTTGGTGATCTTCTCTAATTTTAGGAGAAAGTGCCATAGCTTTTGCCTGTAGCAAAGCTTAGGAACATATGAGGATACTTGGATTTTTGCAAAATCCTCCCTTCATGCTTCTTTTGAACTTCTGAATTCATACTTTTCCCTAAGGACTGAATTGACAAGGTCATTCATGAAAACAAGTGAAAGCAGTACTTGCATCCCACTTGCACATGCATCGTGGTAACTGGCAACTGACTTGCAAATCAAGAGAGAAAAAAAGGATAGGATTCCATCCCAAAAGAAATATCTTAAACAATGTACTTCAAGACACCTGAAACAGGATGAAAATATGTCCAGTGTCTCACGGATATACCCAAAGACTGACTGAACCGCATCTCACTACATAGGACTCTTAACTTTTCAAAGGATTCACTGTGATGGTATACACCTCATCTTTCATTCAGAATGCTATTTACTGGCACTGATTTTACTCTCACCCCACATTTGCTATAACTTGCTGTGCTTTCTTTTATAAGAGAGGAACCCTCTTGCTGGCCTGAGACATCACCTAGGAGCAGGCATTAACATACACAAGATATGGTATATCCTTCATGCTTGACTTCCACCTTCCCCACTCTGACATTCACTTTCTCCCATAATTTCCAAGTCCCGTTAAGCAAATCACAATAATCAATTATGATCTATGAAATTTTTTATCTGTGACCTCCCTTTTGTGTGTGTGTTGCCTCCTATTAGCTAATGCCACACAATTAATTTCTTCTTGATATTCCTTTCATGCTCAACAAGTAGTCATAGTTATGGCCAACCCATCCTTTCAATGTAAACCTTGCTCTAACATGGGAATGAAATCACTACAGATCTATTATTTCTCGGAACAGGATATTTCATTTGCATAAAATATTCTGCACTTGACACAGTGCCAGGAAGAAACACCTAAAGTCCATTCTTCATTGCACTCTTGCTGTGGCCTTAGGAACAGAAGGAATCACCATGTTAGTCTCGTGCCTATTATTCCCGAGTTTCTCACTTCTTAGTCCCATCTCTGATTTACACTCCCATGACTCTCTGAGAGCCCTGTCAAGTCAGTGATCAAGATAATGGACAAAAGGGAATTTCTTACATGATGTAATTTCACATTAAACAGGATGGTTCACAGGTTGTAATAGAAGGTCAACAGCAGATATTATAACCCCTAAATTGGCTGGAAAAAGATGGTTATTTGAGTCAAAACCTAAATAAAGTTCTACACAAGTCAAGATAGCTGAAGGGAAGTGTCTCCATGTGTGTCAGTGATATGCCTGGTCTAATAACCTCAAAGGAAGGCAGATCCCAACCTTGTTCATTTTCATTGCAGCAGGACTTACCGGCAGGGAATGGCATTAGCACTGTCTTCAAATGTACAATGTCTCTTTTTACTTTTAAGTTGGATGGCTATATTCCAAAATAAAAAAATTATCTAAATGTCATTAGTCCAATGGGAATGCAGAAAATGTACATTTTGGAGACAGATCAACCTGTTAAGCAAGGAAAGGAGACCAAGAAGAAATTAATTAATTGAATGGATTCATGAGTCCCTCATTTGTTATTAATAAAGCACTGAGGAATAAAATGTTGATGAGACACAGTCATTCACCTTGGATCAGTATGCAAAAGGAAAATTCAATGCACTGTAGATAGTTATCAAGGCCATATGCACAGCTTTTTGTACTGAGTTATGGATGTTATAATAAATGATAGACTCAACATCGCGTGCGTATACTTTGCCTAGGGATGAATTCCACCCTAAAAAAACCCCAATGAGGGAAATTTTTGAGAAGAAAAGAGCTGATTTAATACAATGTATAGCATGTAGTCACTAATGGTCTTTTAGTTATTCCCAGAGATAACCAACCCCATAAAGGGTTTTAAGCAATTCTTAACATTATTTTCATACATTTCGAAGACAATCAGTCTCTTAAAACTATTTCTATATTTCTCCATATTACAGAGCTATATGCATCTTAGAAAATTAAACAGTTACGTAGACACACTACTTTCTGCTTTCATGGGCAAAAGTAACCTGTGGTAATGGCAACCACAGTATTAAAGTTTTCTATTTCAGAAGTCTAGTATCTTTTGACTCAGCTCTTAGGTCTTCTTTTTATTTTATTTATGCTTTATAGATATATTCTGTTATTTATAGCAGTCTGGCTGTTGATTTTTATCTCTTTCCAAATATTACCAAAATGAACATGATTTTAGCCACTGTATGGAATAGTCAAAACCTGCTCTTACACAATGGTGTCCATTTTCAAGATCTGCTGCAGTCCATTCTCTGAAGAAAACAGAAGTTATGATTTATTGATTTGGTAAAATGTACTTAAGTTACTTGAAACTGCCAAAGGGAGAAATCCACTCTTGAACACGAGGCCAGACACAAGGCCTAAGAAGTGCTTAAGCTCATTTTGAGAACATAAGGGCGCTTGAAGTGGTTACACAGGACTAGTGCTAGTACTTCGCTCAGGAGAGGAGCTGACCATGTGTGAGCACTTCAGGAAATCACACCAGGTTCTGATTTCCCCCCAACTTTCATCAAGTACACTAATAATTCTACCAGGCCCTCACAGCCATGCTACAGCTCAGGACAGTTTCACTTTGTCTAGGTAATCACAGAGGAACAAAACCACTCTAGGTCATGGTAGAAGCTCAAGTCATTAGAAATACCTCCTAATATCTTTAGCGCCATGATTGTTCCAAAGGAAAAAAATGGCCTCAAGGCAATTTTAGAAAAAGAAAGAAGGGGTAGATTCATCTAATCCACTTCTACTAAAGATTTAAAGAGTACTCTGCTTTTTGCCTTTGCTTGAAACCAGATCTCCCACATATACCTGCACATATGCCATGTGCTGTTATTGGTTAGGACCAAGCCTGATAGTCTAGAAAAGTACTTTTTTTGCTCACTAAGCCCAGACAGTATTGAGTTGCAAAAGGTAGAATAAGGAAAGGGGGAAGAGGGTTTTTTCCAGCATGGAAAAAACACAGAAGTTTCATTGCGTCTGTTTACTGCTTTATTTCTGAATTTCTGAATCATAGGCAAATTTAAAGAAGGGCCAGCTAGTATTGGAAGAGATCCTGGATAGTCAGCACTAGTTTAGTGAGATCAATCAGGCCACAAGGCCTTGCCAGAATTGCTCCTCCCTCAGAAATTTTTGAATCTATATTTAAACATCCTTGATCTGGCTACAAGAGACATGATAGGGCTGACAGCGAGGGGAGAGGGGCAAGGAGGAAATTAGGGTTTCCAACAGAAGGGGGGGTGGGACAGAACTTCTAGAAAATCTGGGCTCTTTGGACATAATTGTCTGGCAGTGTGTAGAAATCACTAAAACCCAGGATTATTTCCAACACTACATCATCATATCCACTACTACTGTCTGCCAGTGTGTTAGAAGCAAATCTGAAGAGCCAGAAAAATAAGTGGAGCCTGTCTGCCTGCAATGAGGGTCTGGTCTCCACGTTGCAGCAGTCAATGCCTTCCTCAGGTAATTAAATTATATGCTAAATATCTAAAATATTCCTGGGACAATAAATGCTCTTTGCTAAATTTCTGGGGGTGGAAGGCGGGAGAAGGCTGGGATTTGAAGAGGAGAACAGCCCAAGGTATAAACGGAAAGCAGATCGCTCCTGGAAATGAAAAGCCTGGTTGGCACCACTACACCAGCTTCACCAGCAGCCAGTCCCAACCTGGCAAGGGTGCACACTTTGTGCTTTTCCTTCTCCTCTGGCATAATAAAACTGCTGTAGGATTTGGGAGAAACTCTTTCCACTTGATTCTCCCCGAGGTTGTCACACATCAAGTCAAGACCTTAGGGGCAGGAAAACCAGTGCTCCTCACCCATTTCTAGAAAAAAATTGCCTGTAGGAAGAAAGCTCAAGAAGAGAAACCAGATATCAAATCTTGGGCAAAGGAGGGAAAGAAAAGATCAGACTGAAGGCAATCCCACAGCTTTTGGGTTCAAACACGAGATACACCAGCTTCTGAAGTTTAGCTTAGAAGCAAACAATGTTTGGATTTTTAGCAAGAAACATTTTGCCATCCAGTCAGCTACAGTAGTAGCAGCACCTCTGGAATAAAGCTTGGAACAAACTTAACCCAAAGTAAGCCTAGTCCTGTCCCTTTTTAGGCTGTTCTATAGGGCAAGTGGGGCCATATTATGTCATCAGCATTAATCACAATTTTCCATCAATCTCAATGGGAAGTTTTGCTTTAAAATCAGTCACTCTGTTACCCTTGCATAATGCAGTTGAAAGTGTTAAGATAATGAACTGGACACCAGCTGCCATGGTAGAATCCACTTGAAATTCTATGACATCCCAACAGTAGGTAACTGCAGGTGTCATATGGCCAGTTCAACTCTACATTCACTTTTCTTAAACATGGGACACCACAACTGCATGCAAGACTGTATGAAGTTATCTGCCTGAATACTCTTATGAAAGCTAATATAATTATACATGCAGGAATTTTTATTGCAGTAAAAATCATAGCCATAAAAAGTAGTTCTTTCATATCTTTTTTAGTATGGCTGATTTTTGATATGTGAATGATGGCAGAATGATGAAAAAAAAAAGTAGGTGACTGAAACCTGGAACTACAAGGAAGGTTTTTAATAAGTATTTTTCTTGGTATAATTGCAGTGGATATTAACTAAGAGTTATACTTCCTAACAGGAAAAAAAAAAAAAACAGAATAAGCTTAAAATAGAACTTTTCACTGAGAGCATGTTAGTCACAGAACAGAGCAGAATTCTTGGGAATTTTGTAAGCCGTCAGTGAAGAGACTTGCAGGAAAGGTATGAGATAAATGGCTTGCAAAGAACAAGAATTTCATACCTGTTCCGTGAAATTAAAGCCTAATAAATTCCTTTTGAGGATCTTCTATCAACACACCAGAAGTTAAGTCCCATTTTCAGAGAAAAACACTAACATATCTCATACATGTGTGGGTACTTTGTTCATACCATACCCTTAACATACCATATTACCACTTACTAGTAAGTAACCATAAGAACTAAATAGGAAAATTTCCACCTCTCTTACAAAAACTCTGAAGTTTTGCTTTAAAAATACAATAATACACAATAAACAAAAAAGAACCCCACACAAACCACCAGAAAAACCTCAACCACACCACAACAACAAAACAAAAAAAACCCTCTTATCACCTCCACACTTCCCAGATGCAGCATTCAGCCAAGAAGCAGCTATGCTGACTCTGGCCCACAGTCTCCCTTGTCATTATGCAGGGTCAATGGAATGCTGTCTGTCATCTCTAAAAAGGTCTCACAGCACCTTCTCAGCAACCATGTCCCTCCAGAACTGAGCATTGATGTCTGAGGCTGTTCTCTGGGTCAGAGAAGGTGATTATACCCTGATTTCTTTCAGTGAGAGCAGGGGCTTAATTAAGGTCTCTCACTTCATGGGTGTAGCCTATCATAGCACTCGTGAGGATGTTGGCTTCTCTAAAGTGAAGTTCTGGAGCCAGGAATATTTTCTTAACAAAATCTTCTTGAATTGGCTATACTTTCTCTCTCCAAAGTGTGTTTTCAATGAAATGACATGTTTCAATGAAAATATTTTTATTGAAAGAACTTGCTGGATAGTTTTGATGATCATGTTGCACCATGGACTGTGCCTCCCATGTAGAAGAAGCTAAAGAACCAACACATTTTGTGCCTACAAACTGAAAGGAAGTTTCCAGCCACTTCTTACTCTACTCTCAGTAATTCTTATTCCTTGCTGACCTTCTTCAGCAGATTCATTAAAAACACTAGCTTTAGCAGAAGCCAAGCAAATTTTTGCAGTTCTGTACTAGATTTCACTACCTTAACTCAAGCTGACTGACCCTTTCTCTAGACAAAGTCCTTTTGTTTTTGCAGGCTTTGCTCCCTCGGCTACCCCTCTTCATATGAGACAGCCCTGGACCTCCTCCAGCTGGACAGTTTTCCTGTCTGGTTTGTGCAAGAGGAGATACTATGGCCTTGCCTGCTCCTTTACAAATCTGAGACTGCTTTCTTCCCAAGAACAATTCTGCCTGGCTCTCTCATGAGCTATATAAGGTTGCAGTTGCCCTGAGAAGCCCTGGCCACCACAATTGTCTTGATTTTCTGTTTGTGGTATTTTTTGAAATTGTTATTCCTAAATCCTCATCTCTTTCTCTAGCCCGCAAACTTGATGGCACAAGCCCTGATGTTCTTTCCAGTTTAATACATTTTCAGCCTCAGCAGTTTCTCTTTAGAAAGAGAGACTCTCACAACCTTTTGAGGATGTGCTTGATGCCTACTACTAATGCTTAGGGGTTAAGACTTTGTGGCAAACACCTGCCAACTCAGCTCCCAGTGCTGCTTACATAAATATGCTTTTGTTCTTAGAATACGTTACGCCAGGTTTCATAAAAGTACCCATGTAGAGCTATAAAAGATTTAAAAGATATAAATAATAACCTAGGAGTCATTTAAAGTTAGGATCAGCAAATTTCAAGGAAGGGATCAACCAACTTTGGTAATTTAACAACTGTTTAAAATACATTAGCAATATCTGGTTTAATCTTATGGTAATTTATAAGCTATGAGGTTTTGTAAGAAAAAAAGTCACAATAATATAGAAACACGATAAATTAAGAACAAGCCTACAAGTGAGATTTTTAAAGAAAAAGTCTATCATTGTACAGGATTGCTAAAGACACATGAATATTAGCATAAACAAGTGAATGAGCACACAAAAATATGTATAAAGGCATTTCAAATACCTGTAGAGAGTTGATTTGAAAAGGAGCAGGTCTATTTGATTTGTCCCTTCCATTTCTATTCAGTGCCACAGTATTAATGAAGAGCAGGTACTCAGAACTAGCACACAGACATTTTTTGTGCTGGGAAAAGAACCAAGTAAGACCACAGTACCCCCAGTCAAGGAAGAACGTGGAAGGAAGTGATTCATTGAGTGCATACATGGTGTCTACTCGCATATGTACCTCATTATGTTGTGTCTGGGAGTTCCGCACTTTTTTCAGCTTTTCTTACAGGCTTTATTGCTGCTAAGAGGTTGGTGCAGTACTGCATCTCTGCAAGGAGCCAAAGTGAGAGTTGTTCAGCCTCCTATCTGAAATTGGGCAGAGCCAGTTGTTTAGTAAGGTTAAAACAGCTTAGCATAGAAAATACAGTGTGAGGAATCTTTAGAAAATAAAGTAAGGTGGCCATACACCAGGTGCTCCCTGATGAGGTGGTTTCTCGACCTCTCTGGGTCACTTTGAAGCCAAAGCCCTCATCAGGAAAGGTACTCAAGACACATCTGTCTGCACAAAGGAGGCAGAACTGGCCTTTTGCTCTAGGAAGGACTGGAGGCTGGTCTGGTACCTGAGAGCAAGCCTCGGGTAGCTCTAGCAGGCACCATGTTTTCAGGGGCTGCCGGGCAGCACAGGGCCAGTCGTGCCTCACAAGAGCTGAGCAAGCCCCTGTGCCCTGGGTCTGCTGCACAGCACAGACTTTTCTTGGCATACTGTTGCCAGTGGCAGCCTATGTGGCATGGACCTGTGAGCATGACTTCTGCTTTGAACAGTGGTTTCACACATGGACATCCATTTTCATGGTTGCCCTTCAAAAGCTTCCACTTAAAAGCCAAAATATGGCCTCTTTTCACTGGACCCAAACTAGGATTAAGGACAATTGTTATGCTTTGGAGGGGTTTAATTAGTGTCTTTCTCTTGCTTCTTCCTCTCTCACGTAAGAATAAAACTTATTGAAATCTCAGTTATGTAAGATTTGTGGAAGAAATCACGCTCTTTGTTTTAAAGTTTTGTTTTAAAAGTACTTTTTATTCTTGCAGGGGTTTATTTTACAAGTAATGCTGAAGCGAAATCTATTCTTTCAATATAACTGGTGTTTATGACTTAAGAAATCAAACAGGATCCTTAGCACTGGGAACCATGAAATCTAGACCTACTTCTGTTGTGTAACTTTGAATAAATACTTTTTTTTTTACCCTCTGAGCATCTTCCCTATTTTATCCTTTATCTCTTTAGGCAAAGTTCTCTGAAGTAGAGAGACTTTCTGCACCCCATTGCCCAGTCTTGTCTATAGTTGCCAAGTCTCACCACAAAACAAGAGGTTAATTTGTATTCTGTGGGTAATAAAAAAAGCAAGCAAGGTAATACAAAACTGTCATTATACAAATGGGCTTGGGGCTGCACAAGAAAAATAACAATATTATTAAAGGAAGGACTTGCCATGTGTTATATGTTTCCCATTTTAAAAATTCCTTCATAGAATTCTGCTGAGCTCTAGTGCTCTAGCAATATAAAATATCTTTCCTTCACTTTGAAAAAAATCAAAGAGGCAGAAGCGAGACTATGTTATTAACAAAGTCATACAATGTCAATAAGAATAGAAGATAGTAAAGAAAGTAATATAAGTGCAATACTAGTAGTGCACATTTCACAGCTTTTAAGCATACAGATTTTCAAGAGGATATAATATGCCTGAAAAAAGAATAATCATAGGTTTGGCTTTTGTGGGACTTCGACTGCTGAGAACACTTCAAGATTGGACCCAGAGTTCAGGAGGACATACAAGAAGTTTCGTGACACAGGTCTGTCAGTCTACTTTCAACCTGACCTAGAAAAACCCATGCAGTTTTTGTCCTTAATCTCTCTGGAGAAGAGTCTGCCAATTGTACCAGACTGCAAAGTAGTTTAATGATGTGGACAAACGGGCCTTTTATTTCTCCTGTGCTCTGCCGCTGTGCTGTCTGCCGGCTAGCAGGTGACCACAAGCACGGGGCAGCCGCCTGCACGGGACGGGGAGATGGAGGCTGTCGTGGTGCAGGAGGGCAGGCCAAACGCCAGCTCGGGTTCGCCTTGCCCACCGATGGAAAAGGTGCGCGGAGCAGGCAGGAATGAGGCAGATGGAGGTCTTTGTAAAAAAGGAGCAGGTTTAATGGGGATCCAAAAATGGACATGAAGGACCGAAGAACCAAAGAACAGATGTTTACATGGGGTTTTATACCCCTACAGAATGGGAGGGGAAATCACATAATAACCAATAATACAACAGAAGGGGGGCGTTACAGAGGCGGGGAGAAGGGTGATTAGCTAATAGGAATAAGGGTAGGCGGGGGGATTGACATGGGCCAATGAGGGCCAGAGAACATAGAACTGTCCAGAAGGGAGACCAAATATAGGGAAAAAGGGGAGGAGGAGGCGGTGGCCAATTACAGGGACATGATCTGCATGCCTTGCACAGCCCTCTGGGTTCTCACCCCAACCTTGGGGTGCTTAGGCTGTGTGGGCATCAAACCATTGGACTCACTGGTCCACTGTATCTTGCTGGCCGTGATGCCAGCAATAGCACACCACAACAGTGCTCGTCTGGGAAAATTTGGAAACTATACATTGTAGTACCTTTCAGTGTTCCCACAAACTGAATAGGGAGCTTCCCAATGTGTGCAATAAGTTGCCACAGGTTCAGTAGCAAGACAAAACCTTGCAGCCTGTTATTGAGAGTTTGCCCGCACATACAAAAGAAATGGTCCTCTATAAACATACTTGAAAATTCAGGAAAATTGTTTTACTTGCTGATATTTGGAAAATGAGTATAGAAATAAAATTTTTATCAGATGTATTCATAGCCTAAAAAGACTACAAATGTAAGAAAGAAGTAAAATGAGTTCATAGATATTAAAGTCTCCCAAATAGAATACAATGATGTTTGAAAAAGAGACTGAATTTCCTGCTCCCTCTCCCACATCCACTGCTTGCTACATTTGCCCATGTACCACTTGATTTTCCTTATCATTCCCAGAGACTACAAAATATCCTTTCCCAAACTTAGTAGTATAAGTTAGACAAGAAATAGAGAAAGGCATAATCTAAAGGAACTCCTACAACTTTTATAAATAGTCTTTTACAAAAGATAAGAACTCATGAACTGAAAAGAAGATATTGTCTATCTTCTCATAATGGATAGTCCTCCTACCAAAGAATTGTTCCAAATATTGTTTTTACAATTTGCAAATTACTTTGTGAAATGTTCTCTCTGTTGTAATGGGAGCTGTGCCTAATCCTCTTTGTAGCTGGTAATCACATTTCCCATTAAAGTAATCTTTTCTCATACCCATGGGACAAGCTGGAGAGGAAGATTTCACAAGGGCATGTAGCGATAGGACAAGGCGTAATGGCTTTAAACTGAAAGAGAGTAGGTTTAGATTAGATATTAGGAAGAAATTCTTTACTGTAAGGGTAGTGAGGCACAGGAATAGGTTGCCCAGAGATGCTGTGGATGCTCCATCCCTGAAAGTGTTCAAGGCCACGCTGGATAGGGCTTTGAACAACCTGGTCTAGTAGAAGGTGTCCCTGCCCATGTTAGGGGTTTGAAACTAGAGGAACTTTAATGTCTCTTCCAACCCAAACCATCTGTGATTCTATTATTTTAAGACAAATACACACGAGGTAGTTCTGGTCTATATTCATAACCTGGACGATCCCTGCTGTTCATAACAGTGAGAATTTTCTCATTGGAAGTCCTCTCATGTCCAAATACACTCTTGTCATTCAACAGCCACTTGGGCAGGACACAGGAAAGGGAACTCAGCTCATTCAAATTTCAAGTATTCTATTCCCTTAAGCCATATTTCTTAAAATTTAATGTTAACTTAGTGGGGTTTTATGGATGGTAACTAGGAATTACATAGTTTTTCTTTCCCTTCTATTCTCTATTCTGTCTCTCCCTCCACACAGAATTGTACTAGGGAATACATTGTTCTGGTAGGAAGATGGATTCAGAGATTCAGCAACCTTTTCCAAATCATATCTTGTCCGAGTTCATAGCTCCCTGGACACATGCACATACATGCTCTTCTTGGGTCTCTGTCGTTGCTCCATTTTTTCTCCTCTCTATTCTATAGTTTCGCATCATGGAGCACCACAGTTTTTGTTTCCTTGAGAAGCTTTGATTGGCCTCTGTATGAAAACACCTATTTGTAAAGCAAAGGTACAAAACTGATTTTGACATTAGTTCTATTGCTTTCCTTGAGGCCATCACTACACAGGATGGGGATTCACATATGATAATGCTGACATTCAAATCCACAACTGAACTGTCTAAAGACAATCTCCAAACACTACTCCAGTGATTAATCAGCTGTACATTCACACAGAAATATTTGATGTACTGCTCTACTCATCAAAGCCTTTTATTGTACAGTCAAATGTTATTTGGAATTTATCCATCCCCACCAGGCTGGAGCTCACTATTTTTAAGCTAAACTCAACCTGGAGGGCAGTGAAACTGTACAAGGAATATGGAGTGTTTTGATTCACAAAAATATGGAAAATTATATTTGGGACATACATTTAAGGAAGACTGTATCAGTCTTTTAAATTAGCCCTCCGCAGTCACAAGCACCTGGTATGTGTGTAGTCCAGAGGGCTAACAAGAACTTCTGTTCTTCTGATCACTAAACATCACATATCCTAATGTCTTATAAAATACCTGAAGAAGGCCAGAAGAATTTACAGCTATAAATTGCCATTGGAATGTTGCTATTATGATGGATCCCTATAATAGCACAAAATTTTCCCTTCTACTCATCTTTTTTCAAATGGACAGTTGCTTTAAAACTTGAGCATATATCTTGAGCTCATGGAAAGGAAAGAAGTGAAAGACAGAGAAATACCAGGATTACACTGCAAAAATAGACTCAAAAAAAGCCCTAAAACTCACACTAAAACTCAGAATCTCTTCTCCTTCTACTGTGGAAGGATCACCATATCTTTTATTAGTATTTGTTACGTAGAACAGGGGAAAAAAATCACTCTTAATGCCTCACAGGGAAAAAAAATGCACACTTAATGAAAAATATGCATTTCCAAAATAAAACAATTAACTCCCCTTATGGGTCTCTGAAAGGAAGTTATAAATAAATCTGGCCTTATGATTATAAACTACACATCTCAAAAGATTTCTGAGTTTCCATAAAGCACAAGGACAGTATACTACCAGAAGAGCAGCAGTATTTCCCAGTCCAAGCCCCCCTGGTACCCAGAGATTATACTTCACTCCAGCTCTTCCATGCTCATGCACCTGTGTTTCCTTCCCAAAGTAGCTGGAAACTGCAAAACTTGTACCAGTACTCTGGTCCTGTGTTGAATGTATTGTCCTGCAGGTTGCATCCAGACAAGAGGTCTTACATGGATACCAATTAAAATGTTGATTTTTGAAGACCCAGACAGTGACTGAAGCTACTTGTTTGTGTATAGCTTCTCACCTCTTTCAGCTTGCACAACTTTTCACACTGCACCTGTGCAAGAAAACACATTTGATGAGAATGTCACTCCTGTTATTTTGTCACTGCCAGTTTTAACAACAAATAGTGGCTAGTAATCAGAGGGCCTTACTAGTCTGGAGAGTTTTCCAGTAACGTCTCTTGTCCGAGTCCCTGGGAGACAGCAGACTTCCCTGTGAGTTGTGTCCAGTCTGCCTATCAGACCATCTGATCCCTTTAGAAGGGAGTCTTCTATTACAATTACCCTTCTCTTCCTGTTATCAGAGGAGGTCTTGATGTGGGGTACAGGAGGTGGTGTTTAGGAGGCCTCTCTATCCCTGAAGGATGTTTGCCCACCTCATCAGTTGTCTGGTCTTCTAGGTCCAGAACCTCATACCTATTGTAGAAGGTACCGGTCCTACTTATCAGATTCTGAGGAGGAGAAACCTTCCTCCTGGTAGGTGCAGTGACTTGCTTCCAACTCTCATTTTTAATGGACCCTTTTCTAGCAATCCTTTGACTAATTATCCTGCAGGTTTCTGAGTCCATCTGCTTCTCCACTAGAGTGGAGGTTCAGGACTGGAAGAGGTACTAAGCAAGTTTACAGATGATACAAAACTGGGAGGAGCTGTTGCCTCCTTCGAAGCAGGGAGGCCCTGCAAGAGACCTTAACAATTAGAGGGCTTGGTAACCACCAATTGTACGAAGTTTAACAAGGGTAAGTGCTGGATTCTGCACCTGGGATGAGGCAACCCTGGATGGACAGACTGGGGAATGTGAAGCTGGAAGCAGCACCAGGGAAAGCTACCTGGGGGTCCTGGTCAAAGGCAAACTGAATCTGAGTCAGCAGTGCCCTGGCAGCCAGGAGGGGCACCGGTGGCCTTGGGGGGCATCAGGCACAGCATCGCCAGTGGGCAAGGGAGGGGATTGTCCCGCTCTGCTCTGCACTGGGGCGGCCTCATCTCGAGTCCTGGGGGCAGTTTTGGGTGCCACAATATAGAAAAGATATTGTCCAAGGAGGGCCATGAGGATGGTGAAGGGCCTTGAGGGGAAGCCATATGAGAAGCGGTTGAGGTCACTTGGTCTGTTCAACCTGGAAGAGACTGAGGGGAGACCTCATTGCAGTTCCAACTTCCTCATGAGAGGAAGAGGAGGGGCAGGCCCTGATCTCTTCTCTGCAGTCACCAGTGAGAAGACCTGAGGGAATGGCCTGAAGTAGTGTTAAGGGAGGTTTAGGTTGGATATCAGGAAAAAGTTCTTCACCCAGAGCGTGGTTGGGCACTGAACAGGCTCTCCAGGAAAGGGGTCACAGCAACAAGCCTGACAGAGTTCAAGAAGCATTTGGACAATTATCTCAGGCACATGGTGTGACTCCTGGGGATGGTGATGTGCAGGGCTGGGAGCTGGACTCGATGATCTTTGTGAGTCCCTTCCAACTCCAAGTATAATTTTTGATTCTGTGTTTCAGTGACTGCAGAGATAACTGGTTTCCTAAATGGTAAAACGTACCCAGTCATGAAAAAGGTCTGCAGTGGCCACCAGTCTTCTCTGATTTCCATAACCTTGATGTTGAAATCAAGTCCAAGGCAGATAATTTGGGAACCCCAAGAAATTAATCTTCAAGACACCAGTTCAAACCATGAGGACAACGATGAGCTGAAAAACAGTATATCAAATGAGATATCTGTCTTACTCTTTTTCTTAATTATGAAGTATTTTGCATTAGAAAAACATTAGGAAAATCCATATGCAACACTTATATTATACTCTCAGAATAAATGCTTAAGACTTCAGGAATCTTTAGCCACCCAGGAAGTACCTCTAGAAAAAGGGTGAAACAGTGGCAAAAATCACAGAATCACAGAATATGCCTAGTTGGAGGGGCCCCACAAGGATCATCAAGTCCAACTCCTTGACCTGCGCAACACTGTTTCTGTGCTGAGAATATTTCATGCTTAAGAGCTAGAAAGAGTCACTAGTGAGACACATTGTGCATACCTGTCTCTCATTCTACAAAAGGTACTTTTCTTTTAAATGAAAAAAAGTTTTGATTTTAAGGAATTTGAATTCATGTGGTCTAGTGTTTTACCACCGGGAAATATGTGCTTACCCTAACACTTAATGTGCTAATTCTAAGACTCATAGACCATTATTTTAGCAATAACAATTTTGTAATGTTTTATTTGAGTTTAAAAAATCACTATGCTCAGTTTTGAAATGCCAGAGTTGTTTGAATAGTTCACATCTAAGTTCTTTCAGTCTCTCTTCCATATGTATTGTAGCTGCTCATCCGCACATTCCAAAACCTTAAAAATTAATTCAGAAAATATATATAGGATCATAGAACCAAGACAGCTCAACTCTGTTTAGTTAGCAACCATTTCACTTTCACCACAGGGAGAATTATAGTACTAAAAGCTAATAACACAGAGGTTATTTACATGGACAGCTTGCTGGGATCAAGAAAATTGCACTTGCATGAAAAGTTTGTTTTTCCTAAGGTCTAACATTAAAACTCAGTTCTTTTTTATTTTCTTCTTTTTTCCTTCCCTTAAACCTCTGTGGAAAACAGGCGCTTACTGTGAAAGTAATCCAACCAGATATCTTCAAAATCTTAATAGGCAAAGTGGATTGACCTCAGTTCATCTTCATGGAGCTTAGGACAAATTGATCAATTTACTTCCTAAATAATTACCATTTGAATGTTGATTTTACCTTCCTAAGATTAGTACATTAAAAAGGCTGTATTCAGGAATGGTAATGCAATGCAGTTCTGCACACACACATAGACTCACAAAAAACACAATATATCCTTTATATAGACAAGCTTCAACTGATTCTGGGTAATGAGGATTTACTTATTCTTTTGTTGAAGAATGAAAAAAAAACCACTAGAAATAAAACAGAGAAATGGATATAGTTAGAGCTCTGGAGGGAAAGACTTTATTTAGCATTTAGATTTTTGAGGTTAGGTATTAAGATTCTCTGGATGCAACAACTTCAATCCAAAGTTTATCTGTTTAAAATAAGCTCATGGAAGAAAGAAGGCAAGAAATTATTTATATTTGAAGGGAGGGATCTAAAATGGGAAAATTAAAACACATTCTAATTATTTCATAACGTTTGTAAGTTGCCTAGTAAGACTCCAATGGAATACATCAATTGAGCAATAACTTTTGAAGCTTACCAGCAATAAATTGCACTTTTTTGTTCTCCAAAGGAGTCAGACATTAAGGCAGGGTACACTCTTGGGTGTGCATCTGTTCATTTCAGTGAAAGCTGGGGTAACTTAACTGATATAGTTAGTTTCCCAGTTGGATGAAGACTCAGCAGTCCAGGCACTTAGCCATACCCAGGTAGGCTTCATTCCCATACTCAACCTCCCTGACAATCATTTTCTTTGCTGAGAAAAGCTTTCTCTGCTGCAGCAGATGCTGACAGAACTCCCTCAGCATCTTAAAGGAAGAGGAGCAGCAGAATTTACTCTGGTTTGGCATCAGCTAGAGCATCTGCCCCTTTGAATGTGTAGCAAATGAGGAAAGTTAAAAAATGTGTGTCTCAATTTAATGAGGAAATTCTTTTTTTCTCTTCTGCATCCTGTCTCAGTTTCTCCCATTTGTTTTGATATCCAAAGTTTTACATTTTTTCTCGCAATATTTTGCATTCTGGTTCCTCTCCATGAATGTTGTTTATATCTCTCCATTTATCATCTCTTGGCATTTGTCTGTCCTGGAAATTCTCCATGACAGCTTCAGTATAACTGGCTTTTTCTGCACTGTTTCTCATAAGAAAGCTGAAATCTTTCTGGGCTTCTTTTTAAAAGTATTTGAGTTCTGATTCCAATACTCCAAGAGCCTGTTTTTCCCCTCTCTGAAACAAATATAAGCTCTGAGGAGACCCTCAAAATCCATACAATCTGCCAAACTCTATTTAGAGCCAGTCTCTGCAAGATGAGGTCTTGTCTTTTATCCTACACTTTACCCTGAATTTTTTAGGGTTCCCACAGACAGATCACAAAGACAATGGTAGGACTTGTTATAACCCAGATAAGGGTCACTTAGGTTACTTACCTCTTCT
>WBMZ01001161.1:0-125000 GCA_013400975.1 Atrichornis clamosus
CCCGCCCCCTCCCCAGCAGGATCCCGCCGGATCCCCTGCCCCCAGGCTGGATCCCTGCCGGTTCTCCCATCCTCGGGCGGGATCCCTGACGGTCCCCGCCGCCGCCCCCCCGGCGGGGTCCCCCCGCTCCCCGGCCAGGGCCGCATCCTGCCCCGCACCGTCCCGCACCCCAGCCCCGCTCCGAGCTCTCGCCTCTGGCGGTGGGGAAAACTTACCCTAACATAAAGCCTAGAAACTAAACTCTGTTCGGGCACTGCAAATAAGCTCCTGGCTTGTTTTGGTGCCGTTTTATTTTTATCCTTAACGCGTTTCTTTTGGGGCTTTTTTTTCCCCCCCCCTCCCTTTCATTTCAACACTCATCCAGGTTATTTGAATAGTCAGCTAAATCTGATGAAAAAAAAAAAAAAACAACAACCAAACGTGCTGAGATCTTACAGTCTATCTGTTTTGTTCACAGATATGGATCAGGGGTGAGATGGACTCTTTTCCTGGCTCTGCTCTTCCTTGGAAGTAGCTGGATGAGCAGAGAGACAGCGTGGACGAGTAACGCGTGGGACTGAACTTCAGGGAGGTTACAAGTTTTTCACCTTTTTCAAGTATTAAAATTAAAATAAAATTACATATAGAAAAAAAAAAAAAAAAGAAGGGGAAAAAAAAAAAAAGAAGACCAGACTCCACCTTTGCACTGAAGGGATTGGTTATGCAAATATGGAAGGGGTTTCCTGGCAAATACAGCTTTCTACTGTATGGTTAATTAAATCATCACTCAAAAGCCTTCCAATGTGACGCTTCTGTCGTAATCCAATCAGGTTACGTAGGTCCTAAACAAGAAAGATATTTTCCACATCTGGAAGTCAGCAATTTAGCAAGTACTGCACATTATTAACCAATTCAGAGCCCACTTCCCAGGGGGATAGTTTTTTCTTTTTTTTTGAAGTTTAAGTGTTCTTAACCAACGCTCTGCCGGTTTGTTAATCAAAAAGCTGGTTTGCACCGCACGTAATCGAGAAGTAATATCGAAGTAAGTAAAGGCAGCCCGAGCTGGGGATGCTGAGCGAAGGCGTTCAGCTGCAAAGGGGGCTGATCCGGCTGAGGCTCCAGCCACTCATGCCCAGCTCCCGGCACAACCCACCGCCGTTCCTTCCTCTCAAGGAGCTGGAAATAATCTCAGTGCAAAGAGAAACTTCGCGTCTTGCCTACTCGAGCGGTCCCTTCCCAAGGTAAACGTGGGGCTGCCCAAGGGGCTGCGTTAAAGAGCTGCGAAACATTTTCCCTGCTCTGACGAGAGTTCGACCTATTACAGCACTTTATTATTTTTTTTTTCTTCTCCCCCTCCCGAAGAAAACCGAAACAAATGGCACACTGATCCCACACTGCACTTTTACTTACATTAAGCTTAGATAAACTGCTCTTGAACCGTGCGTTGAACGCGTGCCTAAAGCAAGAAGTGGAAGGCGAGCAATAGCGATAGGATTGCGCTCCAAAATGGTCCTGCTCAGGGAACACCTTCCTGACGGTTCAGCATCGCAAAGGAAGGAAGGGACCCCCCCATTAACCTCCTTACTCCCCCGCAGTGTGTCCTTGCAGCTCATCAGAACCACCGAGATTTGCTTGGGATTTTTTTTTTTTTTTTTTTTGTCATCTCTTACTTAGACGGGAGTGGGTGACCCTGTGAGGTGCGGGGGAGCCTGCGCACCGCGGGGCTCCGGAGGCACCTAAATCCTCTCCCGGGGTGGGAAGTAGCACCTCCGGGTGTCCCCCTCCTCAACCCGAGCTTCTGGCAGAGTGGGGAGGAAGAGGCAGGCTCTGGCGATCTGCTGCCGCTGCAATCCCCAGCTTGGGAGAGGTGTGAATCCTAATATTTTTAATTTTTATTTTAATTTATATTTATTTTTATTTATATTTCTATTATTTTTTTCCCCTCTCCGGCTCACCTGGCTTTGCTAAAAGTTTTCCTGCTGCTATTCTCTAAATGCCAATATGATTTTCCTGCAGGATGCATGGCTTCTCCATGCCTAAATGTACCTGTATACACAGAGACATATCACACACACACACACACAGTGATGATATCTTAATGAAATATATAGCACAGTGCAAATATCCTGAAATCAGATTCAAGTATTATTAGTTTGAATTAGATCCTCTCAGATCCAGAAGGCACTGCCTATAAATCAAGGGCAGTCTGGCAATTCCTTAAAGAGCTAAACTGAATTTAGATGCATATGATAAAAAGAAAGAAAAAGAAAAAAGTGAATGCTAATTACTGACTTGCTCGATTTCCACTCACCCACGTTTTCTAGGAGAAAAAGGGAAAAAACCCAAAAAAACAACCAACAAGTTTTCAAAATAAATTAATCCCATTACAAACTCCTAACATATTGTTCCTACATTTCTAGATTACAAAACGAGGGGATGAACTGGAGATTACGAGAGGCTGCAGCCTAACCCGCAATAGGCAGGGGTGCCGTCGATGGTATATCAATAAAATATATCTATCTGCAGCCACGCTGAAAAACAAACCCTCAGACCGTGTGATGATGCTCAAGGGCTTTAAGAATGTCGGCATTGTCAGATAATCCCTATTCATAATTTTACTGGCTGTTCTTTCAGCCCTCAATCTCACAGTTTCTGGAGAGCCTCAGCAGGGTTTGCATCGGAGCGATAAAACTGCTCGGATCTTCGCAGGAGTGACACAGCACCCAACCTTGTTAGCTGTTATTTTAATGGGAGACGTGGGGGTGTTTGTTGGTTTTTTAAAATTATTTTTAAATTTTTGTACACTGGACATAAACATTTAGCAATCAGCTAAGCCCTTCTGAGATGGAATTTAACCTTAATCCAGGCGATGATTTCCTGCCCGGCTCTGAACTAATAACGGGTGTGCAGCTTCTTTAGGAGATGGAAATAATGACAGGCTATAGATCCTGCCTTTATTGGGGTGGTGCTGGCAGCCCGGCTCCCGGTCTCTGCACCATCAGCATCCCCATGCAGATCCTATTCCCTGCTCTATTTTAAAACTTTTGCAAATCCAGTCTCCCCCACCCCATCAGTTTAAAAGCAAGCAGAGCCAAAATATCTTCACAAACCCCAGCTCCCTCCTTGTGTACAGCTCCTGGCACTGTGGCTTGGAGATGATAGTTTTAAGAGCAGTTCTCTGAGTGCAGGTTTTTCCTCTTTTCCTCAAGTTTTCCTACATGGAAATGCAGAGAGTTGAGATGAGGGCAGCGTGATCCTGATGCAAAGCTGCCTGGTTAAAGCCGCTGGAGAAGCTTTCTTGCCTCCAGCTCCTTGGTGGGTTTCCTTTGTCCACCAAAACCCATCGTGTTGAAGATAAACCCCTTGGAGATAATCCCAGGTTCCCATCCCTGTGTGGATCTGTAGGGCCTGCCAGGGGCAAATCCTGCTGCCAGGGACAAACCCTACCATGAGAAAGGGATTGTGCAGGGTGAGAACCCCAAGACTCCCAGGTGTGATGGCAGGGAAGGTGACCAGCCACCAAGAAGGGCTTCAGGGCACAGGCCCTGGAGGACCTGAGCCTTCTGCTGAGACCTTAACTGTGGTGGCTTTGTGGGGACCTGGTGGCATGGGCTCGGGGAATGATTCATGGCCTTACTTATTTTGGTGTGTTTGCTTTTTCCCCAGTGGAGGATGAGTAACTGGGAGTGTGTTTTCTTGCCCACCATGTGGAAGGAGGAAAACTGAGGGAATAGAAGCAGAGATGTTCAGGCTGATAAGTTTTGACTAATACATTTTAGATGCCAGTTAAGACAGAGGTTTAACACCTCTAAATACACTTTAGCTGCTCTGAGGTTTTTCCTTCAGGTTTTTCGTAGCCAGAACTCTCTAATATTTTCCCCATAGTGTGGAACCCTTCCCACTTTAGGGATTAAACATCCCCGTGTAGGGGACCCAGATGAGATGTGCCCACTTGCAGCCAAGCCTGGGGGGAGCATCCTTCCTTCCCCACAGCCCTGCTCCACTGAGGGAGCTGCTCCTGCAAGATTTGGGCTCCCCGTGGGTGCTGGCTGCTTCTCATGCTCCAATCTCTGGGGTGTAGAAGCTGTCCTTGCCTTGAGAAAAAAACTGGGAGTTTGCAAGAAAAAAAAACCCCAACCCAAACCAAGCCACAGAAAAATACCAGGAAGGAATATTTTTTGCAGTCACCTGTGGTAGTAGAGAATAAGACAGGCTGGAATAATTTCTGTGAGCAGGGAAGGCCCCATGTGGGGCCAAGATGCTGCTGGATACTCTTACTCTATACAGGTGTCCCTATAAACTATGATTTAGAAAGAAAAACCCTAATTTTTTTTTCCTATTTCCACATGGAGGAGAGGGCACAGAGGAGAGGAGGAAAGGGTCAGGGAATGACACTCTTCCCACCCACTGATGAGGTATTTGGGAAGAAACCTTTTGAATCAACATTCCCAAAGTTTTCGAGTTCCTCTGAGGAAAACCCATGTAGGGATAGGATACAAGCCAAAAGCAAGGGAAAGGATGGTCTGGCTTTAATTTATCTATCCCTGGGCATTTCTAACAAGCAGATCCCTGTAATATTTGATCTTGTGTGAGTCCCTGAACGTTAAAAGGGAATCTCCTCATATGTTTTTGTTAATTTTGTCATTTATAAAGTAACTTCTGACGGCCTAGAGCTGCTCAGCTCCTGTTCACAACATCTGCCTGTGTGTCTGCAGCAGGAGAAGAGCATCCACAGGACCCAGAACTTCTCACCTTGGGCAGAGAGCAGCGAGCGATGAGCATCCTCCATCCACTGTCCCACACCCTGAGCTGGAGATGCTTTTCCTTCTCCTCTGGGACCAATGCTGAAGTTTGGCCACATTTCTTGGCTCAGTTGGCAGTGATTAAAATTCACGGCTCACTTTTGTTTATAGTTGGTTGTTTACTTTGTTGAATTTTTAAAAACTTGTTAGAATGCAATTGAACACAGATTCAACAGTATTTAGGCTTGAAAAATAAAGATGCATTAGAAAGATGCCTATTATGCTTCAGAATTATTAATTGACATTTTTATGATGAATAATTAATCATTTGAATAATTTTCGTATCTCTGATCTGAACACATATTTGCATATCTAATGTCTGATTTTAAATGTGGTTTCTTTAGTTGCATTCTCCCAGGACAAAGACATGAAGTAAGTAACATCCTAATGCAAAACTTTTTTTCTTTGCACTTGTAAAAGTATGTTTATTGAAATGCAAGTTCCCATCTAGTTATGAAGCTGTTAATAATCTATGCATGACATATATGCATTAATAAGGTGGTGAATCCTCTGGATATGAGCACATTTAGGCCTCATTTTCTTGTGCACAGTGGTGAGGTCCCCTGTAATTCACACACGTTACCTAAACCCATGTGGGGTTAAGCTGGGAAACCATAAAGAAATATCTCAGACACACCATGTTCCTGTCTTGTTTATATGACACTTAGTGAGAAGATCAAAAGTTGTTTCAATTTGAGGTGTTTCAAATATCAAGAACTTTTAATATAAATTTTTACTGTGTCCTCTCAGTGAGCCAAAATCATCATTTTCTTGTTATATTTTAATAATCCTAAATCATAGCCCTCGGGACCCCACCTTGCCGTGAGCTGGTGGTGATAAAGGAACAACAGAAGCTGCAGATCAGTTGTAAGTTGGTCAGCAGAGGGGTGCAAGGGATGGTGCTGGTTGTGCAACCCCGCTCGGCGTTGGGTTGGTGTGAGCACAGCTCAGCCACAGAGGGAACAGAAAGGAGGAAGGGGCAGCTGGACAAAACCAGAACGCGAAAGGTATAAAAATTAAATAAAGGAATTAAAGAAGTAGCCCTTGCTCCACTGCCTCTGGCCATGGGTTAGTTGTAGTAGCAATCCTGCCTGCCTGGCACCCAAGGAGTTGGCTTTGCTTATGAGAGAATTTGATTTATTAAGAAATTAAAGCTTTGGACAATTTTTATTTGGTGGCACATTTAAATGTACAGAGTCCAAATATTCTGTATATAGCTTGTTGGTTCCTTGATGTCATACTGAAGAACTAGGGAAGTAGTTGCTCTAGAAATATCTAAAATTGATGCAGTATTTATATTTAGCAGATTAGAGAAATTACACCAAAATGGAGGCCCAAATAGATGGCAGTGTTTAAATTTGCTTAGTGCCATTAATACAAGGAACATGGTACATATGCCATGCAAAATGAAAATGAAAGCTTTTAATTTTTTTTCCTACAGCAGGTAGTAAAAATATGCCATGAATTAGATATTTTTTTTATGGTGGAATTATATTATATAGACTATGGTAATGTAGTGGGCAATATCTGACAGACAGATACTGTATAAAGAAACTGTGAAACGCAGTTCTCAGAACAGGCTGAAGTTGTACTGAATAGGATGTTTAGCAGTTGCATATGCTCAGTGATAACAGATTATTTTTTCTTTTTTTTTTTTCTTTTTTTTTTTTTCTAGGAGGGGTTGAGTTTGTAATAGCCAGAGTGGTAAACTTGAGCAACCCTGGTCACATGGAGGGCCGAGCTCTGAGCCCAGTGATCAAAGCTGCCATGGCTTTGGCCGTCAGGGTGGTGGCAATGACAGTGAGTTCTCTGCAAAAGGACGAGGTGGGAATTGGGGTTAAACCTCTGCTTTTTTGGTTCTAAAAGCAGGAGAGAAAGCAAACACCACCGAGATGCTCCCATGATCCTTCACAAAGGGAGACACCCCTTTTGGGGTTGGGGCAACCCAGCAGCAGTTCTGGGGTGAAGACATCCAGTGCTGAGAATCCCAGAATGGTTTGGATGGGAAGGGGCCTTAAAATTCATCTCATTTCACCCCCTGCCATGGGCAGGAACACCTTCCACTAGACCAGGGTGCTCCAAGCCCTGTCCAACCTGGCCTGGAACCCTTCCAGGGAAGGGGCATCAAGAACATCTGTTGAAGCCGCTCAGATGCTGTTGGACCTTCATAAGACCCGAGGTCAACTTTGTGGTAGATTTATTAAAATGGAGATTTTTTTGTTTTGCTTTAACTAGGCTGAATGGTGAATATTAATTCTAAAATCAAACAGTAACCCCCATTCTACCTACTTGGGACTAGATAAAATTTCCTTTTTTTCTGTGCCTTTCTTAGTGTCTCCTTACTTTCCCCTCTGACTACTGATTAAGTTAAGAGAGGTGAAATTACTGGCAGAGAATCTGGGTGCAAAGCTGACATTTTGGTGGCCATTCTGAAAGTTTCAGAGTTGATCCATTGCCCCAGTATTTCCTTATCACCACCCTGGGTGAAAACATGTTCTTCTCTTCGTGACTTCAGGAGATTATCTGTGTGTTTTAAAATCTACAGAAACACAAGGGTTATGAAGATATTTGGAAACTCCCAAATGATTTGAAACAATTAGATACTGCAGCATAGTTTCCGAAGAAATTCCTCGTGCAGAGAATTGCCCAATATCTGGAAAACTGCTGCCGTTCTGAGGGTGGCTGCTGACTGCATCGGATTCCAAGAGAAGCAGAGGCACAACCCAGTGACTGTTGTACACCTAAACTGCAGATTTACCCAGGAACTGGCAGACATTCCCTTCGTCAGGGGTGGCATCGGACTTGCCAGGTCTTCTGTTTGCTTCCCTCTGACTATCAGCATCATCTCCAGCCTGTCTGTGGGTAGAGGCTTGGCCAACTGGCCCCATTCCAAGCCCAAATCTTAGACTCTGGGTTATTAGAGCTGTCAAAAAACAGGAGAGGGTTTTTTTTTTTTTTTTTCCCTTGCCATGGAAGTGTTCTCCATGTTGTCACTCCTTCCCTGATTTATGTTTTAAAAATGTTTCTTGGAAAATTTCCTGACTCCTCTCTGGGTCATTTGAGGTGTTGCAGGTCACTGTTACATTAAAGGTACCATCAGTAGAACAAGTTGTTTCCCCCCATGGATGGTTTTAGGTGTATGTACACTTCTACCAATGCTTCTTACTATATATCCCTTAAAATTTGCTCCAGGCAGCATCTAAACTATTTTAAACCTTCCCATCCTTTTTTAACACACATCAGCTATCCTGCTTCAAATCTCTGACAAGGATGTGAAAACCGCAGTGTCAGAACAACTGCTGCTCTCTTCTTGGATTCTGACAAGCAACCTTCAACCTGAAACCCTCTAAAAATGGCTGTTTTAATCTTTTTTATATATTAAAAAAAAAATTTCAGAAGCGACTATACTGACTGTATTCTTTTCCCTTGGTGTGACAGGTTGGAAATGTGTCCAAAAACTGCCCGAGGCAGAATGTGGTGATACTGTTTGGTGTTCACCCAGAGGGTCCACGTGTCAGTGAGTCCACCTGCCAACGGGCCTACCACAAAGAGGTCATAAATGGATGTGACTTCCCAAATTCTGGGCTAGGGAGGAGGCAAAACGATGTCTGGAACAATTTTGTCAGCCTGGGTTGGGTTGCTGTGAGCACCGATGTCCTTGGCTTCAGGAGTCAGGAATTGCAACTCCACGTCTCTGTCTCCTGTACCACAACTTGACTGAGCCACATCCCACGAGTAAAGATGTTTGCACGAACCCAACTCACTGCACAAATTAAAAGAGTGATATTAATTTGCTACTCAGGTTGCTTTGATGGCTGTGGGGGCTGGTGCTGGGGCTCAGGGCAGAAAATTCAACCGTGGCTGACTTTGTAGCTCATCCATACCGATGGCTCTGCTGGGGTGGCTCTCTCTGTGCAAGACCTCTTTCCACACCAAGCAGGGAAAGGGCAGGAAGTGGTGGAGCTCAGGGAAAAGAAAACAAATCCAACCACAGCAGAGCCTTGGATATCTGCTGCTGGGGGAGGTGAGTGCCTGGGTGAGCCCCTGTGCCACCACCACCAGCTGTGCCTGGCCACGAGGGCTTTGCCTATGCCAAAGCCTGCCTGGTGGTGGCACTCATTTTTGGGAGCTCTGTGCCTGGAGTTTGGAGATGGGAATTTGTGGGGTAGCATTTCGGAGCTAAGAGGCAAGGGGTGAAAAGCCACATCCGATATTTTGTGCTGGAAAGTGGATCTGGTTAGAGGTGGGTGCAGAGGGGCAAGCCACACTGATTTACTCACAAGGAAGGCAAGCTCTGCCTCGTAGGGAGAAATATAGAGCAGAGACTGAAAACACTGCAAGTATTTGTTCTCATTGTCAGATGTTTCTATAAAATCTGTTGTTACTGAATCACCATTGAAGTTACGGAGCATTCAAATAAGCAGAGGGTGAAAAAAGCTAAGTCTAATTATATGTTTCATGCCATTTACAGATGTTTCCAGGGGATTTTCTTTTAATAAAAGTGCAGTGCATCAAAAGGAATAAATCCTACAATTTTGTTATTTACAAATCAGCTGTTTCTGCTGTGAGCTGACAGACTTACCCTCCATCTTACACCCCTCTTTCCATCCCAAAATGCACCCAGGACATTGACAGCTATATCAATATTCTGTAAGTATCTTTACACTATTGTATGCCCCCTATGTTGGTAAGCAAACAAATCAGAGCAAAATCATCACAAAGGCACAAAAATATATTCTGAAAGAAAGATACAGAGGAAAAACCCACAATGTTGGGAAACATGCAAGGTAGATGTTTTCCAGACGAAGAGAAAAAGTGCCTTTTACATCCCTGCCCACCAATTCCTGAAGATTTCAAACCGGAAGCCTGGCTGGAGATATGATGTAATCAATTAGTTAAAATGATTTACTAACAAAAAACATAACACCCTTTCGATGATTAATTTTTTATCCCCTTTGCATTTCTTATTTTTTTTTCCCCTCCACAACCGCTCTGCCCCTTTCTGACTCCAGAGTATTTAACAGCTGACTTCGGTGTTCAGAGTGTTGCATATCAATCCCCAGGACCAAAATATGCCACTCATGTTTTCCCTGCTAAGTAATCTATGGATGCAGCACCCAGCCTTGCAGCCCTCCCCTGCGATTCAGAGAGGAGCGAGTTATCAATCAAGCTCCTTGTTGAGCTCCTTGTTGCATTTAGAGCTGAAGAAAACCTGAGAAAACCGAGAAGCCACCTTTTTTTCTGGTCCAGCTTGGCCTCAGTCGTGACATGGGCACGTGATGACTGCTTTGGTAATTAAAAGTGCAAAAGACACCAGAGAAAGAAAGAAGTATAAATATTTTCTCTCAAGTGTGAATGTACCACGCGTGTATTGCACAGGCTACAGATGCTTTAGAGAGGCCTTAGGCCTGCCTTGCAACAGCCCTGCCATTCCAGGATGGGCCTCTCTCCTCAGCAGACACTGCCCATCGAGCCAAATTTTATGATTTTTTTGTGATATGGATAAATGTGGACTAGGGACTAAATTAAGGACATTAAACTCAATTTCCTTAAGATGTGAGCCAGATTTTAACATTGCAGCTGTCCAGAGGTGAAAGGGTAATGAGGACATGAGGAATTCCTGGACAGGAAAGGGACACTTGGCCCAACAAGTCTGTCCCCCTTCAAGTTTATTACAACACACCTCCCCACGTTGTTAAGATATCCTCCAGCCCTGTCTGCCTGTGTAAACATGTCTGGCTATCTCTCCTCTTCATTAATACTTCAGTTCACTCCGTGGTTTTATTTGACATGTTGCCTACTACTCTGAATCAGATTGCTCTGCAAGAATTCATGGCTTATTCTTAGATTTTTCATTTTTAATTGGCATAATCTGTTTTTTTTCCTGTTTTACACTCACCAGGTACAAGCACTATCTCACTACTCAACATAATTATGAAAATATTAATGTTTAAGTCTTTTAAAAAAAGGATTGGACTCAGCCTTCATTTATATCAAGCACCTTTAACAATCAGAAAAAACAATTGCTTCATATTTTATTCTTATTTGAGTCACTAAACTTCTTCTTTGGAAAAGGTGATCAGAATTGGAATTACTGGAGAAAAATCTATCACGTTCCTTTTGTGATAAAAGCTCTTTTGATTTGCAGGCTGTCCTTTACTGGAGTGTCCATATCACACTTTATTTATACTGAATTGGCATTGATTCAAAATTGATGTTTGACAGATTCAGTGCAATTTTTAAGGTGGAGCAGGGCTTTTGGGAGTCAAATATTAACTTAGAATGATCTTGTAAAGTCAAGAAACAGCCTTGAAAGGTGGTGGGAGTTTAAAAAGTCCCAAGAAATTGGTACCACTGCAAAGATTTCTAACTGCTGACTGGTCGTCATTTGCTAAAAACTATCTCCCTTTAAATTTTCTGCTTGCAAAATTGAGAGGGAATTAGCATACAGATGCTTCCTCAGACATGTGAAAAAACCTGGGCCTTTCCTTTCCTCTGAGGCAACTCAAAGGAGAATGTCATTAAAGCTCTCAACACAAACCGTGGGGAAAGAAACACAAGTCACAGATAAACCTGAGTGATTTTCAAATTTCAAAGACTGATAGGCTGGCAAAATAAAAACACTCTGGGTGAAGCATGAAGTGGGAAGCAGGCAAAGTAGATCACTGTGAGGCAAGATCAAGGAAAGACTCTTGAATTTGTTAAGTGCATAGAAATCCAATATATTAACAATTATTTCTGATATCTAGCTATGACCTCTTGCTTAGGGAAGCAACTTGCTTTTACCGTTAATAAAAAGTTTGATTGATTTATTTATTTAGAGATTTTCCCCTGAGAAAAGAGGCACTGCTAGCAGAGGTTATTTAGGGGAAGAAATTCTGCACCCTGTTGAGAAACACTGAGGTTTTATTCAGGAACTACGATGGCAGTGCTGGGTGGACAGGGAACTTTGAGAAACTTGGAAACGGAAGAAAAATTAGAAATCTCTTGGTTTCAGACAGGTGAAGAAACAGTTATGACAGAAATGAAAACATGGGCATGAAGCTGGTAAAAAAATTCATCAGCAAACTGTATCTGAGAGGCACAGAAGGCTTCAGGTTTATATCCAGGATCCATATCAATTAAAAAAAACCCTGTAAAAATCTCAGAAAAATTTAACTTTGAATTTTGAGGGTTAAATTGAACTTTACTAGGCAGCTGGTGATCCAAAGAGGAATTGAAAATGCCACTTTAGGCCCGGACAGGGGTAATAAGGGATGTAAAAAAACATTTCTCATGGCATCTTTTGGGCAGTAAACACACATAGTTTAAATCCCTTGATTTTTTTTCTTTCTTGTCTGAAGACATTGGTTTGCAAAAGTGGAAGTTAGTGTAGTGACCACAACATCAGACTGGTCTTTTGTCTTCCATAAGGATAATAAAGGAATAATTGGTAAAATGTGTGTAATAATAAGCTGAAATTTTAATCTTTGTACAATTATAATAAATCCTTATGAGGCCAAATATTTTCAGTCTTGCTGTTGAAACATGATCCATTAAAATGAGCAAAGTAGACAAGACAGTAAAGCCAACAGAATTTGGATCTAGTGTTGGACAAGTTGTTTGAAGAAACGTGGATGTAAAAGTTGATAAAAGTAGTAAAGTAAAAGTAGTAAAAAGTAGGAAAAGTCTTAGTTGATGCTGGTTTAATTTAAATACCTGGTGAAATTCTGTGTAGTTATCACAGAGGACAAAATGAAACTGAAAACTCTTTAGTTAACCTCAGATCCCAGAGTGGATCTGTTAAACCCTGTGCAGCAATGTTTTCATTTCATTTTTTCATCAAAGTTTATTGGAGGACATATCCTCTGTCAGGTGAAGGGCTTATGCACTGGACTGGAGTCCTGTTCTTGGGTTCTTTGCCTCCATGCCAGCTTCTTTTCATGGAACTGGTCAATGGGCAATATGAAAAATTGCACTGGGATTGAGGTCCAGGGTCTCCAAAACCTCTTCAGGTTTTAGGAGGCACATTCCCATTTTCAAAGAGCACACTTAAAGTGACTGCAAATTATGTTTCCAGGTGAGGAGACACTCTTGTAAATGGGATTGAGGAGCCATAATCTCTTTGGTGCTTCTCAAAAAGCATCAGGAGGGCTGTTGAGCTTCTCGAACACAGCCCTGAGCTGTGGCAGCACAGAAGTGAGCCCTGAGGATTTTGTCCTGTTCCCTGCTGGTTGTGCTGAGCTTTCCTGGCCAGATCTGTCACTCTTGGGGCAGAAAGGGACTGCAGTGCTCCAAAACTATGTGGGGCTTAGGTTCAAGGGACACAGGATTGGTTTTGTCATCGGACTCTTACAGTAAAAGCATAAATTAGCAATTCCTGGAATAGAAAGTCGTACAAAAACACTTAACCATTAAATTGGGATAGAAAAAAAAAAGGTTGTCTTTTTTTTTCTTTTTTTCTTTTCTTTTTTTTTTTAATTTCAAAAGATTTTAATCTCCTCTAAACTCCCCATCTCCTAAGGATTAAAAGACTCAAAGCATCCTCTTATCTCTTCCCTTTTGCTGCAGTTCCAGTTGCTCCCTGAGCCCTTCCCTCCTCTCCGAGCAGCACCTGGGCTTCCCTCTCCCCCTTCCATAGCACCCTCCACCGTTTCTTCCCATCCCTCGCCCACGCGGAGCGTGTTTCCACACTTGCCCCTGCATGACAAAAACCTGTTTGCTTTGCTCGCTGGTCTCCGGGCTCCGGCGCGGTCCCGGTGCTGCTGATGCTGCGTTTGCTGCTGATCTGCATCTCGCGTTTATAGCCCGAGTGAGACAATTGCTGCTACAGCCCCTGTCACTTTTATGTCCCCGGCACGATTTGATACGTTACCTTTGATATTCTGATTTAATTCTTTTACATAGATTAGAGACGAGACAAGCTCCTAACCTGACCGAGGCACTACCCTGTATTGACTGCCAATCTCTAAGTCACCCGGTGAATGCTGTTTGCAGACTCTTATCAGTTCATTAAAGTTTGTTATCATTTATGCAGTGGCTCTGTACCTTGCTGGTAATCTCCAGTGTAGGATCTTATCAAAGACTCTTTTGAAAGTCTAGGCATATTGTATACCATCCATAGTATTTTTCTTGTCTACCTTGGCAGGGATATCTTTGAAAAATTCCAACAAATTATTTGAGCAAGATTTCCTGCTCATAAATCCATGTTGGTTGACTCTACTCAAATTAGGATTTTCAGTGTGTTTCCTCACTAAATCCGGCAAAACCGTTCCTATTCTGTTTTTCATAGCTACGGATTGTGTTATGTTAATTTGTTTATATTATGATTTAAAATAATTTTATATGCATATATTCCTCTGCATATGCATGTGTACATAAAAGTGTGTATATATAATGGAGATTATATTGAAGTATATTGGGCTTTAAAGCAGAATATGTTAAAATTGTTAATGCAGTATAAAATGCAAAGGATAGAGTTAGGGACAGATCTTTGGCTGGAGTAAATGAATTTGACTTTGAATACATTTTGCTAACTTAAATGGTGTTAAGTTGATTTTTGTGAGCTGAGGAGTTAACCCTTATGCACTGTGCTTGCTTTACTTCAGTGCCAAGAGATCAAAATTACTGTTGGGATGCTTCTTAACATTTCTGGTTTATTACAGGTCTCTACCCACATTTCTTATGGATTTTTTTTGGCTCAAGAAGTGTGTTTTTATTTGCTGCTGCAAAAATAATTCTTAATGTTTTACTGAATTATACGTAGTATGTAATATTTTGTTTTGGATTAGCAGTTTCTTATCCTTTATTTTTCCATCGTTTGACTATTTTAGGATGTTTACTATCCTTCCCATCTTTCTGTTCCCATCTGCAGATCTTTCTACAACAATGGTGAACCTGGCAATTTCTGGTAAACACAGTAAGTGGTTGATTAATATTAAATTCATGCTTAGAATGGTTTTATTATTGGAAAGCTAATATTTTACACAGGAAACAGTCCCTCCCTTTGAATTGAAAACAAATGAAAAATTTTAGACTAAAAAAATTGGAATTTACACAATCTAGTTCTTACTGGACTTGTTTAACAGGTGCTGTAGCAGTTTGTGTGCCACACCCTCCAAGAATAGGGTTCTCTGCTGAAGTGTGATGGCATTTCTGATATAAATAATGATGAGGAACAACCAGTGGATCATTGTGGCTATGGTTCCAAAAAGAAACATTTTTCATGGAAAATGAAAAACCTACTTTTTTCCAAGTTTAGTTGTTTTTTTTTTTAATGAAAATTGGAGTTTGCACTGAAAGATGATTACTTTTTCATGAAAGAATTAATCTATTTTTTTTAATCAGTGATAAAGCAAGTCGGATAGGAAAGTTTTCACCCACCAGGGACCACCCTAAACTCACCTGTGGCAAAAACATTAGGAGGCAATTGGATCTGAGTTGAGCTTTCTGTGCAATCCCAGGGAAGAGCCAGGCAAAACAACATTCAGTTGAGCCAGGAAGGCTTTTGGGACAGCACAGGCTCTGCATGCATCACTCAGCAGCCTGAGAATGTGCCAAATCCTGTGAGGATCCTTAACCTCCACCCCACCAGGACAGAGACCTCTCTTTCAAAGGCAGAGGAGAAGGATGCTGTGCTGTAAAATGCTCAGAATCAGCCACTGGTGCTGGTTTTCAGCTTAGTTGTTGCTGGAAGTGTGTGTCCAGCCCATGGAAAAGCCCAGTCAGGTTTAACATTGCTCCAAAGGAAAAACTAAACTAAGATGATCCCACCTTCAAAAAGTTTTGGTTCTTGCTGCCCACTCCTCTTGCTGGAGATCTTCCACCTTGGAGGAGAACTGGATTTTAAGTTCTTGCTCACAGGTGTACTGATTAAACCACAATGTTTAAATATTTAACACATGGAACTGGAGACCTCTTTTCTGGTCCTAGGGCTGCACAGGGCCAATTCTATTGATGAACTACACAGCTCTTGGTTTGGTGTGTCAGTAACAAAAATATCTAAATGAGAAACTACCTTTGTTTGTCCTGAAAGAGGAGGTCCCATCTTCAAAGTCCTGTAGGAAAAACTTTTAAAATCAGAATAACCACAAAACACCACCCACTAAAGCATATTTGCTTTTCCCTGGTTCATTACTCTCAGATTGCCACTACTGTACATTACTGTCACAATTCCCCCCACCACTGGCTGTATCAATTGTTTTGTTTTTAGTAAGATTTTATCTTCAAATGAACATTAAGAGCATATTTGGGTTTTAATTGTTCTTTTGGCTCAAGTCTATTAGCTTTGTGAATCTCCCAAGCTTTTCTTGATAAGAATGCTTTCCATTGATTTATCCTTTAAATCTATGAGGATCTTTATCATGGTGAAGTTTGAACTCTCTATCATTAACTTTTAAACTTATATTGACACTAAATGTGATTAAAGTTAAATTTTATAATTAAAATTAATTTTATAACAGCATACATGCCCAGATCCAAGCTCAGGGCTCAATTGCTGGCTGCTCACTGGACTAATAGCATTGCTGCTACAAACAAACTTTGTTAGCTTCCCCATAGTTATCATAGCAATCAATACCTGAATAATTAAATTCCTCCATTATCAAATTCTAGTCTTCTTTATCAGCTTTTCTTCCACCAGTAATTTTTTTGTCTTAATCTGGTTTCTTGTTGGATAGTCTATAGCAACCTTGGGGTTTCACCAGATAATCTTTCTTTTCTTCCCTGTTAAGTTCCGTAACCCAAATTATTTAATGCCGAAATCTGAAGTCTTTAAAGAAGATTTCACTGAATGAAAGCTTGATCAAACTACATTTTGTTTTGTTTTAATACAGACTGCTAATTTTATCTTGTCTTGGCCTTGAGTGAAATCCTATACTGTAAGTATTTGAAATTGCCATTAATTTTCTTGATTCATTCTCTTATTGATTTTCTTTCCAACTATTTCCATCCAATGTATCTAATAATTATTAGAGATGAGGCAAGAACCAAGTGCCTGCATCCACACCCCTTTGAGCATTGTGGCTCATACCCATCTTTAATTAACATAAATGCAAGCACAGAAGTCTCCCAGACTAAACCCAATTGTTTTAATGCTAAATCCTTACATTCATCATTTTCTGCTGCATTTTGACAAATTTTGGTCATGGGTGACTTCTAGAAGAGTGTTACACATCATGAAGCTTCAAGCTCCTCTCAGACCTGACGCTAAATGATTCAAGCAGGAAGGAAGGGGAAGGATTCCTGCTCCCTTTTATGCTCCTGTGAAATCACTCCAACCGCTTTCATACGTTCATTACTCTATAAATGCAACACTTTCCAAAAGAAACTCACTGCTGAATTAAGGGGGGAAGTGGGACACAAAACAAATGGGGGTGATAATGAATTGAAGTGATGATCTGAGGAGCTCATAGTGCTTCATAAGCATTAATTAATTAAACCTGACTAGATCCCAGTGAGGTAGGTATTAGGGCCCATACTTCAGGCCTGGCTGCGGTGTGCTATTTCTGTATCTCAAATTCATTCTGTTAATGTGCATTCTGATGAGAGGACTGAAATGGTGTCTGACTAGTAGAGATGACTGTGCATATATTTAAGCTGTGAATATTCTGCACGATGAGCCTCCGTATGGAAGTGACTTTCTTTTTTTTTAAATCCAGCCTTGTTCCTGAATAAAAAATGCATGATAAATGAATTGCATAGAGAGCAGTGAAAGGCCACTGATGACCTATAGTTATGTACAATGTGTAACTTATCCTGTTACCGAATTAGGATGATCAGAACTTTTCTTTCTGTTGCTGAAAACCTGAGTGCACTTCAGTAAGTGTATTTTATTTCTTTTGTAGAATACTTTATTTAATTGCTGTAAGAACTTAACCTACAATTTTAACTGCAATATTTAGAGGTGTGAAGAGTACTTGAATCTTTTATTAAACCATTATAAAAGTTATTCTGAGGTTTCAGTGCAAGAAACTTGTTTTGTTTGCAGTACTGATGTAGAGCTTTGACTCCAAATGAGTGTTATCCCCATTTTTTTTCCATCCTGCACTAAACAAGATGTTGTTTATTACTTGAAGCATTATATGTAAGCCCCAAGAATATGTTACATGTGACTGGAGCTTTGGCAGACTTTGGGAAACTGAAGTTTCCAGAAATTTTGCTATGTTTAAACACCAGAGTCTTGTTTTAAGGAAAGATTTCTACTTCCAAATGTGTGGTTGCCTGAACCTTTTACATTTTCAAGTCAAATTCCTCTGCCAAATAACACACTGTACCTTAACTATAATAAAAAAGCAGAGACTCTGTGTTTATAAAAACATTACAGGAGCAACTGTGATCAAATTTCTTGAATTTATTCTATTCATGTGCTCAAATATGCATTTTCAGAGTGAGCTCTCCATTGCACTGGTCACTTACAGAAGTAGAAAATGACATGTAGAGGCAGAAGGCTGGCAAAATGCAACAAACCAAACTGGTAAAATACAGGAATTCAGGGCCAGACCTAAATATGAGGTCAAGGAAGTTGCTCTTATAATAATAGTGGTTATCTGTTTAATGTGTGATCTGGCAGTGGTACTGTGCTGACCATAAGCAATTACACATGTTTCTAAACTGGTGATATATGAGCCCTGAGCAACTCTACATGAGATAGATGTGCTGTGAGAAATGGGCCCTTGCTCTATTCTTGTGGTTCTTCTTGCTTAATGTCAATTAAAATTACAGCTTAGTAATAGATAGAAATTCTCCCTGTGCAAAATAACGTCTATATTCCCTCTATCAATTGCCATATACTTAAACTCCTATATTGAAACCAGTTTTTGTGAACCAAGCTCCTGTCTGGGCTGATAAATGCCGCATAATATTCTTCTTTACAGACATGTGGTTAGACATGATTTTTCTGACTCTCTGGTTGTTATTTGAAAAAGCTTTTTTTACAACCCGGTTCTAATGGTGGTGTCTGTGAATGATGCCCTTGTTCTGGATTTTGTCAGGCAGGAGCCTGGAAGTGAGCTGAACGTCCTCGGTGTGTGTTTAGCTGCCTGGAGCTGACCTCGCAGGAGTTAAAAGCAGGAAGGTCTTTGTGATACCAAACTGCCTGAGCACGGATGAGGCCCTGGGAGCTGATGTGGTGTGGCCCTGGCTCTGAAACCAGTTTTTCATGACTTTGGTGAGTTCGCTGGACAGCACATCTCATTAGCTTTTAATAGCCTTGGATCCCACTGTTAAAAGAGCTTCTATGTCCTCTCCTGTAAAATTGGGGTTGGAGTGTTTTCCTGGGCTTGAGAGGATGTGGCTGGAGTGGGAGCTGTGTAGTTGAGCTAACTGCAGTAGAAGCTGTGTGCTAATGAGCTATGAAGACTCCCCCAAAGAGCCTCTTTTGCCCAAGAGCAAGGAGTTGTGTACAATTTGGCTCTTTTTGTCCAAGTCTTGTTATCACTGCTTTGAACCTCAGCCTTTGCACAGGAGGAGCTGTGTTCACCAACCCACCCGGACCCTGAGTACCAGCTAGAAAGAATCACTTAAAACGTGGCATGTGAGCTGCTTAAAACAAGTCCCAGCTGAGGTGTAAGCCCATGGCTTCCTGAGGCCTTGTGAAGGTGTTTCACATGGCTTTGGCCATTGCAGAGGTAATGACTTGCTGTACATCCTTAGCAAACTCAGCACAGATACCTGCAAGGCATCCCGGAGAGAAAGAGATTGTCTTTGTTGCCTGAAAGGCTGAATTGAATAAGGCCTTAATGACCAGAGCGTATCAGTTAATCATTGGTAATTCAAGAGCTGAATCAGGAGCCTTGCACTAGTCCTGAAGTGGTTCTGTGGCCACGGACTTTCACATCACATCAGTGCACGTGCTTTGACTGTCTCCGAGGCTTCCAAAATGTAACCTTTCATCCTTTTACTTTTTAGAAGCACCAAAAAAAAAAAAAAAAAGGCTGCAAAAATTCTCAAATTCATGCTTGTGGCTGAGAACTAAATAAGGAAACACAACTGCTACTGAAGAGCCACCCCCTTGGAGGGAAATGTCAGCAGCACAATGGGCACTATTATTCCCCTCCTTTACAACCGGACTGGGGGGTTATGTTGAAGCCTGTAGGAAAGGGCACCAGAACCCTCTGAGTAATCCAAGATCTGATTGGAATTCCGTTCTCCCTTTTTGGGGTACCACATCCAGAGGAACCCCTGTGCTCCGTGGCAGACCCACGGCTTGTGGGAGGCAGCTGGAGGAGTCACTTCCTTGCAGGCTGCTCCAGTGCACGAGCAATATTGTGGCACTTTCCCCCTCATTACAGTCGTGCAGGACAGTTGTTAATCACCTTTATTAAAAGTGCAACTCTGGAGCACAATGAAATGGTGACATGCAACCAACAGCCTCGTACATCAAACATCTCTACTGCTGTGGGTTTCAAGTGTTGAAAAAAAAAAATTTGTGATAGAGCAGGGGCTTTTTCAACTTTTTCCATAATGTGTCTCTTATTTTAAGGGAAAACTCTCTCATTGAGCTTATCTCCTCTTATTCACTATCATGCAGACCCTGCACTTCTTTCTGGCAATGAAATTTGTACTTTGCAAACACTGTAGAAATTATCTCCACAAAAAATTTCTGATAGGGAATGAATATTGTTTTAGCATTGTTAAAATTGTGATTTATCAGCTGGAAACAAGGGAAATGTCCAGGATTACTGTGCTATTCATCTCTCTGCAGTCTTTCAGCAGCAACTCCACCGACTAAGCTTGGAACCAAGGGTTTTATGTAATAACTATTTGGATGTGTTTTCAAGTAAGGTGACAAAATAGTCCAGGCTGTGCTAGCTGTTGTCCTTCTGTTTGGAAATGCTTCTGTTGTTTAAATAAATAATAATTAAAAAAAAGTTAATAACAATCCAGGTGACCTTGCAGTTTTTTCTTGGCATGTGTGGCACCTCTTGTGTGTGAATGAGGAGGTGAAAATATCTTTATATGCCAAATTAATGTTAGTGAGCTAAACAGCCTTAAATTTGCTAATGTTGGGAAGTTTTAATTTGGAAGGTGCCCTAGTATCTTGGAATAATATTCCTAAAAAATAATGTGATTTACCTTTTTTATTGGAATATCTAGGAAAATAATTTATATATTTTAACTGGAGCTACCTCAGAGTTTAGCTGTCTGGGGAAGATATTGATCTTTATATAAGGCTGAAAAATATTTGCAAATTTGCTGTTGGCCAAAACGTGTTTCACTAAGCTGAAAATTCTTCTTCAGAATATGCATTTTTTTGCATGAAATTTCTGGTCAGAAAGGGTTAAAGTATTTCCCTTTCATATTATGGAAACAAAACAGTTTGACAAGACAAATGTTTCTATTCAATTTTATAATGTTTGGTTTGTATTTATTTTAAATTATATATTAGATTAACCTTCGGTATTATTTCGACATCACTCAAATGAGGGCTTTTGATGGTTCCCCATCGATGTTTGTTGGAATATCTTTCCCATGAGAAATTTTGGCTTCTTGTTCCTCTTCATTATTGAAAACACTCTTTAACCAATCTTTGTACCTTTATATTATCCACATTTGGGTGAAGAGGCAGCCCTGTATGAAGTTTTGTTGTACCTGTGTTTTATCTTCCCTACAAGCTCAGACTCTTTATGAAAAAATAGGGTTGTTTGCATCTCAAACTTTTTGGTCTTCTTTGGGGAGTGTGATGTAGGTGATGGCTCAGGAAGATCTGCCTTGATGTTACACAAATGACTGGGTTCCTGCTGGTCTGTAAATCTGACTCAGCTCATCTTCTACATAGAATTTGGGTGAGAAAAGTAAAATGGGGGCTGCAGCTTGTTAAACTCATCCATCTGTCTCATCCAACCTTTCCTTCTGTGTCACGTGAGCCGATGGATAAAGTGCAGCATGCTCAAGAAATATTAAGTGTAATTCTTTAAAAACAGCTATAAATTAATTTCTTTTGAAGGAGTGAAGAGGTTTTCACCTCCAAATTCCCATAATTTTTTAATTGAGGGATTTAACCTGTATCTTTTTCAGGAGTAGGAGAGACAGAGCTCCAGGAAAATGGATGAAATCTCTTGCCTGCTTTTTCTGTGGTAGCAAGATCGTCAGAGAGGCCCAAAGTCTCCAGTTGCCTAACCCTGCAGAGCCTGGTTGTCCACCTGGAGATCCTCCTGGCACATCCCCAGTGTGCCTCCCTGGTCTCCCAGAGGCTTTCTCCCACTCCAGCAGCACATCTCCTGCAGGAGCTGTGCGATTCCTCCCCTGCAGCCTGTGTGGCAGAAGCTGTTTGCGAGCCTCTGTGGGAGTTGCTGCTACGTTTGTGAAGACGTACAAGTTTTGAAGTAAAAATATGACTCAGAACAGCTCCGCCTTACTCCTATTCCCTGGAAACACGACTTCAACAAGGCGTCTGCGAGGCACTGGGGGTATGAAAGCGTATTGCAGAGCGAGCAAGCTCGTATCATCAAACACAGCCAGCCAGTACAAAAATGTAACCCATGTAGCGTGGCGCTGATTTAAAGTGGTCTGGAATACAATAAAAGGTGAATCTTCCTTCAGAATTACAAGAAATAATTTTTTTTTCCCCCTGGGCAGTCTTTGAGAACGGCTGAATTTATTCTTGTACTTCTTCCCAGTCATTTTGGATGTGACTGAAACTGGCTGTTCTCAGAGTTGGACTCTAACTGAATGAGAGGGTTTTCCTCCAGCCTCTGCCTGACCTTGGGTTATAGGCACTTCAGAAAGCAAAAGCAGAGCTCTACAAACAACCTGCTTCATGCCTAAGTCATACTGGCCCCATGAATGCAACTTGGGATGGGTTTCCATTGGGATAGGGCGATTTGCAGCCTGGCTCAGTCCTGGAAGACACAGTTGGACAGCACAGGGAAAAAAAATTTGCTTAAAAAAATAATTGCTGTTGTATTCTTTCCCAGAGCCGAGAGGAAAGTTGGAGGGAGGCATGCAGGAAGCAGCAGAAATGCATTATGCATTTATTTTTAAGTGGTAATATATCCGAGTGGTTTTAAACCATATTTATTCTCCGGGATGTTTATGTATTCATGCTGAACATGGGATAACAGAGTATGTAAGGATATATAATATTAGTGAAGAAGAAAATGACTGCTATAGTACTTTCTCCTCTCAGTTCCTTCTCCACTAATGCCCTTACACCTTTCTTTTTCAGGCTTTTTGTAGCATCCTAAACAGAAGGATATTGAAGGGAGCTGATTCTGCTTTGATCCTTATGCTTGTTGTCAAAGCGCTTGGGATTGAAGAGACTGTTGGCTACAATTGACTGTGACAATTAGGAGATGATCAGAGCCCTAGAGTGGAGCACTTAAAGGGTAATTTACATGTCAGTTTGTCGAATAAAAAAAAGATATTCAGCTAAGATTTTTTTTTTCCCCTTAGAGCCTTGTAAACTGCAATTTGTGCTATAGTAAGAAAAACCTGGCAGAGGAGTTAGGATAGCCATTTCCATTTGAAAAGAGGCAATCATAAGGCCACTGCTGAGCCTATTGTCCACTAAAAATGCTGATTTGCAGTCAGGGAGTGAAAGAGTGGAGCCATCACTAAATAGAACCTCGTGCAAGGTAACTCCCCCTTGGTGGCTTTCTAATGTTGGCTGAAGGTTTTATATACCTTAAATCCCACATTTACTATCATTATAACATTGTTACTGATCATGAATGTCCTTTATCATAACAAAAAAAATGAAGGTATTGAGGGGGAGGAACAGGAGCGACCAGGCAGTGGATAGGCTCTCACCAGCCATCTATTGTATCGCATCTTTCTTGTTCCCTCGCCTTTTGTGTGCCATCACAATTTTCTTCTTGTCACCCTTTGCACTTTGCCATTCAGCCACCTTCCATAACACTTTTTCTCATGGGGGTTTTTTTTTCCTTACCTATTTACACTTCATTTTTAGACGCACTCCCAGGAGATTTTTAGCGTTTTCCATGTTTAACCTGCTGGGAAAGGAAAAGAGAGAGGGAGGTGACAGTAGCTGTTCAGAGTTTGCCTTTCTGTGTGATTAGGCTGTAATACAGACTGCAACACAGACTGGAGACATACAGGTCGGAGAGAGGACTGAAGTTAAGGCAGCTGATGATTAAACAAACTTGCTTGTGATAAATCTCTTTTTCTTATGTGATAGCTCTGATGAACCTAGAGTTGCTTCGACTGTAGAGTTACATGAACTTATAAAAATATCAAAACCCAACACCTCCCTCATTATTCTGGTTGGTGTGAGCTGTAGCATATGTGATATTCCTCATGGTTTAGGGAAAGGATATTAGTGGGTACATAGGAGGCTCCAGGGTTTGTATGTGCAAATAAATGTATTTATTTCGAGGTTGTGTCGTAGGCTTTTCTTCCAGAGATGGGATTGGCTCCCTTTGTATTCTCATCTCCTTAAAAGAAGAAATAGTCATCTGTTCTAGTTCAGAACCAGAATGAAACACTTTGCTTTGTCACAATTACGACCACGTAGCCTTTGCTGCTCAGATGTGCATTGCCTAAACCCCCCCGGGGGTATGTTTCTGGGGAAGTTTTGTGGTTTCCAATAAGAGCCACCCTTGTAGGCCACAGCTCTGATTCTGATCCCTGTTTGATCAAATCAAACACCACTGATTTGGACAGATTTGGGACTTCTGTGTCAGTAGGATATAAGAATCAGGCCCTGTGTACTCATAGGGTCACTAAACCATCCTTTCCTTAGTCATAACCCTTATGTCCTTAAGCTTTTTTTTAATGTTGAACACCAGACAATGAGGTTTCTACTTCTAAACTTGTGTTAGAGACATGTTTTAACCTGACTTCTGCATGGGGTGAAGAAACACTCCAAAATATTTCTAAACTTTGCAGCATTACTCTCCAGGGCAAGGTTTAAATCAAAGAAAAACTTGTAATACATGGGTTTACTTCTTTTGGAGAATTATTATGTTCTCACTTTCTCCAGGATGCTATAAATGGGAGATGGTGGCTTCTGCCCTCTCCTGTTGCACTAAACTTGCTGAACTTCACAATGTTTGTGTGTGTTTATCTCTGTAACCAATGTAAAGAGCAAACAGGAATAAATAAAATATGGGGAGTAAACAGTATGACAGGGCAAGTCTGGAATGACTTTGGCTTCATATATGTTTTCAGAACTGAGGCAGTGTTAGATCTGTATTTAAAATAAATAAAATATCTGCCATAGCAGGAGGTCCTCATCTCCCAGGTAATGGGTAAATGATGAGTAGATGAGCCACTGTCATATTGATTTCAGCATTTTGTTCCAGCCAGTCGCTATTAGTTTTGATTTGTTTTTGCTTTCCTTTTGCAGGTTTGCATTTAAAGGACTCTCAGAGCACTAATTGTATCAAATTCTAGTAACTGCACCTCCTCTTGCTGGAAAAGCAATGGAAGAATGAATGAATCATTTTGGGTTTCCCTATACCTTTAAGTTAATTTTTTGAAGCAAGCAGGAAGAAGAAAGTTTTACTCAGTGGCAGTGCATTTTGAAAATCCTGCATTGTTTGTGTATAGGATAAAAAAAAATAGTCTTCCTAAGACTTGGAGTGTAAAGTTGGTTGGAATTTAACTGAGATGTGCTTTTTTAATGAATTATTAAATCTAGCTCCCATTACTGAACATAATTTTAAAATAAATTAATTTATGTATTGATCATAATGCCAGAAAACATATTATATATTATATATATTATATATTATGTATTATATATTATGTAATGTAGTGCCCCTAGAAGAGCCTTTCTTGCTCAAAAGACATAAAGAACAAAAGTCTACATATTCATGGTAAAAATATACCTCCTTATGCAACCCTGGGCTATACAGATTTAAAACTAATTTAGGTTTTAAGATCACGAGAGTAAATCATAGCGGTGTAACTGCTTTTTATAGGTGAGAAATTCCATTCACGGTAAAGCATTGTACAGCTTGACTTCTATAGGTTTGAAATAGTTAAAGATCATGACAAATTATGTGTAGTGAGATACTCTGACCCCATTCAGTACCTATTTTCTCATTCAGTCTGAAATATATCCCTTTATTGCTTTGTGAATTAATAATATGATGTTGGACAACTACAGATGACTTCTTGTTAATTAGAATTTCAGATGCGTGCTATGATGCATCAGAACTTTCTCTATTTTCTGCTAATAGGACACACCGAGTGAATAGCAAAATGTTTTTCAAGAGCAGGAAAGGAAAATGATCTCCTGATCTAAATAAGATGTTGCCCTGAGGAAAGGCACCTAACTCCTCAATGCCTGGCTTTCAGGGAAATCTTCCAAAATTGTGGCACTTCTCAGATCTGGAATTTTGGGCAAGTGTTGAACTAGAGACCTATGATGGGAAAAATCATCTGGTCTCTGTGGTGATAGAGAGAACATACTGACTATATGTCTTGCATAAATTTGTAGTCTTTCCTAATTGGCTGTTTTATTTAATCAGGCCAGATCTTCATGTGCTAAAAAATAAATATAACTTTGCCATTAACTAAGGGGCAGCTGAAGCTCCACAAATTGTATTTTTGTCTGATAAATATCAGAGAAGGTAAGAACACCCTTTGAATGTATTTCTGATAGTAAGATATCTCTAGAGGACCAACCACACTGATCTGGGTGTCTCATCCTCATCAATATTTAGCAGGTGCATCTCCTGGCTCACATATAGCCTTAAAAAACCTTGCCCTAATATTGGTGGTATGTTTCAGGTTTCATTGAAGACCAAAAATTTTTAAAATTAAAACTGAGAATTGAATTTTTGGATATCATCTCCTTTTTTTGTTTTAATTTCAACCTGGGCCTTACTGTGTAGTCACATAAGAAACTATTTCAGTGAAGTTTTCAGAAACAGGAAAAAACGAAAAAAAAAAGATCATTCTGGTGCAAGTTGTTTTTCAAGATTCTCTCCCAAAATGTGCAGCTAAGGCCAAGTTTACTGTCAATGGAAATGAAGTTTTTTCTGTTGAGGCAAACAGCTGAGCTCATGTCTGCCCACTGAGCAGTAGAACCAGCTGAAGCTGAGTGATGAATTTGATGAGTTTTTGCTTTCTTATATAAGAGTGCCCTCACAGTAAGTTGACTAAGTTGGCTCTAATATCAAATAGACTCCTGTTCAAAAGCTGCACGAGTGAAGGTGATAGGATTGTTCTGCGTGTTGTTTAGTCCTGTAATGACGCAGGTAGTGTTGGTATCCCACTCAAGCTCCATGGGGCCAGCTCTGTCTCTGTGTATCACTGGAAGGGTGACCAGTGTTACCTCCCACTCAGGGTCTCCCTTAGGTGACATCCATGGCACTACACTGATTTCGGTCAGATGGAAATCATGATAATTTTATAGCAACTGGACTGTCTGTTCCTTTTCCAAGCTAGAAAGATTGTGAATATGAAAGGGCTTCCAAACCACAACTGCATTTATTGTTGGCTATCAACAGGAAACAACATTTTTCATTCTTATCTGAGAAACAAATGGAAATGCCTTACTCTGTACCAGAAAGGAAAATCATGGAAACAATTCATAAATTGCTTTCCTAAATATGGTCCATAATTTTATAAGGCTGGTGGTATTTAATAAGAATAATCTCTTATAACCTTTATTATGGCGCATACATACCTGGATGTTTAACATGTTCCTCCTTTTGCTGTTGGATGTACAAACACTGCACAAAATAACATGGCAGAGGGGTTGAAGGCAAATCTGGAGGAAGCCACAACTGGATGTATCTCTCACTGTGCTTCTAATGCAAGGCAGCATCACTCACTGGAGTTTGCTTTGCCTTTTTAATGAATCCTTTAGCTAAAAGAGGAGATGTCCAGAAAATAGAAGTTTGAAGAACAGGGCTGAAGAAATCTGATAGATATATTGCACCTGTGATCACTGATTGATCACTGATTGATCACAGGTACCTTCCAATACCTAAAGGGCTACAAGAGATCTGGAGAGGGATTTTGGATAAGGGCATGGAGTGACAGGACAAGGGAGAGTGGCTTCACACTAAAACTCTTCGGCATCATTTCAGGGCATCAGATAGGACAGTGTGGTGCAAAGTGTAGTTGTGAATCTCAGTCTAGCAACATGCAAAGAGGAAGGTGTGAAAAGTTAGTGGTTTGATCTTATTTTATCAAATACTTGCACAAATTTCTCATGAAATCTGTTACTTGACTCTGTTTATATAATTCCACTTTCGTTCTGTTCACAATGCCAGCCAGGTTCTAAACCCAGCATGACAAAACCGTGGACTTCAGGCTGGACATGTACCAGAAAAAGGGCCAAGAGACCCTCAGATTCAGGTACTTCAGTAAAAATCCAGCTGTTGAGGCTCAGTGGGACAGATGTTGACCCCATGCACAGTTGTGGAAGTTGGATGTTCTACCCCCATGCTGTGGCAAACCCCAAGCGTGTGAGAAGAGAACTGAAGTCTCAAGTTTGTGGTGCTTTCAATACGCCTGAGGCTGATGAGAAAATTAGCTCTGACATTCTGAATTCATGCTGAAAAGTGTAAGGGAAAATGGGATGATTATTATTAGTAATCAGCAGCAGAACGCAAATGTCTGAAGGACTATTTGAACTGTAACAACACCCTCTTAAAAGTTTGAAAAGAACTATTCACAAAAGTTTAAAACTTGGGGTATTAGTTCATGTGCATTTCTTTAATGTCTGGTTAGGAGAAAGTGTAGAACAGATGTTTTTCTGTTTTTACATAGATAGCTAACTCTTGTCTCTTTCTTTAAAATGTAAAATATGCATCTCAGTTTGGAAAACATTCACAAAAGATTACTTCACAATGAGAGCTGGAGCTGCCTTCCAGAGGGATACGTTGTAGTCTGGTCAGAAGCAACTGCAACTACTATTTCCTTTCAAAAAAAGTTTTGCTATCTTGATAAACTTTAATTAAGAACTCAACATAGCCTGGGATACATCACTTACAAGCCAGGAATTTCTCCTTTAAGGATATATGGAGCCAGATACTGAAATAATGTCAAAATGGCAATTTTCCATTGGAGATGATGAAAGTGCGTTTGCTTACGATTATTCCCTATTCCATTCCAGTGACAGTCCAACTATAATTTTAATTCTTCTGTAAAGAAAATATTTTGACAGCATAGAAAGACATCACTGATGATTGAAACTTGCCTTTTCTCCCCTTTTACTCTCACACTGTCGTTTTTCAAGCCAACGTGTCTTTATTCTTTTGCAATATTGGTTAAAAAGTCCCTTTCTCAAGTGAGAGATGAACAAAATCAGCCCAGAGGCAGGGAATTGGTGCAGCCCTCTCCCAGGTGGGAATAGACACTCCCTTGTATTCTCTTCCTTTGCCACCATTTTGTTCCAGCCCTGAAAAGCAGCAAATGGTGGTTATTGTTTCTTTGCAGGGTATGGTTTTGTACTGGATCCATGTGCAAAGTGTAAACATGTCATCAGTCCTCATTTGCTATATCCAAAAACATTCCCCATGTCCATATTTGATTTTCAAGTGCATCTGTGCACTGATTGAAACCCTCCCAACATGCTGCTACGCAAATGCAAACCCACACATTGCTGATTTGGAATCAAATGCTCTTATGCTTCCACACTTCCATTTCAAAGTTTGCCTCAGAGTTGCAGTATGTGCCCTTTTAACACATTTTTTTCCCCCTCTCACAAAGAGATCCCTGTGTTCATCACAGGAGCCCGGTGCAGTCTTTTCCATTTTGTTCTTATTTATTCCTTGGAGCCTGCTTTTATTTTCACAGCTTATTTATCCTTTGTTTACAGCCCACATGTTCTTTTAACCAACAAAACCAATATTTAAACAAAGGAAGTAAAATGCTGAGTTATAATATAGGAATTTGCTATAGATAGAAAGTTGGATTGCAAATAGCAATGCATTTTGCTATTAATGTGCTACTTCATAAAGGAGAGAGAAAAAGCTTATTGAGTTACATATTTCCTGAAAGAAGATGTATCTCTTATAAAGTATGATGGAACATTTTCCTTTTAACACCCATCAAACTCATAGTCCTGAAAAAAATAAAAGGGGGGAGGGGAAACAGAAAAGTGCCAAAATGTGAGTGCAAACTTGTAATTTTAAACAAGTTTTGTTGCACCTAATTATTTTTTCCATCCCTCCCGACATACAGGAGTTACCTTAACTGCAAAGCTCTGTGGTACCCTTTGCCTGTCATTTTTAATCAGGTTGTTTTAGGTAATTTTTGTTATGCCCCTCATTACTGAATTGTTTATCAATAGGTGCACCAAGTGTCACTAGCTTTTCTCATCAAGCCAGGTCTGACAAAGAGCTGCAGTGCATGGGAAAGAGGCAGCTAGGTGAAACTAATGCCATAGATGTTTGATTCATTAGGAGCTTATTGTTAACGGGGATGTCTGATTGTAAAGGCTCAGTCAAGCAAAAGAGTGCAGAGTAATCAGTCGGATTTATAGTTTGCAGGGCTCAAAAAAAAAAAAGAAAAAAAAAGAGAAAAAAAAAATCAACATAAACCTTTGGATATAGCAGAAACAGAAAAATCCCCTTTGGGCAGCCCTAACCTGAGACCAGCCAAATAAGGTCATGCTACATGAAGGTTGCCTGTTAGGTGATGGGAGATATAGGAGGATTACAGCCATATGGCATGGCCTATCATACCTTCTGACTTAAGATAACAAAGCCAAGCTTTGTGCTTAGCTGTTTTTGACTGACATCATCAATTTTATTTTATGTTGGTCACCTCCGGTAACAGGAAAAAATGGCCTAGGGTTGATAACACATGCCTGTTTTTTTAGTATTAAGATGCCTTACAGCCAGTTTTGTGCTGTAAAAAATTTCAAAGAATTAGTAGCTTGTTCTTCTATCAACCATCCTCCAGCAACTGTCAGCTCCCCCCTCCCTTGTTTTCGGTTTGTACCTTGCAAATGAGAGACAGCCTTATTCAGAACCAGATGTAAGGCTCCTAGAGAATGAGCGTAAGCTGTTGTACTTTAAGCCTAATGGGAAGTTTTATATGCAAGGGCCTTGAACTGATTAGTATAATTCCCTCTTTAATACAGCTGTCCCTCCAGATTAAGGTAAACCAAATGTTGCAATCAGAGATTAGTGTACCTTGCCAGTTATTAACATCCCCGGTTGCTCGCTGAGCACGTCAGACACTAATGCTGTGTATTTATTTGCCACTTCCACGCTGTAACTTGAACTTCTGCACCTGTCAAAGCATTCCAAGGAAGAGGGGGGTATTATTGGGAGGCAAAAGTTTTATACCTGTTCCACCTGTTTGGTTTTGTCACTGCCTGAGATTTCCTTTTTTTCTTGCCAAGATTGCCAGGTGGTTTAATCCGTTCCTCTGCCGGGTTTATGAAGAAAGACTTTGTCTGCTGAATTGCATTTGTTACTCTCATCTGCTTTCCCTTACCGAATGCGTGCTACTCACCTAAACTGCCTATTTGTTTATTTGTTTATTTATTTATTTATTCTGCCTTCCCCTTGCCTTTTTTTTTTTTTTTTTATTTTTCCTCCCCCTCTCTTTTTTTTTTTTTTTTTTTCTCCCTTCTCCTTTCCTTTTTTTTTTTTTTTTTTTAAACAGGGGCTTCCTGGCTGCTCTTTGTGTGCCGAGGATGCGGCTCCGGGCGAGGGGAGGCAGCGCCCGCTCCCGCTGTGCTCGCATCAGCCCGCGGTGCCTCTCGCCCAAGGTGGGTCACGCAGTTGTCTTCTTGCATTTGGCAGGATATCCTGTCCACCAGCAACACAGATGTCAAGGGGGACAATGTCCGGGTTATCAAGGCAAGGTCTTTGCCTCCCCCCACTCCACCTGATCAGATTTTCAAGATAAATGTACACCGTAAACAGACTTTAAAAGCTTAGTGGGGTTGAGAGTGTCTTGTGCAGCATGGAGGAAATCAATAAAGTTAGGCCATGCTAAATAGCTGCTGCTCAAATGCATTTAATTACTTTAGAAGACTGTTAATTTACCTATAAACATGAGAATCCTGGAGAGGGAAAAAAGAGCTACACAACATACAGAGGAAGATGCTGCTAAATGGGGTTTATTTCTTTTACACAAACAATTATTTAACCCTAAAATTTTAAGATTCATAGCAGAAAGGAACATTTTGCCTTTTCTAGCCCCAAAATTGAAACAACTCCACCAACAAAATGCCCCTGCTTTCAAATACCTGCCCCCAGACCCTCTTAAACACTCTGCTCTCAACAGGGAATGCAAGGCTGAATATCAAGTGGAATATTGTTGCTTTCTAGCAAAAACCCTGCTAAGGCACTTTTTTTTTTAATTGAATACATTCTTTATTAAATAGATAATTGACATGAGGTCAAAAAGGGCGGTTTTAGCACAGTCCCCCTAATACCAAAGTTTGCCGCCGGCTGCACACTGCCTGCACGTTATGGCTTAATTGCAGATTTTTTGAAAAGACAAAAATATGTTCATATCTGAGGAATTATGTCTTGCAGCCTACTAAATATGCTAATGCAGTACTAAGCAGGGATAAAGTTCTTGCCATACCACCCAACAGTTGCGTGGGACACGCTGCCAAGTTATTGTTAATTGTAAAGCGCATGCAGGCTTTGCAATCCATCTTAATTGTCATACTTACTCCAGGTTTGGTGATAAGGCTAGATGGGCTGTTTTAAAGTGACAATGTTGACAAGGGGAAAGGGTGTGGGCCCGGGCTTGTGGTTCTGGAGGGGTTACGCGCTCTGACCTGCCGTAGGTTGATATGGACAGTCTGCAAGGGGATTTTAGTTGTCATGGGGTCCCCAGGCAGTTGAATAGAGTGACTGTCTGTCCTGCTTTTTCCTGTTAGGATCCTGACACGTGGAGCATTGATGAACTCAGCATAACGTTGAATAGGAGCTTTTTGGCAGCTGAGACACAAGGGCTAAGCTGCAGGTCAGAGATAACACTAGTGCAGATCTCCTCATGCACACAGTTAGTAGCATGCTTTCTTCCCTCCTGAGTGCAGGAAATAGCTCATGTTAAATACGTTCACTTTTCAGTTTTCCTTTCTTCTAAAACGCAGCTTGACAGATTGGACTTTTCAGCTTCCCCCCCTCCTTTTTTTTTTTTTCCACCACCTCTGCTTTCTACCTCAGAAATACTCTTCAGGAAGCAGGAGTTAATCTTGGTGAGGAAACGATAAGGTGATACTTGATTTTTCAGGGGAAAGCAGAAGGATATGACTGCCCGGTAACTGCACAGAAATTTGCAGGGACGCCTTTTTTTAGGGCTTCCCTTTGCTTTTTCCTTTCTCCTCCTTAGAGCGGAGGACAGCAGGTCTGGCTGGAGGTAGGCAAGGGGTTTAAATAGCATCGGGGGCAGGAAGGAAGTGCTGGGAAGGTACATCGATAAAAGCCACTTCTCTATCAGCTCCCCGGATCAGGTGAATCGGGTCGTTCCTTTCCCAACTTTGATGCATCCTGGCTGGCACAGAAATGCGTCTTTGAAGTCGTTTTATATTGGGCCAAGTTTTTTTACGTGGTTCCCAAAGAAAGAGGGCGAGCATTGTCTCCGCTAAATGATGTCAGGCCGGCATCCTGTGTACCGAGACAATGTCGAAGCCTCTATCTGCTCTTGGCATTGCGCTTGAGGCTGCCTGGGCTGTTTGAAGTGTTTGTGTCAGCAGGGCCTGAACCTGATGGAGACTTGGGGGATCACTCTTAAACTGCCCTCTGCCTGTGCATTCACACAAGTGTGGCTTGTTGGGTGCTGGCGAGCCTGACATCACCCAACTCGTCTTGCTGGGCATGAGCTTGATGCTGCCTGGAGCCAGAAATCCTCCCCAGCGTGGGGGGAACTGGGCACGTTTTGTGTTGGGCTTCGAGGTGGAGCGCGACCTCTCCGTGGGAAGAGCCTCGCTGGTGACGGGGGGCTCTTCTCCCAGCAAGGTGGTGCTCAGCAGGAGCAGGGCAGAGCCAGGATGAGACCCTATTGTGCTGGCCTGTCCGCATTAGCGGATTCCTGTGCCTGTGTTTAGACTTTCCACAACTTAATTGGGCCTCTGCAGCGAACCGTTTGCAGCCAAGGGGCCAAGGCCATTGTTTGTTCCTGTGGCTATCGCCGAGAGCCACGCAGACAGGGAGAAGTGTAGACACAAATACTGCCTTTGTTACACTCTGGATGCTCCTTTTGCTATCCTGAATGATTTCATGCTCGCTCTTGAGTGACTTCAGCAGATTTTCCAGTAGATGCACTTTTTTCGCTTTCTTGGAGAGGTGGGAAGTGGCTAGAAAAAGGATGGTAGAACACATTTGCATTAACTGGCCTTGCAGGGTACTGCTGTTCCCTGTTTTCTTCTCTCTGTGTTATTGGAGGGTCTGTGACACCTCTTGGATCTTGGGGAACACGTCCCAGCTGCCATGGTGGGGTGTACATTTTTCCTTGGAAAGCAGTTCTGGGAGCTCTGTGCATTTTCTTTGCTAAGCCATGAATTCCTTATGAAATTTATATGATGATATCTATGACTTTGCTAATACTTCCACACAGCAGTTTGGCCTTTTCATTCCAGAGAGGGTTGGACATGAGCTGAGAAGATCTGGCTTTTGTTTTCAACTCTTCTACAACTTCCTGTATGACCTCGGGCAAGTTGCTTAATCAAGCTGTCTCAAGCTTTCCTTTGCAGTAGTGTTGCTTGCAAATATTAGGAGAGCTGTCAATATTGTGGTTGATTTGGTAGGTGACATTCAGATACTAATTCGGCACCTTACAGAGGAAAGCAGCCCTGTAAGATAAGAAAACTGAATTCTCAGTATCTCACCTTGGCTTCAAATGCAGGATGCAGTGAAAACCAACAGCATCAAGATGCTGGCTGGTCTGAACCAGGCTTAGTGGCACATAGTGCCAACCCTGGGCATGAATTTTTCTATCCAATGGAATGGAATAAATTCTGGAAAGCTATCTAAATGAAGGTCAGAGAGCATGTGCAGTGACAGCATATGAGAAGTATGAATATAGGATCTGAAGATGAGGAGAGAGAGGCATCAGGGATAAAAGCATGACATAGTAGGATTAAGGTGAATTTTGGGGGTGTTCAGCCTGGAGAAGAGAAGGCTCTAGGGAGACCTTAGCTTCCCTTTCTCTGTGTAAAGGGGGTTCAAGAGAGCTGGAGAGGGACTTTGGACAAGTTGGAGTGACAGGACAAGGGGGAATGGCTCCAAATTCACAGAGAACAGTATAGATTAGAGATTAGGAAGAAATTCTTTACAATGAGGGTAGTGAGGCCCTGGCACATGTTGCCCAGAGAAGCTGCTCCATCCTTGGAAGTGTCCAAGGCCAAGTTGGAGGAGGCTGGGAGCAACCTGAACTAATGGAAGATGTCCCTGCCTGTGGCAAGGGGTTGGAATCAGTTTGTCTTTAAGGTCTTTTTCAACTCAAGTAATTCTATGATTCCATGAATTTACTTGTAGGAACAGATCTGTTGCTGACCCTGAAGGTAGGACAGAGGAAAGTCTGTGCTCTAGATCCCCCTGGGAAAGGGGAGCTTGTCCTAGGATTGCAGCCCATACAGTTCAATACTAAGCTCTAATGCAGTGTCAGGAACAGATGACCCTTGGTTTGGGGAGGGTGAGTGATTTTGTTAGGAGTGTTGGAATGTGCACACACGGAAACTAAAATGTGTGCGAAGTACAGAAAACTCACACCGCCTTCATTAAAGCCATGGACATCTGAGTACTTGAAGATCTGATAGGATTTGTTTTTTTAATGTGGTAAGAGTATGTTATTAAAGACTAACATATCTAGGAGTTTGATCACAGCCTGGTTTATAGGGAGTGGTAATATCTTTATTAAGCCAACTGATATAGTTGGAGGGGGAAAAAACAGACAAGGCCTCTACAGGGCTCTTTACTGTAATTAAAATAGGCTGCTTATATCTAGTTAAATAATATGTAAACTCTTAAGGCCAAATGCTGCAGCTAGTTACTATTAGTGAGAAACTGTAAACTACAAAATCCCGAACCAGGAAGTCCCATGGAGATAAAAAAATATCTAAAGAGCAGTCAGAAATGTGCCCTGTATTATTGATGCTTCAAGCGGTATTAAGCTGTGAAGGGCTGGAATGTAAACAGAGTTACAGATGTCTGATGCTGTAGGTTGAATTAGGGAAGCAGGAAATGCACTCCTTCGCTTGGGATGTTTGGAAAAAACACCTTCTGCTTGGCTTTATCTGAAGCAGTTAAAGGTTTGTTTAACCTACAAAATAATTCGGAGGAGAATACGCCGGGCAAAGTTGTTTCTTCTATTTATAGTGGCAAAAAATAGGAGCTGTGCAAACCAACAGAACATGGTCCCAGTTCACAGAGAGCTGCATTTTAGAAATGACCTAATGAGAGAGGGTCATAGTAAGGGTAGGTTGTGTCACACTGGAAAAAACTACAGCTGTACACACATATAGCTACTGGGGTAGGCAGGTCTGATCTTAGAGAGACAATTATTATATGTATCTTCATAATGTAAAGCTAATGACTATTTTCCCCCCTTGGGGTGAAGTGCAGAGGATCAGTTTTGTTTCTTAGAAGAGGGTGGGAGAACAGTCTCTATAAACCTCTCTGGCAATCCTGATACTTTATTTCCCAACCTTGAAAGCCTACAGCCTTATCTTATCTCCCTACGGTTGTTGTTACCCCTGCCAAACTCTGCTGATGGGCTGCTAACATCATTACATTTGCTCCTGATTTGCGTAGGTTAGGCACAGAGTAGACCTTGCCTGTTGTATGTTCTGGTGCAGGCTCTGCTCCTCCTAAATCTACCCCAAAGAGAGGAACGTGTTGCTTGGAAGGAGCATTGTTTTCTTTTTCCTTTTTTTATTTTTTAAATTGCAGTAGCGTAAAAAAGCTCAGAACCCACCTTTGCAGGTGCAGTGAGAAGAGGAGTGAATTGTGGTGGTGCAGTGTTGAGCTGTGTAGGGACAGGGATTCATGGAAGGCTGATGTGCCATGGTGGCTGATTTGTTCCTCGGAGGCAGAGTTACCCTCGTGAAAGCAGGAGAGGAGCTTTTCACAGGGGCATGCAGTGATAGGAAAAAGGGGAATAAATTTAAAATGACAGAGGTAAGGTTTAGATGGGATTTTGGGAAGGAATTCTTGGCCGTGAGGGTGGGGAGGCCCTGGCACAGGTTTCCCAGAGAAGCTGTGGCTGCCCCATCCCTGGAAGTGTCCAAGGCCAGGCTGGACGGGGCTTGGAGCACCCTGGGATAGTGGGAGGTGTGCCTGCCCATAACAGGGGATTAGGGATGAGATGAGCTTTAAGGTCCCTTCCAACCCCAACCATTCTATGTTTCTCTGACTCTATGATTCTTTGGATGGTGCTTTAGGACATGACAACTTCCTACTGCATTTATAATGCTGATGAGCAGAGGTCCGTGCCGGGGGTTTCTGAGAATTTAAATTTCTCAGTTCCTGCAGGTTCTACACTGGCTGCTGTGTGGGACAGTGTGTTATTAGAGACAGCCCTCACAAACCTGAAATAGTCTTTGTCCTTTTCATCGTGATTGTTGTTGGTAAACTCATATAAATGGGAAGTGCCATTTCCTTCACATTGTTTGAAGTGTATTTGTTCAAGAAATAACTGAATAACAGTTTTCCGTTTTTAAAGCAGGAGATTTTTCCCTAATGCCCTAAGTCTAAATTAGTATTCTGGACATCCCAATGAGCCCAGAATAGTAGGGCAGCCAGGTTATAGTCCCAGGAATGAATGCTTCCTAGGAGTTCATCCCTCTCCTAATAATTAACTCTTTATTTATTTTATGGATAGAAGTTTTGACTCTCATTTATTTCTAACTTTCAGCTGAAATGCTGAGTTAGGAGAAAAAAGGGGTGTCAAGTATCTCTTCTGGAACTATTTTGTTTGGATGACACCTAGGTAACATCAGAGACACCTTTGCTTGGTGGGAGCTCTGAGGCAGAGCAGAATTACTGTGGCAACACGGATTTCCTGAGTTTCCTTTTTGCATGCTCATTTACATTGGTGGCTCTAAATGAAAATACTTCATTACTTCTGTGTGTGCAGTATGCTTTCCCTAATTTTTCTCTTCATTTCTCAGCTTTTGCTATTTCATAAGCCTGAATCAATAGCAGTGGCTCGGCTGATGGTAAGGAAATAGGTGAGAGTGTGGAAGATCATAATAATTAAATCATCCAACATTAAGCAAACCAAAAAAAAGCAGAAAAAAAGCATCGAATTTGTTTTTGTGAGCAGTGCTAGTTGCATTGCCAGTCTGAAGCTGGCACTGTGGGTTTGCTGTAATCACTGAGCTGAGAAAAAGAGACACAGGGTTTGTTTGTTTGTTTGTCATCATGGAGTTGAGCAGGACTTAAGCAGTTGAATGCACAACACTTTTCTCTGCAGCTTCTCCCTGTTTCTGGTTATTCCATGTAAATCCCCCGCTTTTGATTCCTCCAATCTGTTTTTCTGACCTTCCTTAAGAATTAGGATTTATATATATCCCATGTGAATATCAGCTTGGAAAGTGTGCCTTTTTGATTTTTAAAATGAATTGTGATAAAAATCAATCCCACCTGTGGCTTTGAGTGCTTTGCTGGAGCACCATCTCCTAGGGAAAAAGTGTGTGTGCCTTTTGCTTTGCTTTGGGGTCATCCAAGCATCATTCTGGCCTGTTGATGGGACTGTAGCAGGATGTCATCTTCGGGTTGTTCTGGTACAGTGTGGCAGGTGGGCAAACACTCAGGATCTGAATTCTGGACAAGGTGCAATATGCCATAGTATAACATGTAGACCTTTGCTTTCAACACAAAGTTGTTCAAAGATTAGGAGGAGGAAAATACACATTTGAGAAGAAAAGATTTTGTAATCAAACAAGATGGCACAGAGCAATACCAAGGAAAAATAATTCCTTTAGTCTCCCGGTCCTGACTAGATCACCTCATCACCAAAGCCGATAATCCTCTATGACTTGGAGAGCAGATTCAGAAGGCCTCTGCTATCCAGTATTTTCAGTGCAGCTGGTTGAGGATCGAATAGTGAGACCACAATGCCTGCATCTTTCTTTGGGAGCAGGGACTCTGCCTTGCTGGGCTGCTGTGCTGCCGTGTGGAAGGTCACACCCCGCTCCACATCCTCCCGTCACACACTGACTGCTCACCCCAGCCCTGGCTGTAAAGACTGTGCCAGAGGCAAGGAAAGGGATGGAAAGACATGTGGTGGAAAGATGTTGTGTTCTAGCATTCCTTGGCTTGCAGATGGCAAACTCCAAACTAGTCCAAGCAAGCCAGAGCAGCCCAAAGGCTGCTTTTACATCCTTTCAAAGCTGACCTTTAGGCACAGAGTTAGTGCTGATATGCTTGAACCCTGCTGAGGTCTCAGGAGGCAAGGACAGCACTGAGCACGAGTTATGGATCTCTGCACTGCTCTTGGCTCTGCCACTTGGTCCTCGTGACTGCAAATCACATCCTCAGTGTGATGCTCTCTTTAGTTGTCTCGTACTTTTGGAGCTTTAGCTGGGGAATTATTAGAAGTCAGAGCGCCACTCACGTTTGAGTGAGCAAGCAAAGAACTCATCCGTAAGCCAAGTTGCCATTTCCAAACCAAGGCATGAAAATCATAGAATCATAGGATTATTAAGGTTGGAAAAGACCTCTAAGATCACCAAGTCCAACCATGAACCTAGCACCACCGTGTTCACCACTAAACCATAGCCCCTTGCACTACACCCACACACCTTTGGAACACTTTCAGGGATGGTGATTCCACCCTTTCCCTGGGCAGCCTATTCCAATGCCTGAACCTCGTGCTACTGCCCATGCTTCAGTCACAGTCAGGGTTTTAACTTGCTCTCCAGCTGACTCTTCTGGGAGGAAGGAGAAAGTCTTGAGCTGTGTCACCTCCCACAGCAGCAGAGCTTGGCACGTTGGCAGTGCTGCTTTGTCACGGCCTGTGCCAGATGTAAGGATGAGGGTGGGCTGGGAGCCCCACTCACCGTGGCCTTTCCAAACTCCTGATGCTCTGGAGTTTGGACTGTGTGGGAGTTTTGCCTGATCTGGTAGGTATGCAGTCAACATAATGTTCCAGTAAAGCTTACACACTTGAAACAAAACTGCTTTGTGCTGGAAACAGGCGAGTTCAAGCAGCAGGGAGCCTCCAGCACTCTTGTACCACATATTTCTTATTTACAACCCTGGTGTTTTCTCTTCCTTTTAGCGGGGCTTGGAGCAACCTGGTCTAGTGCAATGTGTTCCTGCCCTTGGCAGGGAGGGGGAACGAGATGGTCTTTAAGGTCCTTTCCAACCCAAACCATTCTGGGATTCTGGGATTCTATGAACTTGACCTTCTCACCTACAGCACACCATGCACAGACTGTCACCAGGTTTCCCTTCCTTGGCACGGACTGAGATGCTGGCTAGACCACACAGTTCCTTAGGATGATACAGACAGTCTGGTCTCTGGAGAAACTCTCCAGAACTACCCACCTAGCTTGTCTTTATGCCTTGACACATCTGTGAGTCAGCACAGTGGTGATACATTCTGCCAGATGCTTCCAAAGAAGAGTTGTCCTGACCCAGAGGTTTTGGTAGTCATCTCTGACATAGATCTTAGCCAGCTTTCCGTGGAGGCTGCGAATGAGCCAGGATGAAGCACTTGCTTTCACACTGGTTCTCTCACTGCTAAAGCTTATTGTGTCTGGGATGGCTCAGGCCACAGTGACTTCATGCTGTCATTTCCACAGTCAGACAGTGTTTGCATCTGAGCACGCTGCCCCTCCAACTGTTTGCAAGGATGTGGGTGTCTGGTGTTCCCTATATCAGCCCCTTGCACCTTAGGTTTGCAGCCAAGCCAGTCACCCTTATTAATAGAAGGTTGGATTTCTGTGGTGAGACGTTGAGGTTGGGTGTCACAGGGTGCAGCTCGGCGATAAGGACATGCGTCTGCTGCATTGGAGGACTGGCTGTGAAGGCTCAAACCAAGCCCAGCCTGGACATGTGGAAATATCCCTGTAGGACTCACCCTTCCAGGCTGCTCCCAGGTCAAGGGGTACATCTGGCTCGAAAGGACAGGTTGGTGTGGAAGGCTCTCAGGGCTGCAGCTCTCGGGGGCTGGCCAAGAGCAAGGGAAGGTGGGCACATGCTTTAAGGTACACGAGTCTCCTTTGAAGCACCAAACAATGTCCTGGCGAGCTCCACTGTTTCCTGCCAGCTCTGGAGATAAGCCCACAGCAGGTCAGGCCTAGGGATCATCGTGCCCTGTCTCTGGCCACAGTAAACTGCAAGTGCCTGGGCAGAAGCAGTGAAGCAGGGGATGCAGATAGTGACTTTTCCCAGCCCTCCCCATTTGCAACAACTGCTTCCTTGTGTGTTTGGTGTGGTGTCAGCTCTACAGCTTCAAAGTGTCCTTGCAGCCATTTAACAGAGATGTCTCCAAGGAGCAGACCAGGGTCAGCCTTGTGCTATCCTTGGGTTTTGTTCTTGAGATGGACAGATGAACTGAAGTATTTTAGTTTAATGTTTAATGACACTGGTGGGGAAAGAGAGAGAAAAAAATCCCCACAAACCGACCCTACAGATCAGTTCCTGTGTCAGGACTGTCCCTAATCACTGCAGGAGGAATCATCATTGCAGGGCCAGTTATTAACTTGTTTTCAGAGGCTTTTCTAAAACTATCCATGAATATGAATAAGTATATCAACAGTTAAAATTATTAACAAACAATTAATGAATATGAATGACCATATCAAAGGTGAAAATTATCAACTGTTGGGGTTTTCTTTGCTGTTGTTTTTCTTAGCTTTTTGCCCCCATCCTGGTAGCAAGGCAACCACCCCTGCCGGAAACCTCTGCTTTTAAAAAAGGACTTGCTGAGGTGAAAGGAGTGGGTTTCCTAAGCCCTGGGATCAAAGTGAAACGTCCCAGCCCGGCCAGCACACAGGTTTCCTCCCTCTCCCAGGTTCCCAACGCGTGTCCGGGCTGGGTGTCCAGCTCAGCCACCCCCATGGACGCCACGAGTGCTCTCAGCTACCTCAGGATCACCTCTTTATTATTTTTTTTTGTAATTTAAAACTGAGTTGGTGACTCTCCAGCCAAGTTATCTGCTGTTGCTGCAGAATATGCTGCGTGTCGGACTCCCACAGCCGAAAGCCTCTGTTTCCTTTCTGCCAGTACCTTGGTATCTGCCTTGCCCAGGAGCCTGCTGATGAAGATTTCCTGTTTGTTTTGAGTCACTGCTGGAGTGATAAATATACTTCGTCTCTCTCCTCCGAGAGGAAAGAAACCAGCTGCCCCGAACTAAAGGGAAAAATATGTTGAAATTCCACCAAAGGGCCCTGTTATCACGAGGCTTCCCTGGAAGGATGTAACAGGGTTACATGAGCTACGACAAAGGCGTGATTTCCTTATTTAAAATGTTCCCTTTTGCCTTTAATTGCCTGCCTTCACTCCATAAGTTTAATTTTTAAAACAGGTTAGGAATAAATAAATAAATAAACCCCCCCCCCCAATAAACTTACACTGTGGAGTAATGCTTCACTGGATAAACAAACAATTATACTTGTGGTTTCTTGATCTGACCACAAGCTTTAAATGCTGTATTTTTGCATGAACCTATAATGCTTCTGGATAAACAATTGTGTTTATATTGTCAGGAGTATCCAGAGTGGTGTTGTGTAATTTCTATGTGCGATTACTGGGATATAGGATAAATTCCAAGAGAAAAGAAAGGAAAGGAAGATTAGATTATTAAGTCATTTTTAATAAAAACAGCATAGTTTGGAATCACTTATAGCTTAATTTGTAATTTTAAAAGAATGCAGTGCTGGCTTTTAAGTTTCTACAATTATCTTTTCATCTCTTTTTATGCTTTTCTTTACTAGAGATGGGGCCCAACCCAAACCCTTGGATCTAAACCCAAGATCCAGGTTCAGATCTGAGTTCAGAGCTCCAACCTCATTCCCAAAGAAGCGGAGTCAGGCCAGCAAGCTCCTGCACAGGCTGCATTTGAATTTTCCAGGCCAGGTTCAGGGGTGTTTGATTCTCAGAGCTACCTGTGGTGCAAATGAGGGTGGCCTTGGGGCTTTGGGGTGCCTCCAGCCCTGCAGAGGAGCCAGGTGGGGTGGCGGGGGTCACAAAAGTGCTGCAGGTCAGTGGTATAAGAAAATGCTCGTTAAAAGTGTCTTGGGGGCAGCTGTGCTCTGGTCCAAACCTACACAAGGCGAACACAACCTCTTGCCATGGCTTAGAGGAACGTGCACTTCCATAGAGAATGTAAGGGGTTTTTTAATGAAATTATTTCTAAAGGTACTGGTTTCAGCCTCATAAAAAATGCACAGGACTAAGTTTTGTTTTTGATAAATGTTTGAACTGTTGCTTATGGGGAAAAGAAAGTAGTTTTTCTGCAATTTTTTTCTACAGTTTTTGCTGTATTTCTCTTTTTTAAAATGCAAACTCCATAAGGATTGCCAAACAATATGTGCTTTTCTCTATTCACCAGCACATTCCCACTCCAACAGGCTAACCCAGCTCTCCTTTATATCACTGAGTGAAATCACATGGAACAAAAATAATTATATTTAAGCAGTTTGAAGTGTACTTTTTTTCCTGTGGTTTACCTTTACCATCTCCTAGTAAAATATAATTTCTTCTTTCACAGCAGATGAAAAAAGACCATTATAACTTTAAAGCATGAGATTATAAAAGACTGCAGCTAGTTTAGCTCTCACAGTTAGAAGTTAATTCTAAGTCACTGGAATTGAAAACATCAGTTTGCAACATTTACTGGCTTGCTATAAAAATGTATTCCCCTGTGTTATGTTAAACATGAGAAACTACACCTCGGTGTGTCCATTATTTATATATTTATTCATATCTTGCTGCTTCTGATTCAGCTGTGTAACTGTATGCAAAACAGATAATTACTGGGGAACAGAATAATTTGTATTTTGAGGGGAATAAATACCCTGAAGGATTTGCTTTTGGGGAAAGAACACACTGCAAAGAAATTACATAGATTTTCGAAACAGATATGAAAACAAAACAAACAAAAAAGGAAAGGTGAGGAAATATGGGCCCAGCAACTTTGACACTACGGTGTTTGTGGTGGGGGAAGTAATTTTCCTTTCTCAGCACCCAAATCCACATTGGAAAATTGAATGTGAGGCCCATTATTTGACATGGTTGTGCAAAACACAAAATTTAATGGGAACCTTACCCGAACACCAGCATGATGCTGAGGGCTTGGCTGATCTTCATGGAATGGTGAGATTGGGACCAACACATTCTTCTCCGTGGAAACATGCCGCTTAAAAATACCTGCACAAAACATGCCCCACACATGGCAATTTTTTTAAGGCAAATGCCATTTTCCTGTCCCCCTTCAGCCCATAGAGACCCTTGTGTTCGCTGCTCTGCTGTCAGCTGAATGGAGCCATCCTGGATGGAATTCCACGCAGGTAAGCACTATAGACTTCCCCTCCTCCAGCTTTATTCTCTGATTTAACACTAGACAGTGGAAAAGAGATGCTGAAGATATTAATTTCAACTTTTCCGGTAGCAGAATTAGTACTGGAAACGTGGCTGAAGAACGGCATCACCACTTGTACCCTGCTGATTTATTCAGCGCCAGCTTTTGCCTGTTCCACTTCTATTTGCAGACGTTCTGGTGGGAAAGAAAAGTTTCCCAAACTTTCCTACAGTGACGGTTTTATAAGCAAGCCCATGCCAAAAATGATTGTCTGGTCACCTTGAAACTACTCAAACTGAAACCTGGGTGGTGCAGAGGGGTATTAAAGCTGTTCTGGGGAGCATCCAATGGGTCCATCATTGAGGCGAGGTTGGATGGGTCTTGGAGCAACCTGGTCTCGTGGAAGGTGGCCCTGCCCATGGCAGGGAGTGGAATAAGATGGTCTTTAAGGTCCCTAGCAATCCAAATCATGCTGAGATGTTATGATTCTGTGGTCATTCAAAATCCTGGCGCTGCCTCCAAACGTTTCCTGGGTCCCAAACGAGTGGATTGTGTTTGGCCATGGAAGGGGAATCTCTCTCACACACACACTGCAGTTGGCTCTTTACCTCAGGTATTTTAAAGTCCTTTGGCTGTAGCTGTGTCCCTGGCATCCACATCCCACAACACCTCGGAGAGGCTGCACCTTGAGCACCGGGGCACAAGAGGGGCAAAGTGACACGGCTGGGGGCACATGAGAAATCTGTGGCAGGAACTGGGGTGACCCCCAATTTTCCAATTCCTTGCCTAGAACAGGGAGATGGTTTCTGTGTCAGTCTGTCTCATGGGACTGTGCCTTTCCACCAAGAAAAAAAACTTTGTTTGAAGACACTCTGCAGACAAATATAGTTATGGGTAGCAGTGCACGAAAAGCAGTTTAACACAGTGTTAAAGAAAATCAAAGTGAAAAATCTCGGTCTTAAAATCGCAGCCTTAACACTTCCACTAGGACTGATCATAAGTTTTTCTTTTCTTTTTTTTTTTCCTCTTTCCTTTTGGTGGAGAAGTTTTCGAAGGTATTTTTCAAACTTTCCAGTTTAGCAATGTGTTGGCTCAAATTGAAAAGAGAACTAGGCACTGGGTCACAGGCAGAATTAGGTTTGTGCTAGTGGTGGGGGCAGGTTGCTGACACAGCTACAATCAGACAAAACATTCAAAACTTCTGGCTTTGTACTTCTCAAATGCCTCTTTTAGAAAATCGCTTAAGTTGTTATTAACATCCACCACCCACCTTCCCTTTCTGGTCCTGACATTGTGTAATAATAGATAATGTTGACATATGTTCCCTGCTGGTCAGAAATACTATACTTCTGTGAAAGGTAACATTTTCAAGCAATGACAAAATGTATTTTACTTGGACAGAACATTAGTTATTGGACTAATCTCCCAATGTGGGATGTGGGGTAAAAGTTTTAACATTTTAGTTGTGGGAGAAAGTTTGTTGGGACAGTAAAAGCATCAGTATGGGGTGTGTTTAGTTTTCTCCATTTCTAGAGGTACTGGCTTGGTATCAAACTCTTGCGTCCGTAGGAATTTAAAAGAAACATTTGCAGTATGTATGAGGAACAGCTGTCTGTGTACTCCCAGCAACTTTTCAAAATGACTATTTGGACATTTTTTTTCCTAGGAAGGTTTAGAGAACTAAGGAGTGTGTGTGTGTGTGTGTTCCACAAGCTCTGAATAATTTTTTATTTTCCTGGATCAATTTAAAAATATTGAGTAATTGTGAAAAGAGCTGCATTTTTGTATCTATTTCCCACTAAACAAAGCAGCCTGAAAATAGAAAAAGAGGAAGAGACAGCAAAATCTTCAAAACAAATATGTTGTGAAAAAAAAAAAACTTTTGAAAGTAATCTAGGGTGAGATTCTATAAAAACGTGTCTGCTTTGCATGTTACCCAGCTCAGCACAAGACTACGCAAGCCTGGAGAAATCGGGTTTTATTTTAGGTTTTGCATGGATCTCTGTGTTGGGGAAGCTGGAAATCAGTTTCTTTATTGAATCTGGTCTTTTTGCGTGCTACAACAAGATCCAGAAATTATCAAGGGGGGTCCTGTCATGTGACAGATAAACATCTCTGGCTGTGGGCTCCCTAAGAATTTTCTTTTCCCCTGCATTATGAAATGGAATGATCAGAAATGTGGCATTTTCCTGCAAAATCAGGGAAGATTTAGGGAACAGCCCTCTGTCCAGCACCTGCCTGCTGCCTCCCAGGCTCTGACACACCAGGCTACGTGGAGCAGGAGCTTTAACCTGCACAGCCCTCGCCCCAGATCTTGACCTGTGGCCCTGGGGACGTCCCGGCCCCGAGCAAAACCTTCCAGCGCAACGAGATGCTGTCGTGTGGGTCTGGGATGGGGTGTCCCATGGAGCAGGGCAGCCGGGAGCTCCCCCACCAGCTCCCCATCCATCCTCCTTCACCCATCAGGAGCATCCTGTTTGTTTTCAAACTCTCCCTGCGTGTCTGCCGGGCTGCCTTGGGTTGGCTCTGTTCTCAGTTACACCCATTGATGTCAGTGGGGTTGCGTTGGTGGAATCAGGAGAAAAATTTGGCTGCTCGTAGTTTTATTCCCCCTGTCCTCTTGTTTCTGACACTGCTGAGGCTGAGCCCAGCCCTCTGCCTGGCTTGTCCCGGGCTCCTGCCGCCGCTGGGGTGAGAGCTGCTCCTCTGCAGCTCCTGCTGCTTGGCACGGCTCGGCTGCTTCGGATCCAATCTCGGCTCAAAACATATCTGTTCTGCTTTCTGCTTCCTCCCTCCCTCTTTGCTCGCTGTAAAGCATTTTATTATCCAGACTTTATGGAAGGCTTTGTACAAAATGAAGTTGTGAGGTTATTTGTTTTGGTGCAGCCGATCCAATAGTATAAGCTACTTCCCTCCTTTAATCTTCTGCTCTTTAGATAGCACATAGGCTTTTATGTCCATTAATTGTCAGAAATAAATGCTTCTTTAGCTATTACTTCCTGAAACAGAGCGGTGATCTCCCTTACATTCAGCTGTTTATATTATGCATAGCACAGCCCTGTCATAGGAATACATTATAAGTTTTTGTAAGACCTTGCGCTCACATTTAGCATAATTTCCAGTTTAACTTTCCTCTTTCCAAAGTATCCAGTGGGCTACTGAACAGCAGTGCCTGCTGCCCCTCAGTCAACATGGCTCAGGAACAATCCCTGCAGAAGCCAGAAGGCATTAGAAGAAATACAAGAGTGATAGGGTATAGTGGGTAAGGTTAGTGGAGTTTCACGTTGCTGCTTTAGGACCTAATCATTATTAATTATTCGTTTAATAGTAGAGACTTCATGTCCCAGCTGAGATTAAGACCAAATGGTGCCAGATGTAGTGCAAACACCTATTAAGTCATCGTCCCTTTATCAAACAATTTACGGTCTAAATAGACAAGACAGAGAAAAGATGGGAGATGAACAAAGAGGTGTCAGCACCGGAGACAGGAAATTGGAGGAACAGGGGCATTAGGGATAGGAAGGGAAATGAAGGCCACTGTGTAGGTTCAGGAGATAATCAGAGAAAGACCCACAAGCGGGGTAAAAGCATAGACCCACTCCTCTGGAAACCGGCTGTGCCAGCTGAGCATGGTCCTTCTTGTCACCACAGCTCCCAGGGCTCAGCAGGAGGGAAGGGGTGGTGGAGATGTTTGTTACCCACTTCCACCAGCACAACCTGAGCTCCGTCACTGCTGATGGAGCGTCTTTGGACAGACACAGAGGGTGTTTCTGAGCAGGGCTGGGGGAGGTTCCTTGCAGCCTCTTCTGTGGGATGGTGACAAGGGGTGCACAGGGCTGGTGCCACCATTTCAGCTAGCTCAGCTAGATCTGAAAGGAGACATCCCCAGAGCCTTAAAGGCAGCTTCTCTCTCTCCTTTCCCAGGCCCCTTGGCGTGTGAGCACCATCAGCCCAGGCTCTCACACTCACTCACATCTACTTACACCCACTTACACAATTTAGTTTGCACCACCTTACAAATCACCTCTGGATTTGGCCCCCAGTTCAGTTCACATCTAACAAACAGACCAACGTGATCAGCTACAAATGGTCCAACTCCTCGAGTTTGTAACTTTGAGGGGGTTGCTTTGATTTGTGTCCGTTTTTAAATTTAGCTCTGTGCAGCAGCAAAGAGCTGACAACTTTCTAAAGTTCCTTAAATTCTCAAAATGCTCTACAAATGTTAGCTCTCTGGCAACAAAGTATTTAGGACGCTTTGCTTATGTCTTCATGAATAACTTTCTGAAAGGGCTGTGACATACTTGTACCATTATTTTGTATGGCAACTGAAGAAAAAAAAATCTTGGAAGGATGTTTGTTTTTATTTTTCTTCTTCTGACCACTCTGTTTGGAAGAACTGCCAAGTTTGACTCTAAACTTGCAAGTACAGTAACTTTTTTTCTTTGAAACTTGGGTCTATAATATCTGAAGCTGCTTTTGGTTGAAAGCAATTGTTACGTTCCTGACTCTTGTGATCAATCGAAATCAATTTCATACAGAAGGTTAACAGAGAAGGTCCAAACAAATGAATCCATGTGCATTTATCTGACAGTATTTCATATACAAATAACGAAAGCAGTACATTATCAATTCTCCATAGTAAGAAGTATTCTTCATGTTTTTATAAAAAGTACTTAAGAGCTGACTTTGAAGAAAGACTTTGAAAACTTGCCAAACCTTCTTTGTATTTTGAAAGTCCACATCAAGAAAGTAGTAAATAGTCATTGAGCGTAGGAAAAAGGAAACTATTAGCATTGTTTTCTTTGAAAGATAAAAAGAAAAATGCAGTGCAAAACTTCATAATCTCTGAAATGTGTATTTGTTATTTGAATCAATTTAAAACAATTGTCACTATTAAGTTCATGTTAGCCTGCCTACTGAACTGTATAAAATGGCTCTGTATCTGCTGGTTTCATGTATATGGGTTCCCCCCTTTCCTCATCTCCTTCTAGTTTTATAGGCTTAAGCATTTCCATTTAACTGCAGAGTTAGAATTTATATGAAGGCTCTGCTTAAAGAAACCAAGTTCAGCTCCCAACCGTCCTCAGGATTTTTAAACCTATTTTCATTCCTCTAATGTAAGGAAGGATATTTATCCTTGATTTCTATAAAGCAGTAGTTCCTCAGCTTTTCCCTTTCTGGGGCCCCATTGCCATTGTGCAGCAGTTCTTTGTAATGTGTTCACATAAAATATCCTCTATTTTTATTTTTGTTGTTGTTGTTTTTGTTGTTGTTTTTATTTTCAGAAGTAAATAGCTCCTGGGCCAGGCTTTCTCTTGTTGTTAGTGTGATTTGGTTCAGCATCATTTTAAAATTGCTGCTTGCCACCAGGAAACATGAGACCAGGTGGTTTCCATAGGTTGAAGAAAAAAAAGAGAATCATGCCAGAGCAAGCTTAACCATGTTTTGGGATTAAAATAAGTGCAGGCTCCTACAATATTCCACCTTTGAACAGGTATATCACATGCTTGCACCAAACACGAGAGCCTTGGTATTATTTAATGATGTGTAATCAAGGAGCCAACTTTGCCTTTTACCACCACTAATGCAGGTTGTACTTATGCATATATTAATTGCAAAGCCATTAAGCTGTCCCATGTGTGAGGTAGTGCTATGAGGAAATGCCTGTTCACTTCATCTTTAGTAAATTCAGTACACATTCAGCTAAAAGGGGATCTAAGCCGTGTGTAACCTGCAAGAAACAGAAGTGGAAGTTGGTACGTGGAGAAACATATGTCTGCCGTGTAGAAATGGGAGATTTCCCCCTGTTTGTCACAGAAGTGGCTGGAGGTTATGAAATAGGCACAGCAGAGAGCTTGAATGGCTGTGTGGGCATATTGGGGTGTTTGGTGGACATCTACAAATGCTGACCTTTTAAGAGGGGTCGTATCTTTATATAGAAAACGTATATTTGTGGATGAGATAAAGGTAGGATTACACTAAGGATTTTTTTGGCAGGAGTTTCCGTGATTGTATTTCTTAAGAAGATAGTTGATGGATTAAGCGATCATCTGAGATTTTCAGAGTTTGTAAAGACTTTCAGATTTACCAATTCATCATCTCTTGTCTCCATCTAATTATTACAAATCTGTTGCCTCTAAATATTTGTTGCTGCTGGATATTGACTCATCTCCTGCCCTAGCTTTGTTCAAAGTATCCATCCCATTTTACAATAAACAATCAAGAAAACATAAAATAGATTAAACTGTGATAAATACCAAATGCAGGAAAATAACCTGCTGAAAAGTATGAGAATTTTTCATGCTTCTCTGCCTCCATTTTTTTCATTGATAAAATGTATCAATTTGCACTCAAATCTCTAATGCCTTTTTCTTTGGTAATTATTCGTCTCATCCTGGACTTGCTGGTGGGCTGTTCATGGCCATTGTCCTTGCAGGGAGATGATGAGTGAACTTTGGTGGGACCAGGTTTTGTTCTGTCCCTGCACAGGATAACCCCAAGAAACCCACCCTGTGCCTGAGAGCGCTGTCCAAAGGTGGTAAAGAAATTTTAGAAGTTTTAATTTATTCCTAATAACCAGCATCAAGCAGGCAACCCCCCCAGAAGATAAAGAGGAATGTCACATTTGCCCTCATGCCTAGGAGAGCAATGCAATTGTCTCTTAAACATTTCAATTATTATTTTTTCCTTCATGCTCAAAGGCTCAGCTTTAAGAGCATTTTCTATACTGTCATTTGGATTGGAATATTAAGATCCATCTGATAGTTGATTAAGCGCTTTATTCTTTTTTTTGGTGTGAACCCTGTGATGTTTAGCAAGCAGCACATAGCTTAAAAGAAACATTTATTTATTATATAAAACAGTTATTTTGAATTTTTTAGTTATTTGACTGATTTCAATGAGGCCAGGTGTTCATCACAAGTCTGTTAGCATTGCCACAGCTTCATGAGCTGGATAGGAACAGTTTGGATGTTCATACAAAGCAATAAAGCAAAAAAAAGTCTTGGTTTTTTTTTTTTAGCAATGGCACTTGTCCATTTCTGCATTCCTGGTAAAAAATGTCTGTATGAACTTCTTTCAAGGATGACTTTTGGTCTAGTTGCTATTTAGTGATAAGGTCAAATGTTCTTTTTTTTTCTAAAATGCATAATTTATGCTGCATTATTCTACCGATACTATTCATGCATTGAAGCAGAATCTCATCAGGTTAAACTTTTCTGTTAGAAAGATGAAAGGAGAAGGCAGAGGGACAAACTCTGAGAGTTGAGCTAGATGATCCATTGGCCTCAAAGAAATTGGGATTTACACTGTGTAATGATACCCAGAATTTCTCATGTGGATTGCCTATAGATTTTTGTTAATTCTTGAAATATGGAACCATAATAATGGGGGTGTGGTTTGCATTGCCAGTGTGGAAGTCCTAGGATAACTCAGCTGGAATGAGCAGAGGCATGCTCATTAATACATAAACTACTGTAACTATGCCTTGTGCTTTCAGAAATTTCCTGCCTGCGTTTTTAAGGAGAACCCAAAGTTATTCAGCAAAAATATATTGTTGGTGCTTTGCTTTATTTTGCATTTGCAAAAATGTGCTTTTTCAGAATTCAGTGTATATCAGTGCAGAGGAAACTCGTTGGGGCTCCACATCTTTGGGACAAAGGGTTGTGTCTAAGCTGTTGGTGGGGTGTCACCACATGGTGCATCCAGCCACCATCCTGGGCATCCACCAAATTTTGGGATGAGAGCATCTCACTGCGGGCCCCCACCCTGCCGTGTAGCCTCTGGGACATTCCTACAGCCGCTTTCAAGAGAAATCCCACGCCGGCAGGGTGACTCACATCAGAAGACATTCCAGAAAGAAGAATAATTATGCCGTTGCTGGAATTGATGTAATGGTGTTTTTCAGGATGCTTTAATAGACATGAGTGATGTTTTGGCAGGCAATTGAAATAACCCTGGATATCTGATTGCATTACTGACTGCTACCAAGGGCATCTCTGGGGAAAGGGACATTACTTAAGGTACTTTCTCCGTATTTTTAACTTGCTGGAGCTAACTTTTAGCACAGCATAGGGCTCTTTTTCAGAAGACAGACATATTGGAGAGCTTAACCAAGACATATAACAAACCAAACTCCAAACATATACAGATTCCAAGAGACAGGCCTGTGTAAACAACATCATAATTCCCTGGGTTATGTGCTGTTTAAAATAACATTCAGCTATGCATTCACCTCAAAAGATTGCCACTTAACAGCGTTGTTTCTTTTTGTAATCTTTATTGTTTAGGTTTATTATGGCTCTCATTTTTTCCCCCTTTAGAAAACATAAACAATTTCCTTGTTCGCCCTGCGAGCGGGATACCCGTGTCCTGGCAGCATTTCCTCCGTGCCACGGCCGGCTGAAAAGATAAGTAAGGACTATGTTGAGCCTCTTTCTCTCAGAAATAAGTTTATTCTCCCTACCCGTATGTGCTTTACTGCCACGTTCCTTAGGATGGTGTTTCTCCTTATTAATGATTACAACCAGCATTTAAACACATGGATTGGAATCCTCTTGTTTAACACCCACTGCCAAGGCCTCATTGCCTTCACTTAGGCCATATATTAAAAAAATGATAATAAAAAAAAGCCCAGCACACCGAAGTCCCTGGGTTTCTTTGCAGAGCCTGTTGTTTGGCTGCTCTCTGCAGGTAAATAGGTCTTTTTCTTGGTCTGGCACGTTGATCAGCCTTCACACTCGGCTGGGCTCGAGGTGCGTCTGTGCAAAGGCAGATTGTTTTAGTTAACATAATCAGTGAACTCACTGTTCTACCTGGATGTCTGGGAGAATTGCCAAGAGATTTCCCAACATTTCAATCAGAGGCAGGGGCTATAAAGCTGTCAGTTTTCTTGTAGGCCAATTTGCCTTTGCCATGGTTCTAACGTTGTGCTCATTTATAAAGAAATCAGCCCAGGTCTTTTGGGGTAATATTTTATGCTGGTTTCAGTTTGAAGAAGAATGATTTCTTTTTCTTTCTTCCTCCTTTTCTTTTTAAGATTTTTTTTATTGTAAAGACGCATTTTTAAAAACCATTTCCTGACACAGAGAAATGCCCCACTTTAAGATTCTGATACAATAGTAATTAAAAAAAGGAATTAAATAATTAATTAATACTCAATTTTTGTTCCCAGCAGTGAAGTTGAACTCCTTTCACATATTGTACCAGCCTCAAGTAAATCTGTTCTTAAACAAAGAAATGAAGCTGCCTAGGTCAAATGCTCAGAGTCATCTTGGTCTGCCTAGTAATTAGGATCAGAGATATGTTAAGCTACCTGAAAATAATTCATTTTCACTGGAAAAAAAGTATACCTACAAGTTTATGGTTTGCAGGTCATTGTCATCTAGCCTACTTCCACCTGCCGTAATAAATTCTGGTGAAATATCTACTACTGGGTACTGAACTTGGGGATTTTTTTTCCCCAAGCCTTCAATATTTACCACCTTGTGCCAGATTACGTCATGTAACCTTCAACAATGTTGTGACATTTTTTCAGTGGATGGGATGCACGGAGCAGGGGACCACATCTGTCTGAAGTTTCTTTGATGTTCCCCACAGGACGTTTTTCCATATTTGGCCAGCTGGATGATTTTCAAGAATTTTGTAGTGGTCAGGGCCCTAGGACAACTGTTTGCTCTTTTTGCAAGCTGGTGTTGAGAAAGATGGACATGTTCATTCTGCTCTGCAGTGCCTCCAGCTGCAGGAAGGGAAGATGCTGAGTGCATGGTCCTCTGGCAGGACAGGTACGTGGTGCCATCAAACAAATTTTGCAAGAGCATCCTCAGTCAGTTCATAGTTTTGAACTTTTGGGTTCCCGAGGATCAGCATCTCAAGCACATGATGCAATGAGGCAGGATGATGGTGAGTCTGGGAGACAGGAGAGATGTGGTAGGATTCGGCTGAACACTGGGGTTGTTCTCTATGGAAAATTCTCCAGGGAGACCTTAGAGCACCTTCCAGTACCTAAAGGGGCTCCAGGAGAGCTGGAGAGGGACTTGGGACAAGGACTTGGAGTGACAGGACAAGGGGGAATGGCTTCACACTGACAGAGGGCTGGGTTGGATTGAATATTATGAAGAAATTCTTGGCTGTGAGGGTGCTGAGGTCTTGGCACAGGTTGCCCAGAGAAGCCGTGGTTGCCCCATCCCTGAAAGTGTTCAAGGTCAGGTTGGATGGGGCTTGGAGCAAACCAGTCTTGTGGAAAATATCCCTGCCCATGACAGGAAGGCTTGGAATGAGATGATCTTTAAGACCCCTTCCAACCCAAACCATTCTGTGATTCGATGATCACCTGTCAGGGCAGGATTTCACTCCTCCCAGGAGTATATCAAGGCATGACAAATTCACCTGTCAGAGGCTTCACACAGCTGATTCATTTGCCAAGACAGGTGGAGAGCTGCCCAGGCTTATTGCTGAGCAAAGTGGAACAAGAAGAGGCACATTAAAGAAGTCCTGCCTCTGATTGCAAAGACGAGAGCGCGACAGTTACAGTGCCGCAAATTAGCAGACGGTTTTAAACCAGCTCCCAGGCACTGAAATTAAAAGCACTTAATACAGGAATCATATTCTCTAGCTAAGGCACAACGGGACTCTGGTGAATTTAGTTTATAATGCTTCCGTGTTGTAACAGAAATTTGTCTTTTTGAGGCAATCAGGGGAGCCACATTACAGCAGGACTTGCAAAGATTCGTGTTGGTGTCTCGTGGTTGCAAATGCATTAACTCTTTCATGTGAAACTTCTCTGCCAGTGCCACGATCCCTTCTGTGCTGAGCTCAGTGGACCTTTGAGAAATAATGTTCAGTTCAAGGTGAATAGGAGACAGGTAGCAAAATCTGCAGGCTCATTTCATGAAAGGACAAAAGGATTTATAATGGAATTTTATGTGTAAAGATATGCTGGACTGTTTCCTCTTGGGGTAATTTTTTGCAAATTTAACAATTATGCAAGTCAACCTCTGGTGTTGTGGCTCAGCCGTCAACCAGGTCCATGAATATTTAAATCAAGAATGCAATTTTTGGAAGATGATAGTTTTCAAGAAGAAATTATATTGTCTTACATTAATTAATCTTTTTTCCTCACACAGAGTGATATTGGGTTGACGTAGAGTCATAGAATCCCAAAATGGTTTGGGGTGAAAAGGACTTTAAAGACTATCTCATTCCACCCCCTGCCATGGGCAGGAACACCTTCCACTATCCCAGGTTGCTCCAAGCCCCGTCCAACCTGGCCTTGGACACTTCCAGGGATGGAGCAGCCACAGCTTCTCTGGGCAGCCTGTGCCAGGGCCTCTCCACCCTCACAGCCAAGAATTTTTTCCTAATGTTCAATCTAAACCTGCTCTCTTTCAGTGTGAAGCCATTCCCCCTTGTCCTGTCACTACACGGCCTTGTAAAACGTCTCTCCCCATCTTTCTTCTCAGCTCCCTCCAGGCACTGGAAGGCCACAATTAGGTCACCCCAAAGCCTTCTCTTCTCCAGGCTGAACAATCCCAGTTCCCTCAGCCTTTCCTCATAGGAGAGACTGTCAGCCTTTTTTCCCTTTCTCTCAGACGTTGGCAAACACACCACAATACCCCGCATTGTAATGAGATAGCAGAGGAGCTGGCTGCCATGCTCATTACTGTTTCATTACTTGGTGATCGTGAGAGCTTTTTTCCATCAGTGCCTGATTTCTGTGTTATCAGGAAAAGGGCAAAATCTTTGATGTTTTGTAACATTCTCAGCGCTACTAGAAAACTACTTGTTTTCTTCCTTTTCCAGGATAAATCAGTGGTTTATAATTGATCTATAGCAGATCTTTCAGATTTAACCTAGGGTCATGTATAAAATATTAAATATGGCCATTACAGGGACTATGCTTTTTCAAAAAAAAACTGTATGGGTGTTAGCCTTTATGTCCTAGACAAATTCCAATTTGGGTAATTAAATTTTGCCTGCATTCATTTTCCATGAAATTTTAATTGGATACAATACATTTTACTTCCAGTGCAAAGCAACTGTTCATTGTCCTGTGCTGGGAAAGAGTTAATACGTGCTGAGCTGGAGATTGCTGCACTTCAGTAGTAAGCGAATCTGGTATGAAGAAACCAGCACTAAAAAAGCGCCAAATCCTCTTGAAATAAGGTACCAAATTTGTCAGATGTTTTGGCATGCTGTAAAAGTTTAAAACTGCATTAGTGTCGTCCAAGTTATCACACACATATCCTAACAAGCAGATTTTCATAGTGCTCAAATATTCAGCATGCGGCTCGTCAGATTGCGCTCACCACCACTACAAAAGGGAAAGGAATCAATACATATGTAAATGTGATTCTGGTTTAAAAATCTATCTTTGGTTTCACTGTTGCCATGCTAAAAGACGTGGTAAACTGCAACAGACCCATTTCCTACGGGTTGGCTTCCCTCTCCCACTGGAGCAAGTGGAGCACGTGGCTCGCCAGAAGAAGAGAGGAGTGAAATGAGGGCTGGTGTTAATCATTTACAGATCTTGTTCCGTGTTGAGGAGGTGCCTAGAGATGAAACCCGTTTGAGAGGTTTTCCTCGACTTTGGAAATCACAAAGATTGTTTAAACATTTATTATGGATTACATAGCATGGGCAAAATACACTTTGAATTTTGGATTAGGCAATAAGTACTGTCATTAACACCAGGGTTTGTCTAATTTAAGAAATCTGAGTCAGTTGTCTGAGGCTGTGAGGTCCATTAGCAAATTTTTCTCCATCTGTAGAAGATCTCACAAGGCACCTGGAATTATACTTTCTATTTTTCTACTCTGGGAGGTAAAACTTGATTCAAAATATTCACAAAATCTGAAATAATGTATAAAAAAAGCAGGTAAATAACATTTTCCCCAAGTATTGGTCCTTGAAGTTGTTTACATTAATCCATATCAATAAAATCAAAAGCCGGGTGTTCTTCTTCATTCTCTCCTTTGTACAATGTATTTGTTTCCTTTAAATAGAGTTGGCACTGGAGAGAATAATGATTGAAATCCCAAAGGTGACAGAATTTGACCCTGACAGGGCTTGAGAAGTTTGGCTGAGCACAGCAAGGGAGTGAGACCCAAGGGTGATGTGCAGAAGGGTGTGGCAAGGATGGGAGCTGCTCTTGGATAACCACAAAAGATGTTAATTTCTCCAAGATGACGTTTGCCCTGCTAAAATTTGGCCACCCTGATGTCAGGTATGGATATCTGAAAAAAATAAAACCTTCCCAGAAGCACAAAACATGAGGCGAGTTTTGGATTGGTTTGCTAACAGATGCCTGAGGGGGATCAGAAAGGCCACGTGGACAGACATAAGGATTTAAACCAATTTAGGAGATAAGGAGGAGGTGAGAGAAGGCAGAGGTGAGGGAGAACAGAGACTTGCCCTGCCATCAGCACGGGGAACAGAGGCTGCCTGATTAAGCAGTTGGGGTTAGGGAGAAGGAGTTCTAGTTCAGGAAGGTACCTCTGTCTGAAGGAAAGGTTCACTCCCAGTCCTCCAATAAAGCATCTGCCCACAGTGCAGTTTTTGCTCAGGAATTCATGTTAAAAATGCAAAGTATTTTGTAGAAACGAAATCTCAGTGAAGAAATTTTTGTGCATTAAATGCAGGCAGGTTATCAATAGGGAAAGTTATTCATAAAAATATGATCAGAGTATATTCTGCCTTTTAAATTAATCTTTGGAAAGCCACAGTGGAGTTTTGGTTTGTTTATGCTGAGCATCCTAAGAGATCCTCCAGAATATTTGAGGATAATCTGTGGGGATTTTTGCTTCATCTGTAGCTTTCCTCTTGGAATTTATTTTCTTGCTGTAATCTGGGCCTCACTTTAGGTCATTCAGAAATATTTATTATCTCATTAGAGGGTACTACCTTCACTGCTCCTGCAGCAAGATTTTTGGGAATCAGCCCAAAAAACCATCATGAGCAATGCTGTGCTTTGTAGACTAAAGCAATGTAAATGCAGTTATGCACAATTATGCAATTTTAACCTTGTGTTTAAGACACTAACAAACATTCTGGCTTTATGGGGGTTTTGCGTGCTCTTGCACGTTCAGTGATGCATTATGGCACAGGCCACCACACCGGTGAACGGCCACACCACGGCACATGACACCCAGTTCTCCAGGAGTGCTCAGGAGATGGTTTGGTGTGGGGGGCAGCCATGCAAAGCTGTACACTTGTTCCGTCAGCACCAATATTCCCATATGGAAATGAGCAAGGAGATTCCCAGTTTCCAGCTGGCTTTGGGAAGCCAGCAGGAGACTGGTCTGCTTTGTCTCCAGGTTAGCATTGGTTGGGAAAAGGATTAGAGACAAGAATACTCAGTACACAGTAAAGAGAAAGGGAAACGCTATGTCTTTAGGATACACTCATCTTGAGCATGTTTAGATTTTGGTTGGGATCCTGGTGCTGTGCTGGCGAGGAATCCCAGGACCCCGAGCTGTACATGATCACTGTAAGCATCTCGTCTATCAAGGAGGACCCTCCCTGAGCTGTTTCTGGCACCCTTAACTCCCTGGATTTGGGGATGGCTGAGATACTTGCTGCCAGCAAAGGGTGAGCACTCTGAGCACTCTAGTCTTATAAAAGAACTGTTTGGTCATTTGGATATTCAATAGGGATTTACAAGTATTATTGAATTGGAGCCCCAATTACATCCTCAGGGGCAAGGCAGTTTTATCTGATCATCTCCCTTTCCTCCTCACATGATTTGCAGGTGGAGTAAAGGCAGAACAGCAAGGAGGAGGCTGATGATTTCTCATCTGATCACTGGGATATATTTCCTCTTCTCTCTCTTTCCCCACCCTCTACCCCAAATGCCTGAAAATGATGCTTCCTTTCTCATTACCTATTGAAACATTAACGTGGAGAGTTTGGAAATCCAAAAATTTTTGATTTGAAGCAATAGCCACCGAGAACTCATTGAATATAACACTTATTTTTTCTTTCCAACTCTTTTATTGCTGCATCACATCTCCAAATTTGTAATCTTTCAGCTGTTATATGACTCCATTGTGACTCTATCCAGTGATTAATATGGGATTAATAACTCTGTCCGGTGAATGCTGGTGTAAAGGAGTGACTGCTGCTGACTGTGCCCTTGCTAACGATACATTTCCATTGGTTTGGAGAGCAAATTATTGTGTGCCTCACCTACTCAGAAACAGCTGTTCCAAGGAAAGACAAAATATAAGAGTGTATCTTCAGGAACAATCTGTTTTCTGTCTGTAATTAATAAGTTCTGGATTGTTTGGCTGCTTTGGTCAGTGCATCACAAATTGGACTATTATTCTCAAAGCCACCTTTGGGACACGCAGTAACATCTCCTTTTGAAAGCACTGAGAGAAACCCCTGTAAAACACTGTGGGTTTGAGTAACTATCCAGCTTTGCCTAAACCATGCCAGGTTTCTGTAAGGAGTGATGAGCTATCACTGGGTAAAAAAAAAAAAAAAAGTATCCTTGATTCACACCTCGCTGGTGTAAATCCTGTTCCAATTTTAAAAGCACCTTGTTATAACAGTGTTGGACAGAGGAATTCTTGAGGCTAAGTGACATTTGCAGCCTATGATACTAGTGTATCTGTGCTGTGTATCCATCAACATTTGGCATTTAAGAAAATCTGCTCATCTTCGCATCGCCTGTTAAACACTCACTCTATTAGCAAAAAAAAAAAAAGGAAAACGAAAAGAAGACAATCATTCTTTTTGAATTTGAGTTTTTAACAAGCAAAAATAGGGTCAGTGTGACCACAACAGTGTGAAATCAGCTCCAAATGACCTCAGGAAAATGCACACCTTGAAGCCAAAGGTGGGTTAAAATGACATATTTTTTTGGTCCACAAATTCATGCTGGAATAACTTGCGCCTTTAGTGTGCACAGCTGTATTATCCCGGGGCAGTTTTTGGCTCGGTGTGAATTTACACATCTGTCAGATCGCTTGGAGATCCATAGGCAAGATGTAGCGCTCGGGAACATTGTGTGGATTTGGGATGTTTCCTGTAGGAGCCGGGAAGCGATGAGGAGCAAAAAGCTCGCCTGCTCTCCTCCCTGCCCTTCACCTTCCGCTCCGAGGAGCAGGACAAAAGCACGTCTGTCCACAGGTGATTTTAGGCTCTGCTTCGAGACTTCATTCTTAATTCAAACCCACATTTTTTTAAGTTCAAAATTGCTCATTTAAAATTGCTTGTGCAGTCCCTCCAGTTTATTCCAAACAGTGGTCCCCAAGGAGTGATTAAATTCGTGTTAAGGAGTAGAGGTTTGTCTGCCTTGGTTTTTTGGAAGCATAAACTGAGCATCAGACTATGAGTACTGAAAGCTAATCCAGGGATTCAGCCACAGATCAGATTCTTTCTCTTCTCCTAGTTTCTACTTTCCTTCATGAAAAGAGTTTGTAGCCAGGTTGGTCACTCCTCCTGGGTAACAAGGAATAGGACAAGAGGAAACAGCCTCAAGTTGTGCCAGGGAAGCTTTAAATTGGATATTAGCAAAAATTTCTTCACCAAATGGGTTGTCCAGCCCTGGCACAGGTTGCACAGGCCAGTAGTGAAGTCCCCATCCCTGGAGGGATTTCAAAGCCATGTGGATGTGGCACTTGGGGACATGGATTAGTGGTGGGTTTGGCAGTGTTGGGGGAATGGTTAGACTCAATGATGTTAGAGGTCTTTCCTAACCTAAATGATTCTTTAATTTTATTCTATAATTATATATTTCTTTAGTCATTTCTGTTGTCTTTGTTTTCTGGTCATAGACGCTTAGATCCCTAATTTTCTGTGTCTTCAAAGCAAAGAGCATTTCCCATGACTTCTGGAGGCACTCTTCTTTATGCATTATTCTGATTTCTTTTCCAGAGCTCTTTATACCTTCTCGGTCCTGTGCCATGGCCTGAGCTGGAGCCTTGAAACCACTCAATTCCTGCACCTGCCTCTGCTCCAGCTTCCCAGGTGTCCTTTGGAATATTTTAATTTACTCCCTACATGGCAGTTTTACCCCACTCTGGCCTCTAACTTGCATCTGAGATCGCTGCCATGTGCTTTAATGCATTATACATTTTGGGATGCAGTTTCTGTGCTACTATGTAAAATACAGTTGCATTGTTCACGTAGCAAACCACTTTTTAATTCATAGCACTGGGATAAGCCAAACAAACATAATTTTTCTTAGATTTTCATGGAGGGAGAGTGAACACAGTGGAGCAGAAGAGGGGTTTTCCTGTTTGCAGGGCCCTGTTGCAGCGTTTGGGGCTGTGCTGGTGGAGTGAGATGCGAGGCAGACGTGCTCGCTTGGATTGGTTTTTGGGGGAGGTTGTGCGCAGCTCACAGAGGAGCTGGCACAGCTTCCAGGCCTGGGGTTAAGTTGCTCAGTTTGGTTCAATTGGTAATTAATAAAAGCAATGGCCAATTTGACTTTATACCATGTGTCTGTCTGTGTGGAACCTGGCACACGCAAACCCCCTTTCTACCAAGCAAGATGGTCAGTTTATTTTTTGACGTTCTGGGAACTTGGAAACGTGTGGAATTTTGGTGAAGGAGAATAATTCTCCTGGCCCCTGACACAGGTTTAAAATGGTAGTTAAATGTGACTTTCAAAATGTTTCTGGAGTGCTGTTGCAGGCTCACCTCCCACAGCTTCCAGATTTTCAGTAGACAGGTCCCTCACAGTTTCAGGGCAGCATCACAGCAGTTGGGTTGTCTCGTAAACCCAGAAGGGGCCACCAACATTTTGGTGCAAGACTTCCCCCCCACACCCCTCCAAAGAGGAACATCTGCTCCTTAGCATGCTGCTCATTTCCATGGCAGGACTCCAGTTGCTCTTCCAACGCAGAGCTCGGCAATAGTAGTGCTGGTGTCTGAGCTCTGGAACAAACCAAGTGGTTTGCGTGTGCTTTTGTGTGCCATGAGTTATTTCTACTCTGTGCTTATTTATAATAATGGGCATTCATTATTATGAGGGAGCCTTTTTGCTCAGGAATCATCACAGTACAGGCTGTAAATGCATCTTGACAATAGTTTGTGTTTGTAGATTATGGACTCATAATGCGTATTTATTTGTGTGTATAAAACTGTAATACCAAACGCATAGTAAAAAAAAAAAACCAACCAAACCAACAAACCCAACCCAAAAACAAACCTTAGGAAATTGCATGAACAGTAGTTCCATTTAAAATATCATATCTTGGCCAATTTTGTTATGTCCAAATATCCTAGTCACATTGTAGACTAACAGCCTGCCAAATTTCACTTAAAAGCACAGCCAATTTTTAAGTTACAGAAGCACAAAGAGCAGTGGAATGTTCTTTTTTAGGACTCCTCTAACTTAAACAAAAATTATAAGGTTTTTATTGTTTTGCTTAAATCCAAGGAAAAAAAAATATTTGCTGCAACTCAGCCTGGATCACACTGCAGAGTTCAGCATTTGGCTGTCCTACATGAGCAGAGTGTGCTACTTAAAACAAATTGATTTGCTCCTAAGAAGTTCAAAGCCCATGTAAAAGTATATCTATTAGTAAATATGAGTCAGTTAGAGGAATTTTTATTAATGGAATCTAGCTTTATTTATTTCTTTCCACCCCCCCCCCCCCCCAGCAGAGCAGTCCTCCCATTGGACTATTAACTAGAGATATTTTCCCTGCTGACTGCTGCTCTGAATTGGGCTCTTTTGAGAGGCTTTATCTTGCTCTTTTCAGATTGTAACAGGATACACTGTCTCACTCCCTGTGCAATAAAGAGAAAGTTTAAAATAATCTAAAGTAAGAAACACTGACTGACTTTTTTTTGCTCCTAGCAGTGGTGGTCAGGAACTACTATTAAAATATCTCAAAGGAAAGAAAATAATATTCAAATTGTGGACATAACCCCAAATGTTGCATGAAAGAATTGTGGGGTTTTTTTTTATTTTAACTAAGGTTTTGTTGTCAGGAAAGAAAAAAATCCACTTTTAAGATTTCTCATCTACATACTTAAAATCATTTTCCACTGGCATCAAAGGAACAAATGCATGGATTCATTAGAATAATTACAGAAAAAAAAAAAAAAGGAGGAAAATGGAACCAGTGCATTAAAATCTCCATTTTAGCTCTGTATATTGCCTGCCATGCAGGGGGAAAACAGTTAATTAGGACAGCAAAAGACAGCACTGAGAAAATGTGCTGCGTGACAAAGGTGGTAGAACTCGCCAAAGATTTAGATTGAAGGAGGAAGTTATAACCATCCCTATAAAATTGCTTTAAAAAAAAAAATTTAAAAAGAAATTAAATAAATATATATGTAAACCCCCCCATAGCAATCCCCCTCCACTTGGTTAGAATATTTCCGAAAGGTTACGGCTGTAAAACACTATTTATTTCTGGTGCGCAGGCGGCTGCCTCTCCCTCCCCGCTGCCCGCGCCGCCTCCAGCCCCGCGCCCCATTCCCGTTCCCGTTCCCGTCCTTTATTCCCAGAGCAGCTCCCAGCCCGCGTGGCCAATCGGGGCGGCAGCGCCGGCCCAGGACCGCGCTTGGTGCTGAGCTCCAAATGTGATTCCAGCCCTGACAGGGGGATTATAGGAAACAGATGACTTACGCTTCTAATTTGTGGCCTTAAATTGCAAACAGAATTTCAGGAGTCGAGCGGAGTAATAAATGGCAATAGAGAAAGCCACACACAGCCAAATCAGTATGTGGTGGTTGTAGGTTAAACTAAATAGGAAGAGACAGGTTATGATGGTTTAGTGTATTACAGAGAAGAAAGTCTTAAATTACTGGTGCTGAGAGGTATTGCGCTATGGCAGACAGTATTGCTTTGTGTAGTCTACAGATATCACAAGCAGAACAATAAAAAGGCAGGTTTAGCATAAAACCTGTTGCTGGACAAATCTTTTTTCCCTTCCCCTCGAAATGGAAGTGGTGTTTTATGTTTGTTTTGACCTTAACTATATGCTTGCCCCTTAACATCTGTTTTCTACTGTTGCAGTTTTTCACACCAAATTAACTGTCAGGGCTTCAGATAAAATAAAGTTAAAAACACTTCCAAATTATTTTTTTGGTGACTTTCAGGACTAGAGGAGTGTCCTGTTACTCTTCCTGTCCTTATCTTTCACAGGCATGAAATATATTCTGTTAAACATTTTCAAACTCTTAAAAATTAGGATGGCAGATTTTAAACTTTTTTTCCTTTTATTTTCTTTTATTTTTGGTGATGGCATCTCTGCCAGCCGCTGCTTTTTGTGTAGTGGCATCAGAGTGTGTTTTGGAGGAGGTTTTTGCTCTTTCCCGCTGGATCTGCTCACTTCTTTTGTTATCATTTGTAGCTCCTGGTTCTGAAAAGCTTCGGCGTGTTTATTTAATGATGATTTGTATCAAAAGCTTGCTCCACGGTGTTAATTGGTGCATGCTCCTTGTAAGCCTTAAATTATAAAGATATATTCTTAGAACTCAGAGCAGTTTCAGATCTGATATGCCAATGACTAATGTGGGATTTGCTTTTTTTTTCTTTTTCATCCTGTACAAGAGGGAAGGAGAGATGAGGAATACGCTTAAAGGTCTGGAGGAATAGCTGGTACCACAAAGGCATGTGTCAATTGTTCGTATTTCTTAAGCCTCTTAATTTGAAGATGTATTTTAAAAAATGGAACGAGTCTTGTCTTTAACAATATGTGATCTCCGGAGCCTCTGGAAGCCGTTAGGAAAACATTCCCATTACACACCGAGTAACGTGCCAGTGTTATCCTACCACCCAGATAATATTGCCCTAAAATGACAACTGGCCAGACCTCCAAAGATAATTAACCCAAAGATTTAAAACAAGAGAGGAGAAATAAACCTTTGGCTCCCTGGTACTTTGCATTCCTGTGCTGCATAGGACACTAATCTGTGCAACCTGTAGTCTCCATCCTGGTGCTTTCCCACTCGGAGAAGCCCTTCAGTATTTCAGGGCATTGTAGCAGGGCCAACGTCGACGTTTCATTCCAGGCAGCGGAGCCTGCCCGCATCTGAATGAACATAACTGTTATTATTGCAAAATGATTATTGTTTTAAGCGGGTCTTTTGATTATCATTGAAAATGACTGGCTAAATACATTTTGATTAATCACTTGCAAAAATTATGCTTGTTAGAGCTGTTTTATATTCTCTGTCGCTGTGTTCTCACTGTAGGTTATAGCCATTTCTTTACAGCTGAAGATTTTTTCCCTTTAAGTCACCTGGTGAGAAAGGAAAACAAATCTTAGTTGAAAGCTTTTGTCTGCGAGACAGACTCCTCTTTTCATCCCTATGTCCTTTAAAAAAATGCTCAATTATTGTCTGTGCCATGGAGGAAAGAATGGGGCCTACACAGGACCTGAACCTTTTCAGACAGGAGATGGCTTTTGTTTTTGCACCCCATCAACACCGCTCACCTAATTAAATCTGATATCTCTGGCTGAAGCAAAATGATTTGTTAATAGTTCTTTGGGAATTTCCTTAATGAGTTTAGATGTCTTTTGTATGGTACATGTGGGGGTATTTTGCAAATGGAGCTGAAAAAGAAAAAAAAAAAAAAAGAAAGAAAAATGGGGCAAAGAGAGAGGAGAAAGAGCACCAAAGCGAGGAGCAAGGTGTGGGCTGCCGGCGGGTCCTGGTGGGCTGCCTGCAGTCATTAGCCAGGGCCACGCAGCAGCAGCGAGGCTGGGGAAGGGCCCTCCCCATCCCACACAGCCAGGGACATCTGTCAGGGACTCGGATATTACACCTTGATCAGGCCGAGACAGTGACACCATTTTCTTTAACAAACACCAGCAGCTTTTCTTTCTCCTTTATTTTAACATTTCTCAGGGGTTGGATTCCCTTTCTTCTCCTGCTCTGCTGAGAGTAAAAGGAGCTTGTTAACTTGCTTAGATATTTTGACTGCTGATGCACTTTGGCCACTTGCCTGTGGTAACAGTGTCAAAGCATTACTTGGGATAATTGCTATATTTGCAGTCTGAAGAGTGCTCTGACTTAGTGTTCAAGCTGCTGAATAAAAAAGAAATTGTCATTTTGGAAGAAATCTGTGAATTACCCTCCCAGTTAAAAAAGCGCACAATTTTCAAAATGTCTTTTCCCCTTGTGTTCAAGCATAATGTTATTCAGATAATTAACATTTTAATAACTCGCTTAAAATATGAGAGCGGCTTAAAAGGCTCTGGTTTCAGTAGGGTTTTGTTTTGTTTTTATTTTTAGCTTTGGGGATTAACCACTATGGGGCTCTATTTCTTCATTCTGTGCATACCCAAAAGTACCCACCGGTCCATAAAAACACGGTGAGCTTCCAGCTTGGGCTTTTCCAAGGATGCAGGATCAAGCCCGGATGTTTTGCCAAGTTTACTTGTCTTCCTAGTTTCACATTTTGGACTAATACTGTAAAATATTGGTGTTCTTGTAATTATGAAATAACTGGGATATTAAAAATATTAGTTAGGTTGTCAATTGTGGCTCAAGTCATACTGCATATGGATAGCCCATGACAATTTTTTGATAGCCCTTCATTTAGTAAAGAAGTGAATAATTTATAAGCACTCTTATGACATCCATTTTCCAGTGGAAATCGAGACTGTAATGGAATTTAATTGTATGAATATGCTGTAAGAAATGGCACCTTTAAAATATATTTGTTCTGCATTGCACCTTTCTGATATGTTTGTACATCTCGTTTGTTGTGCAATCTTTTTCTTTGAGAGATTAGAACAGATATCATGGACAAGCTTTTGTCTAGGAAAAAATGTCCAGATTCCTTGGAGATTCACTGGATGTCCTCGAGCTTCCTCTGATCCACCTCTAGCAGGGGCATCTGGCAGGATCTGGTTGGAGAAAAGGTTTGGAGCCCAAGGACCGTCAACTCCAGGTCAGGTCCACACTGCCATCAGCAGCTCAGGGCAAAGGGAGGAGGACATGATCCAAGCACACATTGCTTCTTGTGGCTCCTTTATTTTCAAGTTTGCTCTAAAGCTCTAAAATAGAAAATAAACAGAAAGGAAAGAGATATTCTGTTAGTCAGCATTGGGTTTCAAATCCTACTTGTCTGGATTCACACTTAAAAATTGCCCTGGTTTTACTGCATCACAGCACCCAGGCTGTACAATATAGTCAGGGAAATTAGAGTACAACCATGGAATCCCAGAATGGTTTGGGCTGGGAGGGACCTCAGAGACCATCTTGTCACAACCCTCCTGCCCTGGGCAAGGGCACCTTCCGACAGACCAGGTTGTTCCAAACTTGACCTTGAACACTTCCAGGGATGGAGAGTTTAGCAGGCTAAACCCGTCTGCAAATCCATCATGTTGTATGATCTAAAGGACATCCAGTGGAAGGAACTGAATGATGAAAGGCTTGAGTGAACCTTTCCAAAGCCCATCCTCAAACCCAAGTTAATCAGCATCGAAATTACCAGTTACCACCAGCCCTGCCGCAGTTTCTCGCTTACCTGTGTTTGGTCTCAATCCTGTTGCATCTGGCTCCTGTCGTTTTATGGCACACGGATAAACAGCTATTGATTTAATCAGAATTACGTAGCCAGGAGAGTGCTTGGCCCCAGGAAATCTTGCAGGGAAGCACCTAGTAAAATTACTCATCCTGCATTTTTCTGTTGCTCGTGGGCTTCAGCGCTCGCCCTCTCTAATGCAAAGTGAAGCATACTTTGTTCTACTGCCTCCAGATACCTTGTGTGGCTGCCTGATGCACTCTGATGTGCATTTCACCTGGCATTTGGAAGTATTTATTTAACACAGGCATGATTACTTCTCTGGCGGTGTTAATTCTGAAAAATGCTGAGTTCTCCCAAAAAGTGCTGATTGCTCTACTGACAGACAAGGTGGCAGAGGGGAAAGGTGCAGAGTCCCAGCTGATGTGGCCTGAGGCTGTTGGTGGGGAGGGTTTAATGTGCATGACAAATTTGCTGCTAACAAAATTGTTCAGGGGCCGGATTTTACTCTGGGTTATGTGGGTTTGAATTTGCAGCACTTCCAGAGGGTTCATTTGTTACTGGAAATTTCAAAGGTGGGGTAGGTCAGAATCTGGCTGTGTTTTGGGGTGTATTCTCTCAGTGAGAAAAACACTGACTATTTTATCTCTTCCTTTATTTAATTATTCTTTTATTGCTTTTAAAAAAGCTCTGCTCTTTTTTTGTTTCTTCAATTGACTGTCCTGAGCATTTTCAAACTACTTATGAATTAAAATATAAAAGCAACACAAAACAACTCTATTAAAAAAACAAAAAAACCTAAAAAAACAACAACAAAAAAAGCAGCCACCCCCTCCAAACCCAGAAACTCCAAAAGTTAAATTGTATGAAAGAAAAGCTCTTTTCTGTTCCGGTAGGATCACCAGGGCTGGGATAAGCCCCTTGCAATATTATACATATTTGTAACATGAGAGCTATTGTTTTGAAGCTTTACTATGTTATTGTCCTGCTTGTCTGAGTAAGAAGCGTGTATCTCTGGTGGAGGGAGGTTAGCTAAGTAAGTCATGCATAGATGGAATTTATTAAGTTTGCATGGTAGTGACAGCTGTGAGTGGGAACAGTAACTCTGAACGTGCCAAGGGCTGAGAAAGGGAAGGAATTTTCATATGTGTCTTAAAGGAAAATGGTGGGGTAATGGTGAGAGCTCTTCTAATCACTCCATCTCACTACCAAGGGGGAAAGTCACTGAAATGATTTTTAAAGTGTAATAGTCTAGCAAAGAGCTTTGGACAAGCTCACCAGGCAGATGAGGACAGGGAAGAGTCGGGTTTTGCTAAGAACCACTGAAAATCAGCAATTTAATACAAATCCATTCAAATAGAGTTATAAATATACCTCAGTGCAACGTAGGAACTGGTTAAGTTATCTGTTAAATTGGCTAAAAATGTCTTTTAAATATAGAATTCACCCCCAAATCACTTCCTAACCATCTGATCTTCAGGAGATTCTTGTGGAAACACATTTTTTTCCCTTTCTTTATTTTGCATTCCCTCTCTGCCTCCTGAGATGAAACTCACCTTTGCTGCTGGATCATTAAAATGGCAGCTGTCACTTAGAGGGAGACAAATTCCAGTTGCTGGGGCTGATCCTGGCAGGGCTGTGTACACGGAGAAAGGTCAGCCTGGCTTGTGAGAGCAGGGATGGGCTGCCTGGGGAGCAGACCCAGACGGGGACAGAGGGAGAAACACTGGGAAAGGGGGAAATATTTATGAATGACACACCTGATATTAAGCCATCTCGTCCTCCTGGTTTATTGCTCTGGCTGTGGTGAATCAGCCAAGCAACAGAACCTGTCTGGAGCAGGGATGCTCCAACCCAGAAATAGGGAGAGAAGAAATCTCCTGCCTCCCAAGGCTGCGCTGAGCAGTTCCAGAGCAGAACATCCTAACACGGCTTTTTAACTTCCCTTTGGAACCCAAGACCCTTCTCAGGCAGTTGTGGGGCTACCAAAACGAGAGGTGATCCCTCTGCACCTCCTCTGATGCTCCTTCGTGCCCTTCCTCCTCTTGCCCTAACCTGGCTGCACCCAGGATCACATCCCTATTTGTTGTACATATCAAAAATGCCACAGGATGGGCCCTGTCAATACATTTTCATGTGGCTTAGGTATAAAACTGACCAGCGGAATATGATGTCTGCCCTCTATTTTTGAATAAGGATGCTTGTTTCTTTTGTTTGATATTATATATATTTTTAAAACATCCCCCCCCACTTCATAGCTTTCAGCACCGTTCAGATTTTTTTTTCAGTCAGATTAAAATTAATTCTAATTTTAGAGAGCTCTTTAGGTGGCATCTTTTAATTTTCACCTTTTCTAGGGCTTTTGTTGCAGCCTAAAAATGATCTTGCAGTAGGTTAAATCCATGTTGTTAATGAAGCACTTCTTGCTCTCTGTTTTTTTTGTTGTTAGACCACATAGGATATGTTCTGTTGATGTGTGGGGACTTATGATTAGATGAGAATTTACCTCTGAGGAAGCTCAGATTATCACACACAAAGCATCAGAAATAGAAAAATGATGTGCACAACCATGAAAAAAAACAATGGATCTTATCTTTAGTTTTTTTCCTAATCACCCTCCAGCATCACTACAGCAGTTAAGTTGCCTCAGGGCTCGCTAGGATTTATAGTTTATTATAACATTGATAAGAGCAGCTGAGCGAGCAGTGAACTGGGTGTTCGGTAAATATTAGTTTGAATTCGTGGCAGAATTTTGATCCGACGTGTTCACAGTTCCCCTGCATTTGAAAAGTTCACTGCAGAATTGCACTGCATCGACCAGTTTGGCAAATTTTGTGTGTGTGTGTGTGTGTGTGATTTTTGCCTGAGTAGGGAACTAACCCGTGTAGATCAAACAGCTCCCGTTGTGGCTGAAAACACAGTTTGAAGTTGATGTTCTGTCTGTCACATGAATTCCATATTTCACTTAATAAGTTATGCAAATAGTGGATTTTATGTTTGGCTTTTTTTTTTTGTAGTGTTGACTTTGAGTTTTGAATAGCATCCAGGCTTAATAATTTGATGGTGAAATTAGAGAATAATTGGGAAGAGCAAATCGTTGCTTTTGTGATCTGTCGGTGAATCATTTAGATAAAACTGTGACTTGTTTCCTTGTCTTGTATTTTGCCACTTGAAGCCACATCATTCAGGGATTACCCTGAGGAGCTTTCCTTCCCTTTGCAGGGGAGTAAAACCAAACCCCCCCAGACACGACGGGAAGCACAGAGCTGAGTGGGAATACCCAGCACTACCTTAATGCTACCTAATGGATGTCACCTCCGTGGATTTATGAATCCCATTGCATCTAAATAATGGAGGAGAAGTGATGCAATGCCCTTCACCCCCCATTCTCTGTGGCTTGCTGGCACTGGGGTCTGAAAGTAGCTTCTCATCATCCAAATTCACTATTTGATGGGAATTTTAGCATTCATATTTTTTTCCAGGCATGGTCAAAGTTAAGAAACCCTGTGTTAGACTATTTTAAAGAAGGAGATGAAATAATACAAGAATTAAACCAAAATTTTAACTCCACATCATCTTCCTCTTTAGCAACAAATGAAGACCTGCTGTAAATCCCACTATGAAACACACAGGCACAGTAGGTTGTGAAAACACTGAGTTACCCTCTGCTCACAGCCTGTTAGTAGGAAGGCAGAAGATCATGCCTGATGTAAACCTGAGCTCAAATGTGGCCATGACCCAGGTGCCCAACCTGCCAGAACAGTCTCTGCTTCCCAGAGCCAGGCCATGCCAAGCACTGCCACATCTGGGCCACACATCTGCATGGCAAGGAAACCTCTGTTGCCTTCCTGAGAGCTGTTGGCAAGCGCATTAGAATAAATAAATAAATACACGGAGAAAAAAAGAAGCCTCACATCCCAGCTGATCAGGTCTTGCTGGATAATTTAGCAAAAATGCACATATTCTGCCCATTTTAACAGAAGGGAGAATTTTCTTCCAGGATTTTCCAGACTAAGAAAGTCTGTTGGTGCCGTGAACTAAAGAAGGAAGAACTAGAAAAAAAGCCCCATTCATGCTTCTCTAAGTGAAATCACTTATCCCTGTTTTACCAGCCTTTATCAGAGTTTGTACACTTGCTCCAATTAAATTATTTTTTTTCTTCAGGGGAGCTCGCGAGGCACTTACATAAATTCTCTTAATTTCTGAGTAATGCAGTCCTGACAATCACTTAAGACAGTGGAGTTGATACTGCTGTCAGGGAAGACTCTTTTTCAAAAGAATGTTTTTATAGAATATCACTGTGACACTTTGCTTAGATGGATGTCTTTAGCAGAATTTGATTAATGTAATGTAATAAAAGAGATGCACACTAAAGTGTCTGTACATGTCTTGTTAAGTATGTTTGATTCATTATATGTAGTTCTCCTCACTTCTTTTCTCTTTCCTCAGTTCATTTTTTATCATTTCAATAATATATCTATAAATATGAAAAAGTTGGCACTTTCTTTGACATATATGGCTATTAATTCATAACTCTAAAAAATTGTATCTTTCAACTTGTCACTTTAAAGCTTGTACAGTTTATTACAGTAAGTAACCTGTGTTGGAAATTAGATTTTGAACTTTAGCAAGGAGATAAATAAGCTTGTGGACATAGAAGTTATGGAGAAGATACCTAGATATAGTGCTAGAATAAAATTGCATGAAAAGATCACTTACTTGAAGATGATAATTTCAGAGCTCCCTGAGGATCACATTAAGATTGCGTATAGGAAATGGGCTTCAGCTTGAATTCCAATAACTTTAATTCCTAGAAAAGGCAATATTTCAGTTAATCCTTTTCCTTGGGTGGGTGAGTCTCATTCTGTAGGCCAATAATACATATAAGCAGCAGGCAATTTCACTAAATATAGGAAATTTACTTTAGAAAGGCTCCTGAAAATTCCTCTAGCCCAGGCTTTGTCTGCCTTTTTTGCAGTATCAGTCAATCTGAGGAAGAGAAACCCCTGGAAAATTTTGATATCTTTGTTACAGAGCGTACAATAACTTTTAAAGTGAACCAGGTTAGTTGTTTCCTGGTTGGCCAGGTAAGTCATGGGGAAGTGAGGATGGTCATTTACCTTCTTGTGTTGTTTTGCTCTGATAGCAAAAGAGCAGCTCTGCTGCTTTTTGAGTTTTTAGACTATGAATTTTTCAGAGCAGGTCTGACAGGTCCAGTCCAATCTTGGATCACATCAGGTTTGGGACTGCAGAGATTGTTGGCACTGAGGGTTCTGCAGCTGGGATGTCTTCTCTGTGTGAATGTTTCTCAGGACTCATCCGGGCTTGGGAATGTTTCTTGAGGGAGTTAAGCAGTGCAGGAACTCCTGAGCTGGGTGTCCACGTTGTTACAGCTCAGAATGACTTCATCAGCCTTCCTGGTGTGGCCACATGGAAGGTCTACAGGGGCAAATGGGGAGGGGAACGGAGGAAGGTTACAACCACTCCACAGAATTATCTCCATCCTCCTGCCAGGAGGATTCTTTCATTTGGGAATGGCAGGGAATGTGGTGATGATGAGTGAAACTCGGCAGGCAGAGCTTGCATGGAGGTCACACTGCCAACATCCAGAGCACAGACCACATGAAACGGGTGGAGACACGTGTCCTGGTGGGGGCTGGCAATGGGTGCAAGGTGGGTTTGCTGGCAGCAGGAAGTACAGAAGCGGGGGCAGCCCGGGAGCGACGGGAAACCGCACAGTGCAACTGCTGCAGGGCTGCAAATCACAGAGCCTCTGAGGAGCACTCAGCGAGCTGGGGAGATGTGGTGGGGAAAGAGGTGTGAAATCAGAGCTCCCGAGTGAGGACAGATGGACCAGCCACAGGAAGAGGGAGGCAAGGAAGGTGGGGATGCCACAGAAGACGTGCCATTTGGTACGTGGTGTGGGAGCATTCTGCTGTTACTTTTTCTGCAAAGCAGGGATTTTGTTACTAATATTTTGCCATATTTCTGTTAGACCAGGGCATGTGGTTTTGGTAACACGCATTCTCAGATTGTGCTTGTATTAATCAAGTCCATGGAGTAAACAGGACCAAAAAGGAGGCAGGGGGTTTCACTTTTGAGAAGTGCTCGAACTTCGGTGTTTTCTGAGGCTTAGAGGAAGCGCTCGTGTTTGCCTGGAAGCCACAGCTGATTGCAGCGGCTCTTTGGGCACCCTGCAAAGGGAACTGAGTGCTCACAAAACAAAGGTAGGGTTCTGGATGAAGACGGGACCAGAACAGATAATGTTCATGGTGCGGGGAAAAGACGTCTGCACTTTGTACCACCCCACTGGAAAATGCTGGGAGGTGTGCCGTGCCCAAGAGCTGGGACAGCTGCTCCAAAGCTGGTCCTCCATGATACAGTCACATCTTGGTTGCTGAAGTTCCTGGGTTTCCTGGATAAGGAAGATGGTCCTGCCAGTCATGCACAGGGAAGAGATGAGGAAGCCCTGGCAGAGGTGGCCTGGAGAAGCTGCCAGTCGCTGCCCCATCCCTGGAAGTGTTCAAGGCCAGGTTGGATGGAGCTCTGAGCATCCTGGTCTACTGGAAAATGTCCTTGCCCATGGCAGGAAGGTTGGAACTGGGTGGTCTCTAAGGTCCTTTCCAGCCCAAGTCATTCTATGATTCTATGGACTCTGTTGCTCAGAACTTCCTTATTTATAGCAGTCGTTAACCAGCCAGATAAAGAGAGCCCAGCAAGCTTTTCACCTTGAACAAGCCGTGTCCCAGGGGAGTCAAACCAGCTGTATTGATTCCTGTCAGCACACTTGTCTTTGGGGAATCGTTTGTTTTAGGAAACCAGATTGCCAGATCTGTACAGCAGAAGGAAAAGGGAGAAAAAACAGGTTTTGAATGAAAATGAACAAAACTTCTAGGAGTGAAGAGCTCCTATCAGTGCTAATCTGCAACATCTGAACATGAGCAGCTGGGATAGGCACCTGAAATAATGAATGAACAGAAGGAGGTTGGACCACTGTGGTAAGAAAAGAACCTTCATGGGTTTGCTCACAGCAGTGTGAACACAGCTCACCTCCAGACTGACTTATCCTGGTGTCTCTGGGGTATTTTCACCAGGGAAATTAATCTCGCCCTTCAGGTGCTTCAGCTGTAAAACTGAGGGGCGTTACATGTATCAGAGAATCACAGAAGATGCTGGGTTGGAAGGGACCCACCCGGATCATCGAATCTGACTCCAGGCCCTGCCAGAAGCACCCCCAAGAGCCACACCCTGTGCCTGCGAGTGTTGTCCAAATGCTCCTTGGGCTCTGGCAGCCTTGGGACTGTGACCACTGCCCTGGGGAGCCTGGTCAGTGCCCAATCACCCTCTGGGTGAAGAACCTTTTCCTAATATCCAAACGAAACCTTCCCTGACACAGATCTAACCATTCCCTTGGGTCCTGTCACTGGTCACAACAGAGGAGAGATCGGTGTCTGCCCTTCCTCTTCCCCAAAACTGCACCCAGTATTCAAGGTGAGGCCACCCCAGTGCAGAGGAGAGCAGGACAATGAGGTCATGGTTTAGTGATGACTTGGCAGTGCTGGGTTAATGGTTGGGCTCAATGACCTTAGGGGGTTTTTCCAACTAAAATTATTTAATGATTCTATTCTCTCATCACAATGATTTGGGATAGTACAATAACCAGTTTCTACTGTGAATCAGGTAAAGGACTAGAATATATTCTTTAGAATATATTATAACTCTCACACATAAATAATTTTACCTGTAGGCAAACCTACATGTAACTACCATGAATAAATAGAGAGAAGTGATTAGGTTGCCTGCTCATCCTAGCAGGGGGATTATTATTGTCTCAGTAGATGTGCATGTGTAAACCTCATTTATCACTTGCCAATTTAGGTGGCTTGGCTTGGCTTGGCTTATGGGTTTTCATTAACCTCCTTCCTTGCTCCCAGGTGTGCTCTGGCTGCTGCAGAGGGCACAAGTGCCTTCACTTGGGCTTGACTTCAGGGAGATAACCAGCAGAGCAGCTGGGCTCTTCCATTTCCTGGGTCAAGGAAGGAAGGAAGGAGAGAAGGAAAGAAGGAAAGAGAGAAGGAAGGAAGAAAGAACAAACATGCTTATAATTGAGATAAAACCAGCTATGGGAGGTGGGAAAACAAAGTTGAAGCATTGTGGTGGCTTATGAAGATTTCGTGTTTGAAAGCTGAATTTGATTTTTGTGCCGGAAAAGATTTGTAGTGGCTGATTTTGTGGATATTTAGTGGTTGAGCCCTGGTCTTGCTGTTTGCTTTGGTTTCTTCAACCAAATCTCTTGAATATGTTCTTAAATAAAACAAGCAAATAAGGTTGTCTTTAAGGAGTTAGTGCATTTACTTGTGTGATTATATTAAGTGTGTGCTTAATTGTTCTTTTGATACCAGCCAAAATACACAGATATCAGCTCACAGAAACTCCTCAGAGCAGCTATATTTGCTTTATGTTTGTGAGCAAGGGCTAGTGGCTTTTATAGCATGGAAACAAAAAATGGGTGCAAAGTTGTTACAGCTGTAGAGCCTTTGCATGGAGTTAAAGTTGAAGATGTTACAACTGGTTTTCAAGGCTATTTTATAGTAAGAGAAGTGGATTTCCTTCTGGAAGATGCCTGGTCCCCAAGCAGAGTCACAAGAAGGGTGTGGAAAATGCCCGTGGCTGGTTCACTTGAGGCCCATAAATGCAGTGAGTCAGGTATTCTGCCTTTATGTGCTGAGCTGGGAGATAATGGAAATATGTTGGAAACAGTGAAGCTGGCAAAATAAACTCGCTCTGATCATTGCTCCTGAGAGCACAGGGAGCTGCTGTGGTGTGGGGCTGGAAGGGGATGCCCAGCTGTGTGTCTCCAGCAAAGGGGAGGAAGGGCTGGTCTGTGCCTGTGGCCAAGGCACAGGTTACTGAGCACCAGGCTGGTGAACGGTTTGAAAATGAGGAAGGGGTGTTGCAGGCTATGAAATTTCTTCTGGAAAGAAGGGTGTGTGTTGTGGTGAGAGCACAAGGAGGTCGGGCAAGAAAACTGTAAACACCTCTCCAACCGGGCTGTTTCCTTCCCTGTTCCCTCCCCAGCACTGGCCTCCCCTGTTATCCCCAGCAAGAAGAGAAGTGAGAGTTAAAACCTCGTGTGTTTGGGGGTGTTGATGTCCCTGCTGCACCTGCTCAAGGGCTGAGTAGCAGGTGTTTGGTTGTGGCCACAACTGTGCTCCTGCCAGGAAGGGTTGCAGGGCTGAAGCCCCACGAGCTGTGCCCAGGGTGGCTGCACAATGTTTGAGATGCTGGAGAAACCTCAGGTGCTGCTGAGATGCTCTTCAGGTCCCAGCAGGGAGGCTCTTGAATGCAAAGTCTTTGCATGTGTTTGCTTGCTGTTGGCCCCAATTTATTGCCCTGCAATCTCCTTCCTCCCCCCGGAATAAAAACCCCATGGTTTATCAAATCTCATTTTCTCCAAGTGCCTTTCTAAGTTTAGTTTTCTCTCCTAATTGCATGCCAAGATGGGGGAAGGGGGGGGAGAAATTGGTTAATTGATTAGTAATTTAGTCTCTGGTGATATGCTTATTTAAGAAATCTGCCAGAGTTATATATGTCAAATGATTCACATGAAAACAACATCAAGTGAATCATATATAAAAATGACATAATTGCTATTAAACTTAGAAGCCATATGTGTGGCTGAGGAAATTACTGGCTTTAGCAACTCTTTTATATTTCTTCCCAAAACCAGTTATACTCTTCTGAACAGAGAAAGCAACTTTATGTGTAGGAAAATAGCCCCTATGAGTGTTATTTGGAGATCTGTTAATTCAAGGAAGTAGGTGCGTATTCCAGCACTGCAGGAAAAAAATCAAAATTTGGAGTATTGGGAAGCTGAGAAAGGGTTTTGTCGCTTTTGCTTTTTCTCATCAGCGAGATTAAACGCCGGCTCTTGCAATATGCACCATCTGAGATTTTATTGCTTTCTGTTATTTTTAGTACTAGGAGGGAGATTAAATGAAATCTGGGATTATTTCAGACAGTGTTAAACTTTTTATTGCTCATTTCTGCCATCAGGCTCAGGCTGACCCAGTTGGGTGGGTCATTGGACAAGGTGGGTTCTCCCCTGTGAACACCCAGACAATTAATTCCTCTACCTGTGCACAGTCTTATAGGGAAGCACCAGCATAAATAAATATAGTTATTAACACAGCTACTTTTTGATTTGACATTTCTCTCTTCTCAGAATTCTGTTGTGTGCTGAACTTCATATATGCAAACAGTATTTTACGTGTGGCTCAGCATCCTTAGAGCCTCTGCGGCATCACAGGCTCATGTTGCTTCCCGGGGTGTTTTGGAAGCTTACTTTTATTTATCTCTTTAAAACTGCTTGAAATAAACCTAAACTGATTTAGTATTTTGCATTTCTTTATCGGGAGATAAATAAGAAGGTTGATTTTTTTTTTTGAGTGTGTATTTACTTCAAATCTTTACATTAAAAAGAAAATTAGCTTGATACAGCTGACTTGATGCTTGTTACTGATGGCTTCTTCATTTTTATTCCTTTTTATAGGGTGGTGCCTTTTCCATTAGTCACAGCCCTCGACACGTTGATATATGCAGTGAGGAAGGCTTTAGGTGGTGGTGGTGATGAATAGCTGTTGGAGCACTCTCCTGCAGTTAATCTTGGGAGGAAGGAGAAATTCTGGTCTTGCTTCTGCAGGTTTCAGAGGTCTCACTTGTCTTCGGGGTGGGTTTCGTAGGTTCACGAGCCTGTCTGCCAGCTGGTGCTGGCACAGTTTTAGCTCAGGGCATTAGCAAGTCCCCCTTGATGAAGAGGAGGGGTTAGCAGGCAGCTACTCAGCTCTGACAGGATGCCCGTGTCATCGGTTCTGAGGGATGGAGCACCTATTGTAGCCAGAGTGATGTGAAGAAGCCCCCCAGTATTTTCTGCAATTAGTTGTCGATAAATCAACTTCTAGAAGCCACAGATTAAAGATCACCCCAGTGGCACGTCCCTATAAAGCTGTATTTAGTTATATTTGGAATAACATTCTCAATATTTTGGGTACTCTGAGTGTCCCATGGTTTGTCCTCGGCCGCAAGCCTGGGCACACATCATTTCTACTGCGGGCATTTGGGCTGCCCTGGCACAAACAAGTTTGTCGGGAAAGCGGGGATTACGCTGTCCTGAGCTGGATTTTTTTCCCTGTCTGTCTAATCTTGCTGTGGAGTCACTGATGTAAGAGGAATGAGCTCGGACTGGAGTGGGCAGTGAATACATCTGCGATGGGAATAACGATTCCTTCTGTAAACACGGAGCACTAAGGGAGCCCTGAGCTCTGACTCAGCCATCCTCCTGTTCTCAGACCCAGCCTGGGAAACCCAAACCCTTCCCCTTGCCTGTGCCTGCCCTTCTTTCCCCTCAGACCTCCAGCCTTTCACCGAATGCAGGCTGTGAGCTCGTTTCTGAGACTCTTATCTAGGATAGGACTGTCACTGAACTTGTCAGTAAACATAAAGGGCTTTTGTTCCAGAGAGTTAATGCAGCTGGTTTGCTTAATTATCCAAAGGAAAGGGACATCAGGATAGGTAGGGAGCTGCAGAGTGACTGAGGTTTCTAAAGAATAATTTAAGTTGTTGTAAACTTTCTAAACGGGAACACATCTGAGTGGAGACTTGGTATCGGCGGTCATGAAACTTTTTTTTGATTTTTGGGAGCTCTTAGTCATTTTTGTCTGAATCCAGGTTCACAGCTGAGTCATTCCTTCTGCTCTTCTTCCCCTGGTGACTTTCCATGCTGTTTCATTTCTCCCAGATAGATATTACTGGAGCAAGTCTATGCTAACCATGCTGCAAGTAGTGAAAACAGCGTGTGATTTCCTCGGGAAGCGGAGAACATCCTCTGTGTGTTTCTGGGACGTGTATCTCAATCACATAGAGGGTCTGCGCTGCAGGGAGGTGGATCAGGATGTAGTGTGGGAGAGGAGAAGCCATTAGTACAGCTGGATTTACCTCTAACTCTGGCTAAAGAGGAAATAATGAGTAAATACCTTGCCATCTTCTCTCTGGTGCTCAGTTTAGCAGTGCAGAATGTTGAAGAGGGGCTGAAGGCACCGGTGTCAGGGGCTGCCCTTGCACACTTTGTGTTTTCACCTTGTTTAGTATTGGCACAGCACGGGATGGCTTGAGAGAGACAGAGCAAAATGCATTTCAGAAGAGGAAAGGAGCCCCCATATAATGAAGAGCTCAAGTGAAATATGTGGGGGAGAAAAAAATTATTTCTTTGCATGCCAGATTTCTTGCCACTTTCAAGCTAATCCTTTCAGTTCACTTCAATACAGTCACTGAAGTAGCTTAGAAAAAGAGAGAAAAAGATCTTTGATATGCTAGATCAACCAAAGTTTAAAAAATCTCTCTTTGTATATGCCATTTATAATGCAAATCTCAAGTTGGCGTTTTAGTTTCACTTACTGCTGTTACTGAAGTACCTTGGAATACAAAGGCTGGAGATGGAGGGAGATCCCAAATGACAGACTGCCTTTAATAGTTCAGTAATAAATTTTAAAAAGAATTACATTTTCTCATTTCTGTAAATACCTTCTACCTCTGTGTGTGTGTGACACGGGGAAAAAGAGATTCTTGCTGTACAGAGGCTGAAGTTATTGGTCTGAGTCTTCTGGGAATTTGAATTCAACTTTGCTACTGTGTCCCCAGGAAGGATTTGACCCTGGCTGGGGTATCCTGTGACTTTATTGCTACCGGGAGAAAATGTAACTGTTCACTCTCTTTTCTTAGTGAGCAACTGGTTTTCTTCTGGAAAGAAGCCTAATTTCCAAGAGTCGCCTTCCCAAATATATAACCTGATTTCTTTCCCTTGTGTTCCCAACATTTAAGCACTGATTAAATGTCACCAAAGATAATAGGAGAAATGCTCATGACGGCCAGGCTATTTTAAAATAGCATGGGCATGCTTAAAGCAATAAGTAATTTTGCCTCTGCTACACAGTGTGTTTAATGCATATTTAAATTAAACTGTACACAACTTTGAGCAGGCTGGATCTGGAAGCGAGTTATCTTCCTAATTGGGGATATTTTGGGATTTGCCCTGCTGAATTTCACACAGCTGCTCTGTGGAAGGTGACTGGGAAATGGGTTGAGTGTGGGTTCCTGTCACTCCTGGCAGTGGGGGATACTGAGGTTATCCTGTCTGCCTTTGGAATCCTGGTATTTGGGTATTCTAGGGACAGTGGGGGAACTTGCTGGTCTGTAGTTCATAACCCAGCTCTGTGCTCTGTTTCCAAGCCAGAATTAGTCTTCTTTTTCACTCCCTGCTTCGTGCCAATGTCCGTTTGTCTCCACTGAGAAACCACTGTGACATCAGAGATGAAGCTTAGTTCAGGGTATTTTCTGGGAGTCAAAGTGTCAAGATCATGTGTTTATTTATTTATTTGTGTTGATTTTTTTTTTTTTAATTGCAAGTACCTTTTAAACCATGGCTATAGCCCGTGATGCACTGTATTCACCAGAAGTGCCAGTCTGATTTTGAGGGGTTTGGAAATGTTTCATTGAATCTCGGGAAGAATGGGTGGGGGGGTGGAAAAAAAAAAGTGTGTCCTCTAACTAAGCTGTTACTGATTATCTGAGTGCAATGTACAGATTAAGGGCCTGATCTAAAGACCACTGGGGTCAATTGACTGAAGTGGACTTTGAATCAAGTCTTAGGGTTGTTCAGTAAATGCTGTGGTGGAGGGTGATGGAGATGAGAACAGCGCGCTTTCCTCTCCTCCAATGAGCCTGAAATACTCCAGCTGAAATTCTAAAGCAGAGTTGTTTTTTCGGCTTGTATTGGAAAGCCCTAAAATTATTGCATAAGGAGTGTTTTCAATACGCAGTATGAGAAATATTCATCTGGGAGAACAGATTATTTGTAGCATCTCAAGAATGTGACTTTCCAGGTGTAGGAACTGGCATTTCAGAGTTTCTTTCCTTTTGGACAAAAGGGTGCTTCATCAAACTTTCTGCTTTTCAGAATTCTGTGATCTAAGTCCTTTAGATTACATGTTTTCTCACACGACAGTGATTCTATTGCCTATTTCAGGCTGCTATGGAAAAACTTGAGGGGGAAAAATATAAATAAAATATGCCCAAGCATGCAAGTCAATGATCTGTGTGTTAAGCCTATTGGCACATAGAGGACAATTTTATTGCATGACCTACTGGTTAAAAACATCAAAAATATAAGTCAAGTCATTTGAAGAACTGCTGTTTAGTGAGTTAGAATGAATGAAGTCTTTATTGAGTACACGCTTCCAGATTCATCACTGGTTCTGTTCTAGTCATGCCCTATCCTAGACTTAACTGCCCCAGGCAGTCTTTTTGAGGCCACTTGACCTGCCAGTCATATTTCAGAAACTACTGATACGGTTCCTGATTTAGTTTAGATTCCAAACAGGCTAGCTGCTGGATTACAGACTAATGACCCATCAGATGCTAAAGGCAAAGGCTTAAAGTGCTCTAGTGAATTAAGCCTCAACATTGTCTGAAGGGAAGAATTTATTATGTCATTAAACTTGATTCAATAAGTTTCATTTCTTTGGATGCATTGCAATAAGCAAGAAGTCAGGAATTAGTGGGAGCAGGAGATACCATTTTGTTCTCTTCAGGTAAAGCTTTGATATTCGAGCAGAGCAACAAGGGATGCCATTTCGCAGAATTTTGGCTGTATTGCTAAAAACAATAGGTTGAGAAAACTCTTCATAGCTGATTAACTAACCATGGACTCCTCAAAGTAGGTTCACTTGAATATATGCTTCAGTTGATAAATACATAGGAAAGTGAGGCTTGCCTGATTTGATGAGACCCTTGGTGAGGTTTCAGGGGCTTTCCATCAAATATCAAAGCCTCAGTGGTGTAAAGATATTAGTAGCAAGTTAGAGATGGCACTGGGATTTAATGCAGAACTTAATACGAGCACATAATGTGATGAGTCAAACGGGGATTGCAGCAGTAACAGTGATCTGAAGGAAAAAGCCTGCATAATGCAAAGATCACTTTAAAACATAAAAAAACAAATTAAAAAAAATAAACATTTGGTGTTTTATCTATCTGCATATGTCTCCTGGTTGTGTTACAGCAACAGAAAAAAAGTGTTTATAAATAATAACAAAGATTCTTCAGGAAAACGTTAGGATTTCTGCCTGTAGCTTTTGTCACTCATTTCTCCCACTACCTGATGGAGCTCTATTGAGTCCTTTAAAATGTTTTTACAATGTAGAGGTGGTCACACAATCAGGAGAGAAGTAAAAGGCTAGAAATTGTGGTTTTACAGACATTCTTTTATATGAGACAGAGAGATGGTAAAAGTGTATATTTTTGTGTTTTAAAATCAATTTAAATGTGGTTAGATTATCATTTTAATAAAATATAGACTATATTACAAATGTTAAGTTGCACTGAAATATTTTGAACCATATATATTTATATGACAGCAGGTCTGGGAGTAGGATTTTTTTTAATTAGATTATTTTAATCACTTTAATACAATTCATAATCAAAGGAAATATTTAATAGTCTGGTCTTAAAATTAAAATTGACCTAATGGGCTGATTGTCTCTTCCTTTAATGGAGACTATTCTTTCCCTAAAATGCAATAGCTTTTCCTTGGGAGTTAAAGAAGTGGTAAAGGTCAGTCTGATTTATGTTCATACACAGCTCCACTTTTTTCTTTAACACACTGGAAAGGCAAAATTCACTGCTGTGTTAAAACTACTTTCCACTGTGATCTGAATGATTAAATCCTGCAGATATGTGTGTATATACACTCACTTATGAATTCATATTTATCTTTAGGCTTCTAATGAAAAAAAATATAATTCAACTGACCACTGAAAGATCTTAATCTATAGGATGGGCTTCTGAAGAACTAAAGCTTGGAAATTCATGCAACTCCAGGAAATTCAGCAGAATATCCAAAGTGTTTTCCACCTTCCCCTGCTGTTAGAACATTGTTAATTAGTGTGACAGAACTAAGTAGGTGGCCCACAAGTTGTCTCAGACCAGTATGAAACTCAACTTTACCTGGTTTATGGTTGGTTTTGGTTTTGTGCTGTTTTTGTGTTCATGTTTTGAACAAAATATTCTGCTAGAAATCAAGGAAAAGGATGTATTTAGGACGTACAAGCTCAGTGTACATCAGCACCAAAACTTTAAATACTTAAACCTGTGTGTTTGGAAATGGAATGCACACTTCAACAGCCTAAAGTTTGTAAAGAACTTTTCCAAGGATTTCGTGTAGTGTTTGTAAAAAAAAATGTTGGAGTGTTTGAAACTGCTGTGTAGCAGAATTGTGTTGGACTCAGCTTTTCTACCATCCTTTGTGGTGGTATTTTTGTTCTAGGCCCAAAGTGATGTCACCTGCAGTGCTCTGCGTGGGCATCCTCAGCCTGGGTCGTCTTGTCCTTCTCCACTGAAAATGTCAGGAAGCTCTGAACTGGCAGTTTGAAAATTAAACAGATTTGAGTATTGTGCTAAAAAGGCAAAATATGCTGGTTAAGTATGAAAGGGTGTATATTTATCTTCAGGCATCATCTGTGGCATCTTCTGCTGGTTGCAAGAAAATGTTACCCCCAGCTGGTGCAGTAGGACCCTGCTTCTCAGCATACTCTCCCCATTCTGCTGCTCCTGGCCCAGAATGGGTAAAAGCAGCTTGCTGGAGTTTGAATCACAGAAATTTCAAATTTATGAGGCCTCCCAGATACCCATCGTGGGTCTCTTTGTAAGCGGCCGATGTGCGGTTCCCCCCGGAAGGAGGGGAGGAGAGGGGTGAGGAATGAAAGAGGGGAATTTGGAGCCACAGGTGGCCTCAGCACATGCTCCTTCTCCTTTTGTGAGCCAAAACTCTTGAGCAGTCCTACAGCTGGTTTGGGGAAGGCCATAAAAGCATTAGAAACTGCCCGTCTCACCCCCAGAAATCTTTGTATTTGAAAACATCCAGCATTTCCCTTTTTTTTGGCAATGATTCTGGATATAAAATTGGGGGCATGAAGCCAAGGGGATCAAACTCCATGTCTGATGAGTGGCTCCACGCAGCCTCGACACAGTCTCCTTTAGTTTTCCCAAACTGCATACCAGGGATAATATTTAACCAGCCCATGGTGGTGTTAAGTGATTATTGCCTCTGTAGCACTGTGTTTTATTATCACCCCCATGTCTGTTCCTTGCTGACTTGGGCAATGTGTCCTCGCCTGCTGTATTGTGTGGCCAAGAAAGTGCTGTCAGGTGGCTTCCTCTGTGGCACAGATGTGAGACAGACTTGGAAGTTGGGACAGTAGAGTATTAGCAAACGAGAGATGCAGTAAGAGAGGCTTTTCACCAGCTTCTGGCTTCTTGTGCACCTTCACTAAGCTTTCATGGGGAATAGTTGCAATCTGAGGCTGTTGAAAAAATGAGAACCCAAAATACTGGATTTTTCTGTGAATAGTGTATGGGTAGAGTAAGAGAGCAGGGCAGCACTGCCAGAAGCCTACCCCAAAGTCTTCTTTCTCTCTTCTAAATCTGTCCCATTTCAAACTGCATTTAGAAATTTTAACCCAGACTTGAAATTCTTCGTAGCATGACAAATACTTATTCATTTCTCTTCTTTGACTGCTGAACGTGTCCTGTAAAAGAAATAAGCTGAAGGGGAATGGGAAAATGTCTTTCTGGTTTAATGCTGTCATCACTCTGTAGCTCAGACTCTGTTGTGCTTTGAAAACACAGAATATAAAGATTTCTGCTAAGGAATATGCATTCGACTTCTGCGTGCAAGTTTTGTTGTTCTTTATGGTGTTTCTTCAGCCTGTTCAGAAGATACTATTCCAAAAATAACTTCAGGTTTGGAGTGCTTTGAAAAGGATAGCTTTCAGGGAAGGAGATGGGATTTAAGTCCTCCCATTTTACTGAAGGTGATATTGAGGCATGAGGAGCCACAGCTGGCCAAGTTTACTTTATATATTGTCTGACAATAAAAAAAAGTGATGCACTTTTGGAAATTAAATTTGCATTCTGTTTGTGCAGGAGAAAATATGGATTTGCTTGGTCTCCTTTTTCAAATAGGTCTCCCTCTTTTTTTTTTTGTGTGGAACTGCTTCAAATTTGTAAAGGTATATTTTATTTATATATGATGGATGTGTACATGTATTTGGCATTTGTTCACTAAATTGTGTGTGTAGTATTTGCTATAGTTCACTGCAGTCCTCAGTTCTTTTTTCTGACTTTTAAAAATATCTTCCCATACCTAATTAAAACTTCTGTATCTTTACAAACCTGGACAGTCAGTTTAAGGAAAAAGAGGGGATAAAACCCACCAAAGCATCAGTCTAATGTGTCAGGTGGGTTTCCTTTCCCAGCTGTAGAGTGTGGGATTATCATCAGATCTTAGCACTGGGAGGAAAGTTAACCACAAAGACAACAAGCTGAAGTGACAAAATGTGTTGTTCTTTTTTTGCAGTGGATGACTTTAATTTCCAAAAGGGAGTCTCAGTTACCTATTTCAGAACGCTTCACTTGGTCCCAGGTATTTCAGGTAGATTAATAGCCTGATGTAACGTGCCCTGTGTGAAATCAGTGAGGCGGTGGTGTTACCTTGGATGCCGTAGGTACAAGGTACAAACTTCATATCCCTGTTTTTCTCTAACTTGCATTCCATCTTCCACCTTTTGGTAAATTTTAAACACATGTTGCAGCTCGAGCAAGGCTATTATTTGTTTTGCTTGCAAAAATTGGTGCAAAACAGTCACTGGAAAGGGGAACAGGTCGTTATTTTCAAGACTAGATTGAAACATCAAGGAGTCCTTGACTATTCCAAGCTTTTTTTTTTTCTGATTTGTTTTACTAAAATATCCATTACTCGGACACAAAGGTGGAGTATGACATGCATTCTGTTTATCTACCCATTGATCTTAAATATTTTTGTCACTCCTGTTGGTTTTGTTTGCTTCTTGGCCCCTGCTCCCCCACGGATGGCAATGCGGAAAGGCATCTGACTGATGGATAATGCTACAAGGATGTTATGCTCACAGAAAAGGAATGTCTGGAAGTTTCTAGATGTGGCCTTCCCAACCCCAGGCTGGCTTGGTGTCCACAGTATAGATGTAAGGCTAAGAAATTTGGGTCTGATAGTGTATTTGGACCTGAGTCTGCACGATCCTTGCTCAGGGGATGTTATGGCCTGAGGGTGTTGCTCTTAGAGATCCCTGTGATGGTAAGGGTGGCTTCACCTTAAGGGGAAAATAAGGGGTGGAGAGACTCACATTTGTAGGTGGGTTTGGGTTTCATAATTCAGGTTGGCAACCAAAACCCTTGCATAAAATCTGGCCCCCAAAAGGACCTGAGTGACTTTAGTTGGCACATGGATTTGCAAACAGAGCAGTCAGTTTTTCTCACCCTGGGCTGGCCAGTTAACCTTCTCTGGCTCTCCCCTTTCTCTCCCCCTTGCCCCTTTGGGCAGCAACTCAGCACTGGAAATCACTTTAAAAAGTAACACTCATAGAAAGATATTTCCATTTAAGTTCATGAGATCAAATACTGGTTTTGATTACAAAAGAGTAAACCTATTGCCCTCCACGGGGTTGTGTTGATGTAATACAGCCATAAAAGAGCACAATTTGTTTAGCCTAGCAACAATGAAGACTAAGAGGGGTCATGATTGCTCTGTGCTTAAAAAAAGGGGGATGTAAACACCAAGAAGGGTTGAGTGGTCTCAGTTAAATGACAATATTGGCATGAGAACAAACGAATATTCAAGAGCCATAAATAAAATCAGTCCCTGATTAAGAGCCCTCAGATTATCTAAATTCTGGAAAAACTTTCCATGGAAGTTATGGGGTTAACAAAATTAACTGTTTTTAAGATGAAGCTGAGTAGTTTATGAACAGCATTATATGATGAGCTTTCCTGGGTTCACAAGGGGCAGGGCTGTAACCCAGAACTGAACAAGATTTCCTGTGTTTCCATAAGCAAAATTTAGCCAATCTGGCCTGCATTGATTCCATTTCAGAAGATATGTTAATATGAGCCCTTTTTGCTGAGCATGACTGGGAATGCCCAGCCTTCATTTCCAGAATAAAATGGTGGATTTGCTTTCTTCAAAGCCTGCCATTCTCCTCGGGTATAGGTGTGCCGGAGGGTATTTGATGAACTGAAATAATTTGAGCTTTGCCCTTTTCCCTTGAAAGGCAGATGTGTTATCCTGATATCTCCCTTTGGCAGGTCTGCCAAGCTCTGGCTGAGGCCAGGAAGTCATCGCTCCCTGCGTGTGGCGGGGTGACCCCCACGTCCCTCCATGCGGGGCTGGGACACCGTGTCCACATCAGTGCCCTGCTGGAGACCTGGGAAAAAATTAGACAGATTCAACTTGAAATTTCCTTGCTCCCTTGGGGGTGAAATATAATCCTTGCCCTCGCTCTAACACATCCTTTGTGGTTTAATTTAAATGGTGATTTTTACGGTGACATGTGATGTTCATCTGCTAACCTTTTCCCCAATATGTTCAATTTAAAGAAGCATCAAACCTCGGAATGCGCCTCTATCTATAGACACAGAAGCGTGCTATGAGGTGGTTTACCTACTTAGGTTGGTACCTAAGAGCTTGTAAACAAATTCATAAATTTGTCATGATGATTATAGTGTTGGCAAACACAATGGTTGATCATGTTATAAATGTTTATCAACACCCGCACTCACCCACCTGCTAAGAGGTGCTACGCTTTAATGAAATTGTTTGAATATCAAGGCTGGTTGCTAAGATACAATGTTCTTGTTACCAGGGATGTGATGCTTACAGATTTCTGTTATCAAATAATGATTAGAGATGTGCTAACCTCAAGGTGCTCGGTGCAGTGGAAGGCTTACTGAGCCACAAATTAGTAAACTGTCTGCCTGAGCAGACACTTACAGAAGGAGCACATGTGCATCAAACTTACCGAGCTGACATTTTTAAAGAAGACAAGATCTGGCAGTGTAAACGTTCCTATAGATGATGAAAGACTGTCATAGGAAATGTTTACATGATCTGTTGCCTAGCACAATGTCTTCGTGCCATTTTCCCTCCCGACGCAGAATAGCGTTGAAATCACCAAGTCAAATAACTGCTTTCCTCTTGCTGGCTGAAACGTCTCTTGCCACTCACCTCTTGAAATTACAAATTTACAAACGCTGATTTCTATTTTTCTAGAGGCCGCACAAAGATGGAAACAAAGATGTGTGAGAAAATGGCCAGCATGTGGGTCTGGTGGACAAGAGATGGCATTTCTGGGAACTGCAGTGGATTCGAGGTTGAAAGTTTTGTTGCTGATAAAACCACAGCTAGATGTTAAAGAAGACAAACATCAAATATTGATGGTGTTTTCTTTTTAATGTAGGTGCTCCAAGTGCTCTGATTTGCTAATGCACTCTGTAATAAGGTATAAATATTGTACTTCATTTTATTCTTTTTACCAAGTGATTTTCAGTGTTATTAATCATCAAAGAAAATAATGAACAGCACAATATGGGTGATCAAAAGGGTTTTGCTCACACTGCTGCAGTGCTAAGTAGCCTTTAAGTGTAATTGTTGATCTCATTATTGAATTAGGGTTCAAGGTGTGTTTACAGTCTCTCCATTAGCATGAATTTGAGTTTGAAGCCAGTTCAGCTAAAATAATCTCAATTGTAAGCAGGGTTCATGCTTGTCTGTGAGACTCACTATATTTTTACATCACCAGTAATTTTATTTCAGCGTAAAAGGACATTATTTTCTTCCTCCTGTAAAAATCCTTCTGTAGCTCCTCACAAGACACTCCTATTGCTATAAGTATAAATCTGTGGGCAATTAAATCCAATTCAGTGCAGTTCCAGTAGATAAGCAGACAACTTTAAAAATATAGAATCACAAAATAAAAAAAAAAATCAGCAATAACTTACTACGGTTATAATTCATGATATTAAGCTTTACCCTTTGGATGTAAAATTCCTACTTTATAAAATGATACAAGACTGCATCCTACAACAGGCTCTTAACATAACCCATGTTCTACCTACGCTGTGTGGGCTGTTCAGACAAATAATCGCCTTCAGCAGATGCCTTTGTCATAATGAGTGTGATAGTTTAATATTTATGGAAGAACTGCTGATTTTCAATGCCTGCTTTAAAACCTCAAGAATAATTTTGCCAGCTCCGAGGGCTGCATGTCGATGAAATGTTGTGCAGAGTGAATGGGATATAGAAGCCTTTCTATGCCACTTCCAAGTGATGGGAGTGGGTCTCCTGCAGCAGGTAACCTGCACTGGTGGTCTCTCCTCCTGCCTCCCCAGTTTCACACAGGGAGCAGCAGAGAGGCTGGTCGTCCTCGATTAGGTCAAGTTGATGAAGTGATGCAGAATTACTAATTTCTGTCGCCTAAACTGAGGTGGGAGAACCTGAAATCTGGCCTCTCTGGGAATGGATTTGCACCGTGGCTTGTGTTCAGCTCCTGGGACAGCTGATCCCCTTTGCCTGCTGTCCCACCTGTTCCTCTGCCTCCACGAGCTGCTTTTCACTGTGCTTTGGACCTACATTGAATTTTATGGCTCTGCTATAATATTTCTGACACTTTTCCTTTAGTTGTAACATATATTAACTACAAAAATATAAAATATTCTCTAAAACTAAGTCATAAAACTTCCCTTCCTTTCACCACTAGTTATCAGCAAGCTGGGACTGAAGATGTGGCCACCATGGAAATGGAGATGTAGTGAAATGCCTTGAAATAACACCAAAACACAGATGCTCACCTGGCCCTTTATGGCAATACAGACACTTTATCTGCTGCAGCTGCCTGTGAGGTGGGAGAAAAGTTAGGTTTTTTCTGCTTTTTTTTTTTTTTCCTTAGGTTTGTTGTAATGAGTGATTTACATGGCATTAGATTATGTTGGGATATACTGTGTCAGGTGGCATGACCTGATATAACCCAACTTAATGCAACACATATGTTTAGATTGTATTACATGTGAAGAAAAATTCCCTGAGAAGCTGTCAGGAGCAGGTGATTCCTGCAAATGGAAAATATTTGCACAGTGATATTTTATACGAGTCAAAATTGAAAGGTGTGTAATACTTCAGCATGGATTTAGGAGCCTTAGCCCCGTGGACTTTGCTGGGACTAAAACTTTTTTTATATGCCACTGTTCCCTTTGGAAATATGATTTAACAGCTGAGGTTGAGATGGAAATTTTGCAAAAATTTTGCTTTCCTTAGAGCTCGTGGAGTTGCAGTTGGGTAAGAGTAAGGCTGCAAGTGAGATCCAAATCAATTGACTCGCAGCTAGCAATAAAGCAGGATGCAAGCAATTCACACAAGCAAGTCTGGATTATTATTTTCCTTTTAAAATATTGCGTGCTTGATCGCTTCCCCTTTTGGAAATCAACTTGATAGGAATGTGGGCCGAAGTGCAAGGTTTACATTTCACTCCGACATGACTATGTTGAGGTACCCAGCTCTAAATTTGGAGGCTCATATGGATTTTTTTTTTTTTCCTTCTCTTTTTTTTTTTTTTTCTTTTTTTATTTGGTGTCAGAAATAGGAGCCTAAATTTAGGCTGCGAAGTTCATTTAAGAGTCTAAATATAAATGTTCTGCTTTTCAAAAGTGCTGAGCACCCTGCAGCTCCCGCAGGCTCCATTGAGACTTTGCCTTGGTGTAGGATGCTGCTCCCAAATGCACCCCATCCCCAGGGGGAGGCTCCTGCCTGTGCGCATCCTATGTTTGCACAGCACAAAAATCTCGCAGTGCCTGAGATCCAAAAGTCAGAAAAAGCCTGTGTGACCTTAATTGTATACACGTGTAGTGGCCTCCTCGTGTGTGTACATTACGGTAGGGTTTGATCACGTTCTTCGCCGTGCTCGCCGGGGTAAATGTTTGGAAGTGTGATGTGTGAGGGAGGCAGGGGTTACAGCCAGACAGATGTTTCTGTGAGGAGGGAGAAGCAAAAAAGTCTGTGGTTTGAGAAGCCAAACATCGGCACTCTGAGCTTTTTCATGTGGGCTCTTCTGTGGACAAGCTGTTTTCTGCGGGAATTTAAAACCAAAGCGTATCACACCTCCCTTGCAGGAGGTTTTTTACCTGTAGCCTTGTTGCTGTTGTGTTTATTTTGGAGATACACCGTGTCTACCTAGAGCCTTCGTAATCATATTTGGTACCTATCATTTCACCTGCTCTTGATCAGATTTTCTTCTCCTACCATCATTTTGTTTCAGCAGACTTATTTTCCCTGTATCTAGATTTCCCCCTAACCCCCCTTCTGTTTAATTTCTGTCTGAAAAGGACTGACAGTTTGAATCTGTGTTTGCTCTGGGTACCCAGCCCTAAATCCAGGAGCAGCATTTGCAGGTGATAAATTCTTTTACTCTTGTAGCCCTTAGGTCAGCACAAAACTCTCCCATGCTGTGAAGATGGCTTTAGAAAACCCAGAGAAAGAAGAGGTTCAACTTGAGAGAAAATACATTTCAACTTTTAGAAGACTTAAAAAAAAAATTAATATCATCTCAGAAACTTGAGACGTAAATAAGAACAACCTGAGACATGAATAAGAACAACCTAGCCAGAGGCAAATGGGTGATACTGGACAAGAGCTACCCATTTCCACTGAATCCCAAGTTTCTACTCGGAATAGTTGTAAGATCTTTGGCAAGAATAAGCCTTGCTGTTATTCTGGGCAAGGCAATGCATTTCCTCTCCCCAGCCCTCATCAAAGAAATGCCTCAACTTTTTTGAGCTGAAGTGTCTCCAAAGCATCTGTCTCTCAAACAGATACCTGGCATAGCACTGCCAGCTCAAACAGTTAAAATTGGCTAGACAAAAAGTGACTGAAATTGGTGCCTATTAGTAAGAGGAGTTTTCAGGCAAACGATTATATGTGTTGCTGCCACTGCCAATAACGCCGATATTTATTTTTGTATTATGTACAAACCTTTAAACAGGATCATCCTCGTTACAACACATCATCAGGGGCTACTCTGCACTGAGCATATGGCAGGGCTGCAGCTTGGAGAAGTGGGTAGTAGCTGGTAAACGCTGACAGCTGAGAACAGACCATTGTCACTACTCTGAGCGTGTTTGCAGTCAGGGTGCAGAGGCAGCAGTTACCTGCTTTGAAGGCTCCAGCTTCTCCAGAAAAGATGGGAGCAGATGTCAGGAGCCTTGAATTTGGATCTGATAAGGGACTTGGATCAAAATATCAAACAAAAATATTTTAGGGAAAGTTTCTGGGAGGAAGTGAGCTATATGGGGAGTGTGGCTTGCCAGGCTTTTTAAAAATAAAACGTTCTCACTCTGTGTTTAGCTCTCCCACAGTTTGAAACACTTGCGGTGATCGAGCCTAGCAGCCCTTGTCAGTCTACAGTACATCATCCCCCTTCGGTTGGCTGGGAACATCTCTCCTGTAAGGGCAAAATAAAGCTGCTCATTTCGCACACATGCTTTTAAAACTATAGGCAAGGAATACCTAAATATAAAACAAGGGCACCTTGGACTGAATGCTTTCTGGCTGGGGCTGTTATCGCCCTTTCCCCCTGCGGTCACACATCTGCTGCTCCTGCCTTTTCTTGCATGCACCTGTAGCTTGCTGACAATCACAGAATGGTTTGGGTGGAAGGGACCTTAAAAATCATCTCGTTCCCACCTCTGGCCGTGGGCAGGGACAGGGACAATGTGCTCGGTGGCATGTGTGAGCTACTCAGGTTCATGCCAGTGTCACACCTCACTCCCTCTGCACTCAGGGGCATTTTCCTCCAATTAAATACCAAACCACAACCCCAGATCTCCAGAGGCAGCAGGAATCTGCTGGATAGGTGGAGGAGAGAGGGGCCTTTTGGTTCCTTCACAGACCACTGCATTACCCTTAGTCCTTTGTTTGCAGGGGGGATACAAGTTTTGGGGGTCAGTGAGCACTACCAGTATCTTTGTGTTTTTCTTGAAGAGCTACATAAGCAAATAGTGGTAATTGTGGTAGTGTGGGCAGGAGATATATTTTTTTTAATGTCTCTTTAAAATTACTGTTCATATGATACCTAAAAATATCTATTGCTGACTGGCTTTCTGCACTGTTCTTTTTGTTGGCACTTTGAAAAAAGTAAAATTAATTGATTAGAAATAAATTTATTAGTAACTGCCTCTAAACTGTGCAATGGGCAGGGGTTTCTGGTATTTTTTTTGCTTGAAACTGCCTGGGTTGGGAAGACAGGATGCTTTTCAATGCATAGATTATGAAAAAGGAGATTAGCAGACCTTCCTTGAAGAACCATGAGTTATGTTAATCCATGAGGCTCTTTATGGTAATTACAAACTAAATCAAATGACACAACTGTTGAAATGTGCTGCAGAATTTTTTTGCCAATTAACAATCAGAAACAGTAATGTTGATGTTCCTAGGATAAGTCATAATATGTCAGTTTGCAAAAGCATGCAAAGTAAGTTTGCAGTTTCATGGCAAGCTTTTCTTTTGTTGCTTGGTAAGGAATTGTAATGTAACTGGCTCCCATTTTCCATCAAGAAGTAACCATCAGCACTTGGTGGGCTGGGGGCCTCCTCAGGGTTGGAAAGAGGGTTATTTTGGCTATAAATATTATGTTCAGCATGTGAAAATATTATAAAAAGATTTATTCACCAAAATAAAATGCAGAACCTACCTAGCTGATGCATGTTCCACTCCTTCGTATATCCGTATTTGAACACTGCATCCCAAATTAAGGTGCAACGCGGTTTATCGATATAGGTGATTTCACTCTTTATAACACCATAACACCCAAACACGGACTCATCTCAGCCAACAACCCCCATAAAATACTTTTAAGGGGTATATTTTATAGGAGGCAACTGAGTTGGAATGAGCATATTGCAGAGCACAGTTTTGTATACTAATTATCTCCATCAGTGGCTGTGCAGAGCGGCTCGGAGCGCTGTACCTGCTGTGCCGAACAACTCGCTCGTAGTCGTGCAGTATATGCTTCCTGTGGGCACCTGCCCGCTCTGTGCAGGGCATCACAGTGAGTTATGTCACGTTGTGTCACATCACAGACGAGATGTGACCCAGTGTAACCTGACGCAGTGCAGCGCTGGCACTGCAGTGGGTCAAAACTCAGCGGAGCCGCGCGGCTGCGTCTGTCAAGGGCGGTGAAACGCGGGCTGGCGACCCCTGAACCTGCAGGTACTCAGATTTACCCATTAGCCCGGCTCTTTGTGGATAGTTTGGCATATCTCTCTGGGATATATATACAGGAATTTCTCTGCTTGTGCTTATTTATGATGCTTGTCGTTGGGGAAACAATAATCTTCCTACTTTTTAATCTAAATTGAACCGTGGTGAGCACGCCAATAAAACACGTCACAGCAAACAAAGGAAGTTCTCCCTGTATTAATAATAAAATCTTTAAGATTTATCAGTCTCTCCCTCTTTCTTCCCTTTGTGTGATGCAGTCTAAAGCAACTGTTACATTTATAGATGTCTGATAAAATTTTAATAGAAGAACCCATTACCTTTGAATCTGGAGTAAAGAGACTCTATCAAAACCAGGAGTGTTGAGCCTGAGCTAAATATAACTTGTTAACTGAGAGTAGCAGCCCGTGAGCTTTATAATGCTGATGGATTTACCTTGCTACAAGCAGTGGGACAGTGAATATTGCAGCAGGTAAGGTGTCATAAAACAAGAGCAAGAGATATTCCAGCCACTTAGCACTAGGGTGTTGGTTGGGCTTTATTTTGGAGGTCTTTTCCAATGTTAATGATTCCATGAGGAGGCTGTATGAGACCCACCTTTGAGGATAACTCCATGAAATGATAAATTCAGAGTTTGCTGCCTTGGGTTTTTGGGGGCACTGAAGTCTAAACATCACTCAGAGATGGGGTTTGCCACTCATTAAGATGAGCTTTGAAACAAGACCTCAATACAGGGTTTAACAGCCAAATCCAGAATTACTTGGGGTAAAAAGTGCTGCTACTTTGCATTCTGTGGGGGTTTTTGGAAGTTGTCTCCAACATCCAGCTCTGACTTCTGGATGCTCTACTCACTGGCATTTAATGCCTGTACAACCATCATTCTAGGGAGGACTCCAATTTTTGTGGAAATGTTGAAATAAATTTTCACTTTTAAAATTTTATTTTATATACTTAGTGGTATTTTGGGTAATTTTTTTTTTCTTAGCATTTAAATCTTTAGCAGAATTTTTTAACACTTCTGACACATTACTAAATGAAAATTGATGATTTTAAATATACATACATATATATATATATGCATATATATATATATGCCATAAAATATGACTTTTTCAGTGTCATTTAGAGGAGAATCACTTTCTCTGGGAGGAGGAGCTGCAGTCCAGGACAGTTTTTAGCTATGTAATTACTGCTGTTAACTGATAAGCAGATACAAAAGAGCATTTTTGGGACTAGGAACTTGCACTGTCCCATTGCTCCTATAGTGCATAAGCTGAAAAATAAAACTATATTATTTGCTAATATACTTTCCCTTTGACTAGAAATGTGCTATTTGCTGAGTGTTATATTAGCAAAAAATCCCGATTTTCCTCTGACAGGATGGAGTTCAAAGTCTCTGTGAAAATATGAAGTCAAATGAGGGTCTTATCTGAATCCCTATCTCAGATGGGAGGGTTTATTACTGAGTTAATACCCAGTGTTGTAACTAAAGTTGCACGAAGCAGCAGGCATCAGACAGAAGCTGATGACCTCTGTTATGACACATCCACTTTAGAACCAGATGAAACGTAGTAAAATGTATTTAAAAATATTTCAGGAACATATGTAGCTACCAGAATCTGAAGTCCTAAACGCATATATCCTCTATTTCTCCACCAAAAGATGAAGTCAGTAAATACAGTAACATCTTTTCTTTCCTCGAGCTGAGCTGAATTTAAACTGTGAGCTTCATTTCCACAATTCAGTGTCCAATATGCAATCTGATCACACCTCCACTTTTGTGAGTTGTAGCCATGGCCTTAAATTAAATTACAAACCCTACACTGGACTGACATAAATCTGATTTTGGGCTGAACTTGAAGTGTTTGAAATACCAAATTACTACTCCCTGATCCCTAATGAGAAGTAATCAAAGAATTTAACCAGCAGTACAAACACTTACACATCACTACAGATGTAGCCAAATTGACTCAAAGTACTCTTTTTCTCTATGAAAAAATTGTGTGCAAATATACCTTACTGACACTGCCTATTCCAGTAGAATCACTAAAGAGGAGAGAAGAAAACTCTTCTGGTTTAATTCTCAAAAAAAGGATCCTAATAATTTCTTTTTGTCCCTTCCCTCCTAGAAATCTGGTTTTTACTGTTATAAACTGTGCCGCATCGATAATTAAAGCAATAAAAAATTACCCAACCTGCCTGGATGTGTCGTGGACATTTGCTAACCTGGTGCCTCTGCCATGATCCAGACACCCATAAATTGGTTGAGTTCCCTTTCTGCTGCCTGTTTCCAAAAAAACCTGGCTTGGCAGCTCACCTCCCCAGACAATCCTGATTTCTTTGACTGCCAAACTTCTTTGTTGTCTGCTTGCGTTTCCCGCAGCAGTTCGGAATTTCAGTGCATCGGGGCAATTATGATATTATATAGCGATGCATATGATGGTCCTGACACAGAGGAGAAAAGAGAGCTAAAAATCTGTAATGTTTGCATCCTTCTGAGCAGAGGCCGCACTAAAGCCTGCCCTGGTGGGAATGTGAAAAGGTACGTCCTGAATTTTAGCCTTAAGGTGATGCAAAGCGAAGGCAGCTGTCTTCTCTAATGAATTGAGGCCCTTGCCTTCTGACCCTATGGAGAAGAGGATTTGTTTTCCTTTCTTTCTGTTTTTTATTGTCTCTCTGCCTTTTTTGGGGGTAGATGTGAGTGGGAAAGCAGTTGTTATTAATGCTACTCTAGGCAATTTATTAGTATCAGTGTTTTTAAAATTCCTGAGCAAATGGTGGATCATGCCAGCTGCTCTAGTAATTGTAGAGCGGGATTTAGGATGCTTAAACGAGGTGACCAGACTTTAAGTCATTCTGTGACTGCTGGGGAAGTAATTTTACACCTGATATTTAAGATAATCTGTCTACATCGTGCATGTCATCTTTCCCCAATGTGTATTTTACAGCCTAGGAAAGCTCATGTTCCTGTGTCAGTGAAGGGCTGTGAGTTATGTTTTGTCTAATACACCTATTTAAAATGTACAGTTATCATGTGAGGGGAAAGTGATGGTGGATGACAAGAGTAGCACTGCAGGTGCTGACTGATAGATGCTGTTAAGGTCTCCTATAATAAATTGTTCTTGTAAAGCTACACCAGTTATGATCCTTGGAGGAAATTCATCCCTGTGAGCATTCGGAGGCCCTGGCACAGGCTGACCGGAGAATCTGTGGCTGCCCCATCCCTGGAAGTGTCCAAGGCCAGGCTGGATGGGGCTTGGAGCAACGTGGGATAGTGGAAGGTGTCCCCCCTCATGGCAGGGGTTGACAGTAGAAGACCTTCAAGGTCCCTTCCAACCTAAACCAATCTGTGATCCTGTTGTAAGCATTCCACTGTGCTTCTAGGTGAGCTTGTAACAGCTTCTGAAGATGATGGGGATGAGTATTTTATACACAAGGACATATACTGCCGTCTATTAAAGCATCTATTAAGTGTCAGATCAGTGTATGAAAGTTGTTCAGTGTGGACTAGGTGTCTGGCTGCAGTGTCTTCCACACAGAGCAATGTTCAGACCACCATTTTTATCAAGGAGATTTATTTTTTGCCTCTGCTATTAAGTAGCAAGTTGTAGTGGCCAGTATTGAAGTTCAGAATTTAGATGATGAATCAGGAATTTTATGTCTCTCTTTGTAGAAAAGATGAGGCTGGCACACCTTGCTAACTGCTCCTCTGGTTGGTTCCTATATATATCTTTTCTCCTTGGCTATTTGACTACGAGGTGGTAGAGGAATGATTCTGCAGTTATGGATCCTGTGATTCAGGAGTTAAATTTGCAGACTGCAGGCTAGTGAATCACAGGTTTTTGATGTGCACGTATCTTTCCTTCTGCACTTGCAAAATCTGAAGTCATGAGGCTCCAAAGGAAAAGTTCAGTGAAAAAAAGTTTCTGTTCCTTCTTTCTCAATGTCCTGGACATTGCCATCCAACTTCCCTCGAAATAGAACTCATGGTCTTGTATTTTGGTGTGGCTGCTTTGTAATGACCTTTTTTTCTTCAAAGGGTCAGCACATGTGACTTGCAAAATGTGCAGGAGGGTTTGGAAGAGAAATGCAGAATTCTCTGCACAGTATTGGGAGAGTTGTGGGCAACATGTTCCCCACTAAGGTGAATAACCTGGGGACAGGGCATTCAGATCCTTTCAGCATCAGCTTCCTGAGGACTTTCCACAAGGAACATGCTTAGGTTTTTGAGGATAACTAAATATCTAAAAATACAGGTGTATGCCAGGTGGGATTTTTGAGAGTTCATAGGTTTTGGATCTAGAAAAACACTTGATCTAAAGTCTCCATCTGGGATTTACCCCTTGAAATCCAAAACTTAAACATAGATTCTACATCCTGCTGCCTCTTACCCTTTGGATAGACCTTAAACTCCTTAGATACGGAGTGTGTGTTGATAAACTGCAAGTGCTTCTGAGAACTCCAAAATTGCTCAAACACACCAGACAACACAAAGAGCTTCCTCTGCCTGCCTCCATCGTGTCAGCCAGGCCAGACTTCTCGGAAACCATGAGTAAGGTGAAGGGAAGCAGATGGAGCAGCGGAGGGAGGTTCAATCCTTTCCTTCTGAAGCCCTTCCCTCTGTCTGGTGTGGCTGCTCCGTGCCTGCAAACACGTAGATTTGGAAAACCTCATGAAAGCACAGCTTCTGTGAAGAAACAAAAACCTATTTCTGCTCTGAGTGATGCCTTATTTGAATATTTGTAGGACCCCACACGGGGTGCTTAGTGCACATTGAGCAGACACAGCAGCACTCGAGGCACCAGCTCTGCCTCTCCGTTTGGAAGCAGCTGTTATTACCTTTTATAAAACAAAGTGTCGGGTGTATTTGCAGGCAGAATTTGTGAAGACAGAAAAGTGAGATCTGTCTGATGTCAGCTTTCACAATTGCAGCTCTCGGTGTCATCTGACCTCCTGAAGACCCAGTTTTTTCCACACATTTCCTCTTATTTACAGTAGCGTGCTGACACTTAGGTGGAGATGGAGACCTAGGGAAAGGAAATGGAGGTTACATTGACAAAGAAAGTCGTAAGAAATTTGGCCCTTTAAGTTTAAGCTTTTCCTGGTGGTTCTTTTTTTTCCCCCACAACTCTTCTTTTGTTAAGATGAAGTGAGAAGACCACAAGTGACAAGAAAAATTAGGGAATGGGGTATTGCAGGAACAAGAGGCAGTCAAGTTCATGTCACGTTCTTTATTTTGATTCCAGTGGAAGCCTAAGCTCACCTATATGTGGAATTAGTTTGGTAGCTGTGGATGAGCGTCCCTTGCCAAAGAATCCCACAACACCACAAAGTGTTTGGCTGCTGCTAATTGTTAGTGAGAGGTGAAGGCATGAAGAGCATTTTCAAAGAGCTCAATGAGAATAAAATTTATGCAGGGAGTTTTCTGTTGTTATAGGCTCCTCTGGGCTCACATAGGGAGATTTTTCTCTTTAATGTTCAAGGTAAGTTTCTTGATTAACAAGGAAACTCACATAATTTAGGAGAGCTGGCAGGAGGAGAAGAAGAAATGAAAATGAGGAAGTTCTTAGTACAGTACCAGAAAAAAAAAAGCGTATTAACGATAATTGAAACTCACCTCCGTGAGGGCAATGAATCATCAGAAACAGCCTGTGGAAAACAAGGTTGTGCAACCTTGACCAGTGTGTGTCACGGACTGGTGGAATTTTTAGAAAAGCAGCAGTTTGGGCTCATCGCTGTGGTTCGTGATTGCACACACCTGTTCGGCTCAGAGGTTTTGCAACCAAATTAAAAAAAAAAGGAAGCTGAACTTGCTGCTTCTCCTGAGCAGTGCAAAAAAGCAGAAAACCACAGCTGTTCTAGCTGTTAACAGATATCAGCAGAGCACCTCCTGTTACATAATTGAGGATAACGTTTTTGAAGCATATGGGCTGAAGGTATTGTAAAGTCATTAAAGCTTGAGGTGGGAAACATTCTAGCACATTTCTAGGTTTGATATCTTTAACAAATGCTTACAATTAGAGCTCCTATAAGCAATTTATTAAATAATAAATGAAGGGAAAGCTTGATGAAGGAGAAGACAATCAGGAATTTATGTGCAGTGACACACGAGTGGCAAGTGGAATTGTGTAAGACTGCTGCCCATTGATCTGATAATAGCTCACTTTGGGTGGCTTGAGATGCAGGATGCAGCTTTACTGTCTTGTACGTAATTTGAGAGAAATACAGTCTTCAGAAACCCTCGAGATGTGTTTTTCTGGAGTTACTACCTGCTGTTTGCCAACTTCCAGCATCTGACTAAGAAAAGCTGTGGAAAATTAGATGGTTACAAAGTGGATCTTGACAGCCTCTACAGTTCTACTAATCTGAGTGTTAAGAGGAAGGAGGACAGAGGTGGTTCTTGCTGTAATTGCACTTGCACTAATAGTGCACAGATGGATTTGGTCCATTTCTGGAAGTCTCTTTGTCAGGAAAATTAAGCAATATGACAACACTTGGAGGCTTAACACACCGGCTTTAGTGAGCACAGGTGGTTAAGGGCTGAGAAGAGCAACTGGTTTTTGGGGATGCAGATGTTGGAAATGTGGTTTCTGGTGTGGTACAGCCATTCTTTCTGACTCAGGAGGCTCCACTGATAGTGGGCTGAGGACTGCTGACTGTGGATCAGCAGCTCAAATCCAAGTTCAGTCAGTGGATGAACCTGGACAGCGTGGAGCAGTCTAAGATTGGGAAGGACTTGGTCCATGAGTTTTCTTACAAGTGAAGCTCTCCCAGCTAAAGCCAAAGAACACGATCTTGGTTTCTGCAAGAGTGAAGTTTGTCAGGTAATAGTAATTTCTGGCATAATTTTTATTTTCCTAATGCACAATTGTAAGTGATTCAGCGTTTACAGGGAAGTAGATAACATATCCCACAGTTTTTGGGGGATATTGTCTGTCCAGATGAGGCTGAAGGCAACATTTCACCTGCTCTCTGTCCTCAAATCTCTTCCTAGGGTAGTCCTACAGGGCCTTGGTTCCAAGTGGAGCAGAGGAGAAAAGTGTTCAAGCCAACAGAGCACCCTGTGATGGGTTAGTGCAAACCCAAGTCTAGCTGTCACCCTGGGCCCTACCCTCCTGCCTTGACACCATTTACCACAGAATTCATTGTACTGGTTTGCTTGCAATGGCAGAGGAAATTTGGTTTGTTTAATCTGTATTTTATTTGGTTGGCATCAAAGTGACAAGAGGACTCTTGGCTGGCACAATGCTTATTATATGAAAAACATGTTCTTGATGATTTATTACTAAGGACCAAGTTTTTCTTTTATGACTAAAGCTTGGCTGAAGGACTGGTTTGTTGCTGGCTGACTGGCATGTTCCCACAGCATGAGATGTGGGCAGGCCTAAAAATCCATTATCTGGGCCTCTTAAATAAAACACACACTTGTTAATGAACATCATGATGATTTTGCAGCTAGAGCTCCAAAAATTGTAATTTAAACAGCAGGCATAAAGAAAAAAAAGAGCAAAGCCTAGGATCTGATATCCTCTCATAACTGATCCAAATTTTGCTGAGGGCAGGATTTCATCCTTGTTGTTCTGAGGACCTGACCCTCAGGTGCAGCCCACTTGCTTCCACAGGTGATTCAGAGGGAGTAGGATGTTTGTTATGTGTGGACTATGTAAAACTCTGCTATATTTATCCACTAGCACACAGAAACTGGAGACCTACTTTCCATCTCTTTGGGTTTTTGCCAAATCCTTAACATGATTAACAGTTTTATTTTTTTCTTAATGCAATCAGATGCTCTTTAGAAACAGGAATGTGTTTGAAGGTTCTCCATACTGGAGAACTTCTGTGAAGCTCTTTATTTTTTCTTTTTTCTCCTACTTTTCTTACAGTTAAGATTTTAAAATTGTGTGTTGCATATTTTTGCTCTTCAAACTATTTGGGAAGCATTGTGTTCTGGAGAAAGAAATGAGAAGTTATAGGCTTGGTTAGGGACTTACTAATTATTCAACTTGCTTACTTTGAGGAAATACCCATTGCATTCTAAATACAGCAAATATTTTAAATGGGTTCAAGTTATTCATCAGAGTTTTTTCTGTGCATGAATCTCAGATCTCCAACTTCAGTGAAATTAGAGGTTAACCTGATCCTTTTGTTTTAATACAAATCCAAAGCAACAAAGCACAACTCTTTGTGAAGCCAGTAAAAAAAAAGAAAAAAAAACCAATGCAAAAAATATTCTGATTGCTTTGGTAAGTCTCTGGTATTCATAACAATTGAGTATATCAAGTTCATATGTGGCATTAATTATACTGCAACATTATGGATCAAGAACAGCTGAAAAGGAAGGATTTGCTGGGGTAATAGATAATCTATGGAATATTTGTGAAAATTTGGCCACGTGTGCCTGGAGTTCTGCATGTCATCTGAACCCTGGTCTGATTAAAGTTGCACAAACAAATTTCTTGGAGAAACTCTTTATAAAGTTGGTCTGATTGGTCACGTCCTTTGTTCCCCAATTTGTCTTGTTCCTAAATTCTAGGTGGTGTAGGGATTGTTTGTGTTTTATTTCAGCTTGCTTTGCTTATCTGCAGAGTGTGGGGAGAAATGTTAAATATTTTTGGTTTTTTACATCTTGATGTGCAGTGTTTTAATCAAGGTGTCTCCCTTACACGCAATATTCCCATCAGCATGGGTAACTCTAGGACACCAATTTATTCTGGAAGAGAGTAATAAAAATGAATGTTGTCAGTGTCTGTGGAAAATGAGCACTGGATCTTCAGCTAATCAGGTTATTTCAGACTAGTTAAGCATATTTCTGACTCCAAATATGTTTGCATTTGTTAATGTATTTCAGTCTAAGATGCTCTGTATGATGCTTTCATGATGTTAGAGAGTTTTGGAAGGGGTGAATGTTTGACCTGTTTTGCAAAGAATGCATCTGTTCACTAAATCAAATTAGAAAATGCTTAATCCGTAATTTTTACTATACCAAGACATCAAGGAAAAGAGAGGGTTTTACTGGTAATGGAAAAACTATTAAAATTTTCAGCCCTATGTAAATATGTAGAATAAATCTACATGGAGTTTTTTATTAGTGAAATATCCCTCCCTTCATTAAAACACTTTACTAGAAAGGCAGAGGGCAAAATTGGCCAGGCATTTTAATTATCCCAAGTTTTCCGTGGAAGCTCTCATCTTGTGGTGTGGGTGTTTTCTTTAATAACCTCCCAAATACCTGTAAGGTTTGAAAGTGGTAAAACTCCCTGTAGGGTGACAGAAATCCATTCCAGCCTCACCTTTGGAAGTGAAAGGTCAGTGCAAAAACATTGACTTTTCATGCGTGCCTTAACTGAGAGTTTTGCCTCGTTGTTACTGTTCCTTGCTTTGGAACTGACTCATCCACTTACACCTCCCAGACTTCCAGAGCACTCCTGCTGAAGTGGGGGACACTCAGGTGAAATATATATTATTGTATATTACCCCAGAGAGGTATAGTCACAACAGCTTCAAACTGTGCATTGCTCTACGTGCCACATTTCCAGCAGGAGCCATGGGGAGAGAAAAATTAATCATTTTGGAAAATAAGATTTGAAATATCCACAGTAAAGAAAAGCTTAGCCCTGACTTTTCAGGTACATTTTTTCCAGGTTATAGAAAAGAGCAACTGTGTTCTTTTTCTTGAACAGTACTTCAAACCCTTTGAAATCCTTTGTTGAAAGATACTGCTTAATAGTGAAATACTGGCAAATTCCTGAAAATTCAGGGCTGTGGGATAGTCTCTGCCCATTATCTGGCTAATCTGGGCACACTGTCACACTGTTCTTTTAATAGGTGTATTTGTGAAACCAGGCTTGCGTGATCACTGGTGGTGATATATGATACCCAGTTTCACAGCAAACTGTGGCAGCAAAGGATTGAAACAATTTTTTTCCTAAGTTATACTGAGATTCTCACGAATCATCCTTTTGTCTGTCCCCAAAACGTGGGTGCCACTGCCTCGGTGCCGAACACTGCTGCGACTGTGTAGTCTCTGTTTCTCTCTGGGAAGACAGAAACCATCTGGTCTGAAACACAGCCCCCTTTGAAAATACATATCCCATTATGTTAGCTCTGAAACTGTCTGAGCAGCTCTGCCTCTGAAGAGGAGATGGTATCTTAATATGTAGAAAACTTTTTTCTTTAAATCTTTTTTGTTTTTCCATTTACTTGAGGGTATGGGGAGAAATGCCAAGGATATTTTTATTTATTATGATTTTTCCTTTTGTCCTGAATCTGCCTTGTCAAAGAAATTGCTCTCAGAGAGACCATGCTTGCAGGATGACTTATTCCCTTGTCTTGCAGTGAGGAGTGGTGGGTCCCCTGCGGTGCCCTGGGGACTGTGCTCCAGTGTGCTGGGGGAGAACCCAATCCTTTTCCAGCCTCCAGAGTGGTTCCTTTGTCTTGTCCGTGCCAGGCAGCTCAGGCACACGAGGGCAGCAGGCTGCGTGGCTTCTGGCCACCTGTACACTCTTCCTCTTTCCCTCCATCCTCCTCCCCCTGTAACTCACGAGGTCCTCCTTGCTCGTGTCCCTTTGTCTCTCTTATCTGTGCTGCAAGAGACCTGGCCCGGGCACCTTCTGCAGCCCTGTGCTTTTAGAAAAGGTCAAACAGGCAACTAATCTGATTTGGGCTCTATTCAGCACTCACAACTCCTTCTGCACAGAAAGGAGGGGCTGAGGCCTGTGGGTGGTGGAGGGGGAATGTCCACGGACCCCGTGTGATGCTGCAGCAAACCTGGTGCTCTCAGGCTGGGAAATGTCCCCTTCTGGCTTACAGCAGCGAGCAGAGAATTAGATTTACTTTTTTTTGTCCTGCTTCTCTTTTTCCTTACTGGTATTCATAGGACTAGAAAGTTATGATGGTTTAAAAAAATTAATAAAAAGCCCCTAATATTCTATAAGTCTGCTGTAGCAAGACAGAGACCCAAATGGCTGTACAAAGGTTGCTAAATGCAAATTTAGTGTTATAATTAGGTCTTCGCTATTGTTTTCCACTTTTAAAAAAGCCTAGGGTTTAGGGTTTTTTTTTAATCTTATTTGCCTTTTTTACTCTAAAGGTGCAGGTTTTGCTCAGCTTCTGCGATAGGTTTTCTGATGGCAGCAGATTTGTGAGTTTGGTTTGATAAATCGGTCTCTGTACTGCTTGGGAAGCTGATGTTCTCAGCTGTGCAGAGCTTCAAGTAAAAAAAAAAGACCAAACCCTCACAACCCAACAAGCACAACAACTCAAACCCCTCATTTTGAGCCCTTCATTTGGTTATGACAGGCAGCACTCGTGGTTCTTCCCTCTGAGGATGTGAAGTGCAGGCAGCCAGGAACGTGTACGAGGTAACCATTATGTCTAAGTCAACACAAGAACACGCCAGGAATGTTGCTGATGCTTTAAGAATGCACCTAATTAATTTAAAAGTAGTTCTGTGGGTATTATTTGCTAACCTAACCCCAAAAGCAATTGCTATTTTCTTTTTAAAGGAGACAAAAACAAAGCAGAACTGCTCTGTTTAGGTGGGAGAGATGTCTGATTTTCAGGGCAGGTAAGGTAGATTAATAACAGGCCACTCATAAGAAGGTTTCAGATCTCACTGTCAGAGGGTAATAATTAATGATCAAATGTTAATGGAGATGCTGGGCTGTTGATGCCATTAATTCAGCTCAGTGGAGCCAGTCCTGCCCAGGACCTGCCACAGCTGTCACTGCATTCGCTTAATTATTCCAGCGCCTTCAGGCTCTTTTTCCCTTTTCCCTGCTAACTGCAGGACAGTATGTTTTCACTGAAGCAGAATTATGAAGAACGCCCCGATTCCCGGGCACTGCCTGGCCGGCTCCACACGCAGACCTACAGGCAACAGAGGCGACCACAAAGTTAAACAAATAACCTCTCTCTGCCCCTCCACAAAGTCCTGCTTTATCCAGAAAGAAGTGGGATGATTAAAAATAGCTGGGGAGAGCTCCGGGTGGGAGGGGTGGCAGGGCTGGGGGTGCCTCAGCATCGTTGCCTGGATCCATGATTGGTATCGTGGATCCTTTGCTGGGCTGGGGATGTGGAAGTGCTGGTCCACACTGGGAGCTGGTTTATATATTTCTACACACTAATAGGTACTTCCTACCAGTTTAGACCAGGTAGTAAACTGGTGGTTCCTACCAGTTCAGGCGTTCCTGTCTGCTGGTAGGTAGCTTTGATATTCTCAAGGGCTGTTATGAAGAATCATCAACCAGTTCTCAACTGAAGGTGAATGTTAAATAGGGCAAGACTAAGTAAATTCCACTAAATTCCAAAAATTTGGGGATTAGTAATCCTTAGAGCCGCAGTCCAGGGCAGAGGATCTCAGAGTAGGAGTGAGAAATTGGTTGGTTAAAAGGATGTTGTCATCAGACTTGAGGATGGAGAAATGGGAGATTTCATTGTTTAGCTCTGTACAGTCCTGCTAAAACCTGAGAAAAATCCTAATCCAATCTTTCAAATAATTTTTCAAGCTTTCTTTTTAATGTCTTGCCTCCTTTCCTGATGCAACCCCCCTGATATTTCCGCCCTTTCTTCTTAAAGGGCATGCTAATTATTTGAATTTTCCTACCTTTACCACTCCCCTAAAAAAACTCAAAATCCCAAAAAACCCCAAAAGAACAGAAAGATTTTTGTTGTTGTTGTTTAATTTCCAATTCTGAGGAGTGTTGCATTTTAAAACCAGTCCAGTGTGTCTTGAGCTGCATGGCTGGAATGCTTCTTGACTCGCTTCCAAACTGAAGTGCTTAAAAAAATGTGAAGCACTACAACAATTTTAAATCACTCTATACACTGCACATGGTGATTTAAAATAATTGAAGCTCTTCAAATTTTTATATGCCCTTGAATTTGGAAGTGATCAAGGTTCTGAGCATGTGCAATACACAATGATTTAAAATTATTAGAGCTCTTCAAATTTATCATAAGTGTTTCAGCTTGAAAGTGATAGGGAATCTGGACTTCAGCAGTGTAAAGTGATTTAAAATTATCAGAGCACTACAGATGTTTTATAGGTGCTTTAATTTGAAACTGATCTCAGTTCTGGACTACACCAATGTATAGCATATTACTTTTAAAATCACTGAAGCAGTTTCATATTTTTCCAAACTGGTTTTCTTAAAGTCAAACATCTTTGAGAATTTTAAAACACATTATGCTGCAAGTGGCACTCTTTTAATAGAATATTTTACACTTCGTAATGGTAGCAGGAATGATTGCAGTTGGGTTGCAATTTGCCTCTGTGACTTTTTTTTAATAAGAGATCAAAAGTTCACATTCAAATGCTGACGTCTTCACCTTCCCAACACATCTTCTGTGGAAGTGATGCAAACCTTGTGTTGGAGATCCACACAGACCTTGTGTCCACACAGGTTCTGTCCACGTGTGCATAAATGAGATAACAGCGTGTGTAAATGGGTCTTTAGCCATGTAATTGCCCAGTTTGGGGGTGCTGATTTCATTGGGAAGATTCGGGTGTGTGTCTTGGGGATTTCTTCTTAAATGTTTTAGGGGACTTAGGAAAAGAGGATAAAACAGTCTTGCATAACACATAAAATCTGAAAGACAGAAAAAGAATCTTTTCTGAAGAATTATTAAGGTATTAATAGAATCATAAAATCATAGAATGGTGTGGGTTGGAAAAGACCTTAAAGATCTGCTTGTTCCACCCATCCTCTCATGGACAGGGACACCTCCCACTAGCCCAGTTGCTCCAAGCCCCATCCAACCTGCCCTCAAACATTTCCAGGGATGGGGCAGCCACAGTTTCTCAGGCAATAATTCAATTGAGATCAAGGAGAGAGGACTGTACTATTACCTACAAGCTTAGGTAATTACATAAGCTTATTCCTTCCAAGTAAAAATACCAACGAAGTTATACTTAAAATAGTGTTAGAAGTTGTAAGATTTGCTTAAATGCTTGGAAGAATATATTGTGACATGGCCTAATGTTTGATCCTGAGGTCTTTGTGTAACACTTTTATATCACTTATGGCCATATTTACACCAGAGCTGAGTCTTTGGTGCAGGGGTGAGGATAGGCAAGTGCTTCATGACAGCTTCCTTTTCCTTTGGGATAGCTGGTGGCAGCATTTCTCAAGATGTTGTTGTTGTGAGAGCAGTGAATATGGAACATTTGGCTTGGATTTTGGAGGAAAAAGCACTCATTAGGTGCCGTGGATGTGGCTGATTGGGATGGTGACCTGAGAGGCCTGGATGCTGCCTGCCTGTGGTGGGAGCTGGTGGCATTGGGAGAGGACCTTGGAGGTTTTGGAGAGTGAAATCATGGACTTGATTCCATGTTTTTCCTGGTGCAAATAGCCCTGCTGGCCTCCAGCAACACAAGGCTGCTGACATGGATGGGATTCTGGAGGGATTCAGTGGTGCCCAGATGTTTCCGTCGCCCTTGGCTCTGGTGTTAATGAGATCTATTTCACAGTGGGTTGCTATGAAGGAACCTTGTTTGCTGAAGATGAAATAGATATTTCTAGAAACTCAGCTGCGTCTGAGTCAGGGACTAACAGAGACAATGAGCACTATGACTTTAGTATGGTGAGTGCTCTGAGTGGTCATTGTCCTTAATTTTCTGCCCCTCAAATATTCCCTGATTTTCATTTATGGTTACAGCCACTGAGGTAAAATCTCAGGGTTTTGGGGTTTTTTAAATTCCATTGAATTCCCATTTTTGGCGAATATTTTAGTTTTGATTAAGGGGGAAGGAAAAAGAGTCGAGTAAATGAAAATTAATGTGCTCACAGAAAGGAACAACCTCCATTTGAATTAAAAATTTCTAGCACAGAGGAGTCATTTGACCTGTGCTCTACTTCTCTGACTCTCCAAGTCACTGTGAGAGTAGAAATTTAACAGGATTAGGAATAAAAGATTCTAATAATAGCAAGTATTTTACATTTAGGATTATGATGGAAGATACCATCATTAACCTTAGCCCTAGGACTTGTTCTAACACCATTAACATCCTGACCTAGAGCTTAACACCACCCTATTTTCCTTGGTTGGCGAAATACTTGGCTTTGTCTTAAATTTTCTCTTTTTTTCCTTATTACAGAAAGCAAGTCTAAGAGTTTGTGTTTGTTTAATGTTTTAAGGTCTTTCTCTTTTGATGTTTCTCCTCTGGGATAAGAAGCTTATGATGAGAGAGGGGGAACAGTAGTCATCGTTTTCAGGTTTAGGCGAGGGATATTTAAATGCAGGAGGTTTAGTTAGGTGGCCTATTTCTGCTGCAGATCAATGGTGTTGAGGGCTTGACTGCCCTTTGTACTTTGAAAATCTCTCGGCTAGATGTGTGAAGTCAGGAACACAAAGCCATACATGGGCAGAGAAGTAACTTGTTCTATATAAAAAAGTCCTGTGTTCTTTTTGTTTCTGAAAGGTCTGATTTGGGGCTGTCAAGTTATGGAGCCAAGCCAGTGTTTTGAGTGGGACATACATCAGTTTAGGTTTTTGTTTAGTTTTAGGGGTAAAAACAGCCCAGTTGTGTAGACTCAGAGTCCACCTGCTCTGGTGCTAAAGCCTCTCAGTCTGCCTTTAAGGGGTAAGAAAATTGTGGGAGGATGTGTGTGTGAAGGGGAGCTGGGGAAGCCACAACTGGGTAAAACAGAACATTCATTGCTGATTTCTACAACATCTCTCATGTATCTCTGAAAAAATTATATTTTAACATCAGTACTGTCATATGGTACCAGTGGGTAAAGCAAATGGTTGAATGGAAGGCTGTACAATTCATGCTCTGTCAATATTTCAGCATCTCACACCAGCAAATTTAAGAAACTTTATTTACAGTATTCACTGGTATCAAGAAAATGCAGCAGTCATTCAAACCCTCTCATACTTTTCCACTGATTACTAGGTTTGACATAACAGAACTCTTATTTCCCTTTTTGGCAGAAGGTGTTGGGACTTCTTGAATGGCACCAAGTGCCAAGATTTTATTTCCTGCCTGAAACGTGGCGTGACAGAACAGCACAGTGTCCTCTCTTCCTCACCTGTGGCAAGCAGTAGCTCAGAGATAAAAGTCACTCTTACAACTTAAACCCATCATCCACAACACACTCAGTTTTGTCCCACGTTGTTACCAGTCATGGGCCACATTCACAAACTGCTTGATTCAATCCAACTCGACTTGTGTTTGGAGCAGGATGAGTTCATCCAAGTTAAGGACCTGTCTCTTCACAGTGTCCTTTTGTTGATCTTTGTGTTCTACAAAGACTTCACTATCTTCAAAATTACTGGCCACAGATTTTGGGCTACAAATATTTTGTTAACTTCAAAATTACTGGCCGCAGACTTTGGGCTATTTTTTTGCTGGTTGAGGGGAAGATTGACCCACTTCTCCCCGCCTTGTGAGTACACTGATGATGGTCAGTGGAGCAGGATATAAACTCTTCAGGCATTTAATACTGTGAATAATGTGTTCTTTAAACTACATTCTGCATAGGGAGGACATAAAAGGAATTTTAGTACACAAATCATCTTTAATGGACATTGTCAGAAAATAGTGAGAACTCAACTCCTCCCCCATATTCCTGTTCCATTTGCAGAGTGTATGAGAAATTGCACTCTTAATAAACACAGAAAAGTGACAAATTGTTGCACCACGAAGTGAACGATGATATATGGACACCACAAATCCTTAATTAGGTGGGTTTTATTTAAAGTTGACATAAGTTAGATTTTTCTAATTAATTTTTTACCTGTTCAAAGAACTTGATCTCTTTTCCAGCTGGAAGAATACATTACTTGGCCATTACTTTAAAAAAAAGCAAAAGCAAAAACAAAAAGAGAGAATCCTAAAATAAAATGAGGTAAAATATTTTTTATATGCAGTGGTAATAGATTTGCACTTTTAATTTGACTGTGTTAAATGTTATGGAAGAAGCAGGTCACATGAGGGTGAACTGTCTTTATTGTTATCCTAATACGTTTAAAGGGAGACATTCAAGTCATACTAATTTGTGTGATAATAACACCCTCATCTGGGCGGTCCCAAGCCGAGGAAATCACTTCATCTCATTCAGCCTTTTGCTGAGTTATATTACATGTATTACCATGCATTAGGAGGCTATGTAAATTTCCTGTCCTTTGAATGACAGTTTATTATAACGGTGCCTCGTAGGTAGAGTCGTGTAGGCATCTTAAAGCAGGTTTTCTTCTTCAAAATATGCATCTTTTTTGGATTTGAAAAATGGAAAATAATTATTTGAAAACAGCAATTTTTTCCACTGGGGGGGAAAGCTGTCAGTTGTTATTAAGAGGGCTCCAAAGATCTGTGACAATTGGTTTTGTTTTACTAGTTAATCTCAGTTTCGACTTGGTTCAGTCATAGATTATGGTGGTGGTTTGGGTTCCCTGAACGAAGGGAATTGGGCAAGTGAGAAAATTCAGTCACTGGAGCCCTTTTGGCCCAGTCTCTGCATGATGAATGTGGATTTCCTCATGCAGACAGGGAGCAGCAGTTCCATCCTTGGAAGTGTGTGCTCAAGGTGTGCATGAAGTCAAGCAGCTCAAGATTCCCTGGAAAGTCCATCTGAGTGAGGCTTTTGCCAGGTGCTGCTTCCTAATGTGTGGGGAAAAATTGGTGCAATGATAATGGGCAGCACGTCGGTCCTTCTGCTTGGATGTCTGGTTAGAAATATCTGTAATTCTGTTAACTGTGGCATCCCTGGAAATCTACTACAGCAGTTGTATTTCTGGCAAAGCATTCTGACAAAGCATCATTGCAGGGTTTGCTCATAAACTGCATTATTATGAAATAAAGACAGAATATTTTACTTTGTGGTTTTTTGTGTTTCTTTCCCCCTAATTTGATTTTTAAGTTAAAATTTTTAAGGCCTCTGGCCATTGTATTTCCATGGGAAACCCCAAACACATTCTACAAGTTAACCTATTAAAACCAAAGTAATTAAACAAACAAAAAAAACCCTCATCAACCACCAACACCCCCAAAAAATCCCAATTAAAACCCAATCAAACCCCTAAACCCTTTCACACCTTGGAAGCTTAATATTTAACAATTGATGTTTCAAAGAATGTCTATTCAACTATGTTTTCATGGAACTGAAGTTGATGTTTTATAATAGTTGTTTCTATATATTGTTATTTTAAGACTCTTCCAGAGGCTGAATACATCATAACTTGGGTCAAGGACATGTTGAATACATGCTTAAAAGATGGCAAACTACTGAATTCATAGGTTAAAGTACTTAGTAAGTACATAAAAAGAAGGTCAAATGCACCTTAGAAACTGGCAAATATTTTTATTTACTAAACATGTTGGCCCAGGGAAGGTGCAGTGTCTGAAAAATGTATTTATATATGAAAATGACAAATTCAAGTCAAGAAACACCGACCATTGGATTAACTTCCTAGGGGATATTATGACCTCGTTTATAGGAAACATGTCCATTGTTTGTTGCATTTTTTTTATGATAAGAGTGGCAAGGCACTGGCACTGGATGCCCAGAGAAGCTGTGGCTGCCCCATCCCTGGAAGTGTCCAAGGCCAGGTTGGATGGGGCTTGGAGCAACCTGGGAGAGTGGAAGGCCCCTGCCCATGACAGGAGGTGGAACTGGAGGGTCTTTAAGGGTTCCTGCCATTCCCAGCCATTCCAGGATTCTGTGAAGTTGTGATTTGAAGGTGGTGCACAAGGAACTGCTCCATCCCTCTGTGAAGCAATACTGAAGTTGCGGAGTTTCTCAGGGACAGAATCTTCTGCCCACACAACACCAAAAGCCATGTTTCTGGTGTTCCAAAAGGAATGTTCTAAGATTTTCCTGGGGTTTTTTTGTTGTTTTCTTTGTTTGTTTTTTAAATAATGAAACAAAATTTGTTGTGTTACAAGTGCCTGGCCCAAGTGTGTAAATGCAGAGGAAGCAGAGGATGAGCCACGCGTGCCCTGCCGTGCTCTGCTGTGCCTCATGGGCTTCACATCTCTGTCTGGCTCCTCTGTGTATGTGTGTGTTGCAGCAAAAAGTCCACGAACACGCTATGGATGGAGCATTTGCCTCTTGAATTTTTGTGCTTTTGTTGATTTGTCACATAAATGTTATATAAATGTAGCTTTCTGTGTGTTAATATTACATACTGTTGGGGTGCTTGCGGTCCCCTCAGCATTCAGAAGGACTATTTAAAAATTAACTAAAAAGCAGGTTCCACCATTTTATGGCATTACCTGGTTTAACGTGAGCACATGAATTATTAACTGTCTGTCTTGTTAAGTACCAGATCAGTGCCTTTTGCTGGAGACAGGGAGGAAAAAGGCATGCAATGTAGGAGTACTCTGTAAAGTAGTAGTAAAATAAAATAAAAATTAAAAAAAACAAGCTCAAAAGTGAATGTGAAGAGTGGACCTTGTGTGGCTTCTTGTGAGACAGTGGGACCTTTCCCCAAACTAGTTGATCTCTAATTGCTCATCAAATTAAAGTTAGAGAAGTTTGCATGTTTTCAAACTTATTTAGATGATGAGAAATTTGAGATGAATAATTTATGTAGAGCAAATGCTATGAAGGTCTGTGAACTGCGTTTCTGACCTATCTGTAGAAATCACTGAATCCCAGCCTGGCCCATGGTTAGAACTGCCTTTGCAAACAGCCAGGGTTCTTAGACTCATCACATCTACTCCCTCAAAGTGAGGTGAGGGGCTCAGCTTTCTCATAGTGCCTGGAAAACAGAGACATCCATCTCTTTTACAGGGAAAATATTCTCCTTTAATATCTACAACATGAAGCAGTCTTTATTTTTTATTGTCACTTGCTTTGGAATAACACAAATCAACCTAAATTAAAGAAACAAAAGGGTACTAAAATCTGCTTGTAACCAGATGTCTTGGGTTCAAATTATCTCCATATTATGAATGAATGAACGAATGTAGGTTTATCACAAATCTGCTGTAGTTCAGTGTTGAAGGTGCGGAAGCCTTGTGGTTTATGACTGGCAAAGTCCTTGTGTACTGGAAAGCATTGGGCATTTCTACTTTTCTCATGATACTTTGAAATAGAGGAACCAAGAGGATGGCAACTTTCTGCTTTCTGAAAATGAAACGCCAGCATCTGTTCCAGGAAGCCAAATACACTTCTAGGTTTTGAAAAACCTAAGTTAAAAAGTCCTGTCTTTACATGGTGACAGTGATGCATTTGACCTGAGCAAATATTAACCTAAAGTGCTGTTGGAGCAGTGGAGTTCAGAGGTAAATGAAAAGTGTTCCTGAAGGGTCATCCGCTGTCACTCCTCAGTTCAGCCACTGTCCTTTTTCTTTATCTTCTGTTCACCAAGCACTTGCACTGGTTGGTGCCTGTGCACGTGAATGCCTGGTGAAATGATACTCCCCAAGTCCTCAATATTACTTTTTTGGGTTTATCTGTTGTCATATCATCACTTATCTCTTCCCCATCCCTCCCTTTCTTTTCTTAATTTTTTTTTTTTTTAAGATTTTCTTAGAATGCCAGCTCTGGCAGATATGGTCACTTCCTCCTGTACCGTTTAGAAATCACATGGAGCCAAAAACTACAATATTTGCTCATCAGCTACCTTGGAGTTGGAGAGCATCTGATTTTTTTATTAAAGGCAGGAAAAAAGTGAGGTTAAACTATCAACTCTTTTCTCAATTATATAAATAGTGTTTTCTCTGATTCCTTTTTGTTTAGAGGAGTGGGGTTTTTTTTCCCTTGAACTTTATCCCTGCCTGAAACAAAATTCTCTTGTGGAGAAGATTCACTCTTTCCCTAATTATTCTTGACCTATAGATCGTGAATGGGGCTCCTGATTGTCCAGCTGATTTCAGACCTCTGTGAGTGTGGAGTAATATGTTGTTCCCAGTGATCTGGATTAAACAAGGCCCTTCTCTATCCTCATGTGAAGTTCTGTGTTTAAATCACACCATATAAAATCTACATCTCAGCAAAGTTTTCAGGCTGCAGCAGTGCACAACTGCAAACTCCCACAGAGGACTGAAGCGTCCCACAGATTGTGGCAAATTTCCCACAAAGTCCTGCAAATTGCAACAAAATTCATGGGAAAAGAGACAGGAAATGATTTTTTTCTGCCTGGGGAGAAGAGTTGTAGAGGTATGACATGCAGGTTCTCACAAAAGTTGGAGGGAAAAAAATATATTTTTAATATTGCACTATGGAATACCTCTCTTTTTCCTATTTCACGTGTAGGCGGAAAGCACTAAAAATTTAGTGTGTGTTTTAGATGTTCATTTTTCACGGGTGTGATGTAGCCACATGCAATAGAACAACAAAAGAGAGGGATCCTGGATGACATGACTGCTGCTGTTTGTGTACTCCTGTTTTACCTACAACTTGCCGACTCCCTAAAGTAGCACTACTTGAACCACTGCCATTTCAAATATTAGCAGAAAGCCACATATTCTTTCATGCTTCAGTTATAAAGGGAGTATATAAATTATTTAATTGGGAGAAAGTATTGCATTAATATATTTACACTTCTAATGCATTTACAGAAACATGCTCCTCCCTAGTGAGAATAATAAAGCGCTGGTGTAAAGTTGCACCGGAGACACAACTGCGGATCGCAAGGAGTTCTCCACAGGGAAGCAGCCCCTTTTCATCCTCTCCTAGAAGGTGGTTGCTGCATTTTCAGACTGAGATACAGCTGCCTGCTGTACCCTTGCTGGAGCTCTGCCAGAGCCTTCTTTTCCCTCAAGAAACATGTGGTTGTTTTACATCCGTCTATTTTGCCTTGCTGCTCCCTTCATCTCAAGGGCAACTGCTCTCCACAGATCACTTGTACCCTCCCAAACTGAGTTTGGGATAATGGCCCCATGGATGCCGTGTGTCTTCATCTGATTGCCAATGTCAACTCAAAGGAATGTGTTTTCCTAAAAGTCTTCTAATTTAAGTGCACCGAAGCTTTTGCACTAGTCTGGTTAACTAGCACCCAGGCTTGTGATCTGCTTAGGCTTATGTTTCACAGGTACAGCTAGAATTCTGAAATATTTTAAACCATATGCCTGTTTGCCTCAAAGAAGAGGCTCTGTTTTTCAATCTCCGTTTAATCCTTTCTGGTTTTACACTTTAAGGCTGTTGCAAAAGCTTTGAAATTAGAGTCCAGATTAACCACAGAATTCAAGAATAGTATCAAGGCTGAAAGTGGTTTTGAATGGGATGTGGGTGTTTACTAGGAATGTTCTGCTCCACAAAACCTGCTCTTGGATAGGATAGGGACTGAGTTAATAAAGGAGTGAGCCAAAAAGTTCAGGGAATACTGTAGGTTCATGTGCATCCAATGCCTGTGGTCACAGCTTGGTTGCCAGGACAGAAATGTGAATAGGAAGTGGCCACCCTGGATACAGATGTTGTTGGTGTTGTCCATGCTTTTCCATGGAGCCAGTGGAGTTACCTGGCAGGGTTATGTGAGTGTGGCCAGTGTGATACCTTTCAGATATGTTTTCCTACCTTCCTGTGACTGCAGCTCAGGAATTTCCAGAGCTAAGGACATATAAGGATATACCTTTAATGGATGTATTAAGCCAATCCCGGACCAAGGCCTTGGTAAAAAGGAATTGGTACACCTGTTTCATTAACAAATATTTTTTAGATCTAGATTAGAGGTTTGGAACAAAGCTGGGAAAGATAAGATTAACAGAGAGGAGTGGTGAAGTAGGATTTCGTATCCTGACCCAGTCATGTGGGAATGGAGTCCACCACTGTGCTCTGTGCTTTTGCTACTGTTGATTTGCAGAACTGCTCTGGTGGAATTTAGAGGAGGCTTTTGGTTTCCTCTTATACTTTCTCCTACATTTTTTGTTCTGTTCTTTACCTTCTTTGTGGCTAGACCTGGACAGGTAAATACGAAACACGCTTTCCTGACAGCAGGAAAATCACTCCACCTTGAATTTGTGCTCTAGGTAGAATAAACTCATCTTCCAGACTGAACTCCATCATACTTTTCTAAGTTACTGCTCATGAGAAATCAAGGCAAAACCACTCTGAGTGTGGATTCACTGCTTAGAGTTGGAGACCACAGACTTCCCATTGCTGCCCTGACCTAGAGTTGTGTTGTTGACCAAGCCCTGAGCAACCTGGTCTACTGAAAGGTGTCTCTGCCCAGGGCAGGGGTTTGGAACGAGATGAGCTTTAAGGTCCCTTCCAAACCAAGTTGTCCTATGATTCTGTCAAAGTGCATCTATGTTAGTGCTTAAACTCTGAGGGGATCTGCCAAAAGCTCTTGGCAATTTTATTGCTTGTGTTATTTTGATCACCCCCATGTAGCACCAAAAAGTACATATATTTACTAAAAATATTAATGAAAATTCTGAAAAAAACTCTAGAACAAATTAAGCCAAGCAAACTCTCTCTCTCAAGACTGAAGTTCAGTGAAACTATTCCTGATGCTTGCTTTTTAATAGAATAAAGATGTGCACTAAAGTGCAACTAGATTTATGACAGAATGACCCTGTGTCCATTTACTGTTTCTAGGAGAGCAGCAGCCTTCAGCACGCTCTTCCCAGCTTCCTGAAAGGTGTTGCAGCTCTGCCTCTGAGGTCTTGTATCCAGGATAACAGTGATTTACCTTATTTACTGCAGGCTGACCTACCCTTTAGTATACTGCTCCTTCACTTAGTCAGCTCGATGGGTGCCAGATATTGTTCTCCTGCAGGAAGTTCTTCCTGGAATTCTGCAGCAAGCCAAAGGCTCAGACAGTGGGAAAATGAAAATAAGGTCAACTTTCCCTTAGGACTAGAGAATAGAAGAAATGCACTGACACCATTCGAGACCTCCTTCCCAGAAAAATAGAAGCCACAAATACAGCCAGATCACACAGACTGATTCCAATGGGTAACAGTTTCTGAACACTCCTTTTTTTTTTTTTCCCTAAAATGAATTCCATCTAACCTGTGTTTAAAGGAAAGAGTAAAATGATTCATGTGTAGTAAAAATTTGTTCAGAGATTTTTGTCTGATTTTAGTATGTAGAAATGCTAATATGTCCTGAGTATTACTCAATACAATCAAGAATTTGCAAAATCAGGGGCACAGCAGATAACTTGCGTAAGGCAGAGTAGCATTATTTATTTGGGCTATGAATTGCACTTTTAATCCAACTTGAAATAAGCAAATATTCCTGGCAGGTCTTAGCTAACATCCTCCTGGTTCTCCAGGGAAAATATGAAGCATCCCTGAGAAGTCCTGTAGTATGAACCATACTGAACACACATCAGTGACAGGGTGAAGACATATATATATATATTTAAGGTATTAATAGTTCCTTTCACCCCACTTGGCCCCAGTTTCCAGAAATTATGAATCATCGTTTTTGATAAAACAGAAACTAGAAACAGCGAGGAAAAAGAAGGCGTTCATATTTTCTAGGAATTGTTGTTGTTTGTCAAACACGCCTCCCCTTCACATCCATCTTCACTTTCTCAAAGAGGGCCTGGAGAAAGCTTTGGGTCTGCTTTTTAAGATACAGAGGTTACTGACAAATTGCAGACCAGTGATAAAAACCGAGATGATGATGAGGACAGGAATACTGTAGAGTTTCAGCAATAAAAAGAGACAGAGCTGAAAAGTTACCAAGGAATGTTTCAGGGAAACAAAGGATGTGGTCTTGGGGTCTCCAGAGAGTGCAGTTATTTTATGATATTCCGTTCCTATTATCACTTTTGTTTTGTTCCAGGGAAATTTTCAACAACTTAAGGAATAGGTTTTGGGGCCAGCTATCCCTCAGTTGTGTGCACACAACTTCCCTTGAATTCCATTGGAGTGATTTGTTGGAAACTGAGGGTGAAATGTGGCCTTTAATGGACGATTTCTGCAGCCAGTTTGTAGTGTCAATATATCCACGCAAAAATGCAAGCGTCCAAAAGCAACTGATTTAACCTCTCATTAACATGAAAAACTCTGAAACTGATGGGGATGTGTTACCCACTATTTTTTCTCAATAACTCCTATTTTGAGGCCCTTTCTATCCCTTAACTATCATAATCATAACTTTTTAAATTTTTTTTTTATTCATTGAACCAGCAAGCACACACAGTCACTGTAAGACAGCCACTAGATCCCATGTGAGGTACTGTTTCAATTTTATGGTAAATTTCCTGTTTTATGGATTCTTTTCTGAAAAATTCCTCATGGTATTCTCCAAAGAATATGAATTTTCCTTTAAAATATAAAAAGTTGCTGCCCTGTAAGTAGTATTTTACTTTAGTCCTGAGCTTTTCTTTATTCTTAATATCAACAATTTTTGTTATTACTTTTTACATATTTTATTTCTATTTTGCATGCTTCCTAGTAGAATTACTATTTTGGAGTCGTCTTAAAAATATACATTTTTTTGCGTTCATCTAATTACACAGAAGTTCTTCAGATGTGAGACTGAATCTTATTTACAAACCCTTCCCTCTGATCAGGCTGTAGTTAAAATACATGTACAGGATATTACCATTTGAAGTGTGCAAGGCATTTGTGTTTTAATTAAAATCTTAGAGGAGAAACTTGTTCACATGAATTACTAGCTGGATTTTTAGCAGGTTGTATAAATGGTGACAAATTACATCTTTGTATTCAGGGAGAGTGTGGAGTTACTTGGTGAAAATCGCTACATATGTTAAATCTTTTCAGTGTCTGCTATAAATATTGAAGATATGTGGGTATGAAATTATATGAGCGCAAACGACCCAAGAGTAATTAAAATATTTGATCTGCTTCTTTTTGCTAGAAAAAAAAATCTGATTTTCAGATTATCTTTAAAACAAAAAAAAAGTGAGGAGAAGTAACTTCCTCTTACAGCACCAATATTTATGGTGAAATAGGGCAGGGCAGATAAGGCTCAAAGTAGTTAAGGAAAATCCTTGCAAACCCTGAAGGGGAGCACTTGGTTCACACCCTGATTTCAGTGGTGAGATACCTGAGGCACTTCCCTGTAAATATACAGAGTTATCCCAGTGATTTTTGTGCATATTTTTTCTTTACATCTGCTCTATGTACATATTTATTTTATGCACAAGTCTGCCTTGCTGAAAATACTTAAAATTTTTTTCCTCAAAGATGAGAAGCTGCTTAAGGTGGTTTTTGCAGGTGATATGTTAAAATTTTAGGGTTGTGAAGGTCAGCACTGTCTTATTTGTTTGAACTAAAGTGCTGGAAAACTATGCATTTCCCCCCCAAAAATATGATTGCCTATCCGTGCATTTGGTGTAGCCAGAAAAATTAAAACTGCTGACAAGAAACTGGCTTTTTGAGAAAAAGAGAGAGTTTTTATATTCAGTGGAATCTGCAGAGGACACCATGCAGTTATTGGTGAACCTCTCACGCTTGGAAAAATACCCTGATATGTCTGTCTAGAGTCCAAGTGCTCATCTTCAAAAATGACACCTCTATTAAATTAACTCGTTTCTGCCAGCCTCTTGTTTACTTAAGGCTGCTTTCACTGTTCCATAAAATGCCAATAATGGAGACGACTTACGTCATCTCCTCCAACATGTGCTCTTTGATGTGTTTTTATCCCTTATGTACAAGAAAGGATTTGGGTCTTGTGATTAGCTCAAGAGACTTGAGTTTTGCCTCTTGCTTGCAAGTTCTTGTGACCTCCAGCTTTAATGGTGCTGGATGCTTTCAGTGGCAAACTGAAGGGAAAAGCAGCAGCAGGTACCTACTTGCTGGGAATCAGTTCAGGTATGTCATTGTGTATGCACCTGTAGATGGATGTAGATTTGCATATATTTACAAAATACCAATATATGGTTTTAGTTTGTCTAAAAAGGTGGTTGTGATATTACATTAGTAAATGTCCTTAAGGATTAATTTAATCCCTGCAAAGGGGTACCTGTCAGAGGTCTTCAGACAAAAAGTGGTATGTCCTTAAAGGAAATGGAGATTAGTTTCATTTCTAGGCATGAACTCAACAAGAGTTTCCACTGGTAAACTTTTATGGGAGTTGTTCCCAGGGCTTTTGGACATCTTTAGGCAGCAAATCTCTATTGCTTTAAGTAGCTCTTGAATAATTCTTACTGTGCTGGAGTACTGCATGCCCCATGTGTGGAGTTAGCTGTGTGTACATGGAAATTTACTTTGCTTATAATACATTATTTTTCTAATTTCATTCTGGTGTCTCAACTTCTTCAGACTTCCACCAGGGTCTGATGGAATGCTTTTAGTGATGACTAAAACTTAGGATAGTGCTTTGCCTGTGTCCCATAAAATTTAGGTGGTGTTAGTGACAGTTGTTAGGATGATGATGAATACCCTCAAAGCTTTAAATATCAAATGAAAAATCAACAAGGACAATCTTTCTTTATTCACCTCGAGGGCAAAAGTTTGCCAAAATATGGATAATGCTGTGGTGCCATGTCTCACTCCATGGGCAGTGGAGGGAGGGCTGCAGCCTCCAGTGCACACCCTGGACACGCACAGGGATTAGAGCAAAGAACTTTAGACTGTAGGAGGCACTGAATTAATCCCAACACCAAAGGAATCTCCTCTGTTTGCTCTCTCTTTTCAACTTCTCGATTAATTTGTTCTTGTAAACCTACTTAATGATTCTTGGCGAACTAAAGGCTTCTTTACCTTTTGCATCTGATAATGTAGACTACGCTCTTGTCCTCTGTGTTTTCAACAAGTTTTCTTCCACTACTTGGGAATGTTTTCCCTTGTTCAGAAGCTGCATTAGGGAGGAAAATGCATTTACCTCAGTATTATCTCACAAGCCTACTGTGTCCCTGATATTCATACTGCAGCACTCAGCAATAACTCTAGGAGAAAAAAACCAAGGAGTTAAAACTGGGAAGAGCAACTACCCCTGCAGTGTCTGATGTTCTCTAGGTGTGACTCTCTGAGGTGTTTTTTTTTATCACAGGTGAAAAACTTCCAAGTATTTTCATAGCAATTCCCATCGCCCGAATGGGTCACTCGACTCCACTTTTCTGCTTTCTGGTTTTGAGCGTTTACAGACAATCTTGGCAAAGCCCCTCTCCTATGCTGGCTCATCTATGAACATCTCCCTCCAGATATCATGCAGAGGAGGAAAAAAAATGGTGCCTGGGTTTGTTTGTTGTGGTTTGGGTCCTGCTGCCACTCGCGCTGAGCCGAGCCATGATGTTCGTCACTTTTTGAGCGCCAGGAGAAAGGAAGCTGCTGCTGTGGGGAAATCCGGGAGCTTCCTCTTCCTGCTGGTCAGCCTCTTTCTTCCCGAGGTTGGCCTCTTTCCCAATGGGCTGCTAAGAGCCCAAAGCTCACTGGCTGAAATCCTGGCCTAATTAAAACTGGTGCCAAACCTCCCATTGACTTCAAGGCTCTGGCCCAGCGCGTCATCGCGTCCAACGGCCGCCTCGCTCCATTGTTTATGGGATTGTTCCGATGGCTTTTCTAGGGCGATGCTCAAACAGCTCCCAGCTCTTGTCCCCTGCAGACAGGCAGCCAGCTCCAAACTGAGTTCATCATCAGGCAGCATTTTATCAGTTTTAGCACAATATCTTTGTAAATTAGGCCAAAACAAGTCCCAGATCCTCAGCGTTTCCTTCGTAGCTGCAGTCTGGAAGTGTGAATGTTTCTGGATTTATTTTGTTTTGCTTTTGCAGAGAGACTGGGAGATCCCTGTGTGATGCCTCCTGTACTGTAATTACACACACGTAAATTTTGGCAAGGAGAATACATTAAAGAGCCAGTGGAAATGGTAAGAGGATACAGAAGGAAAGGGTTGAGTCCATAAAGTATCAGATGCAGCTCTGACAGAGCAAAAACTATCCCAGTTCTTATATGGCACAGGATGAGGGCAATATTCATGCTGAATATTGAATGAAGTAAGAATGATTTTTTTAGAATTAGCTAATTACATTTTTTTTAACTTTTTGTAATTGTCGATATGAAATGTAGCAAAAAACAACTTAAAGAAAATGATTGTTAATAATAGAAAAATATTTTGGTTTATTAGAGATTTTTTCTCCCACTTTAACTTTCATAATATATTCATGTTGGTTTTTCTGGTTTTGCTTTGTTTTTTTTTTTAAGAAAAAGGGGCCTTTTCATCTGACTAAGCCATTTACTTGAACTTGTTTGGTGCCATGTGTTATAAAAACAAAGACAGATATAAAGATAAAACAAACGATTAAGCAAGTGAAAAGAATCCTGAAACGAAATATTCAGACTTGATTTGCAAGTGGCTCACTCTGTGGTCCCTCTGACCTCAAACACAACAGCAAAACACGTTCTTGAAAACCACTGGAAAGTAAATAGTGCTCTTGGCTGGTGATGGTGAGGGACTGGGTCCTGCCTGTGACCTGAGCATCTTCTTGAGGTCCCTCACCAGGTTGTGTCCCCAGCACATTCCACATGCTCCCTTCCTCTAGGAAAGCACTTTGCAAACCACTTGGGAAATACTTTTATTTCAAGCACTTATCATTTGTTTTCTACTACAGTTTTAGCAAAGAACGAAATGTTTGGTATGGAGTATTTGATCTGCATCCTGAGTTGTGTGCTGAGCCAGGTATGAAGAGTGCTTACGGAAGAGATAGGACCAGACCCTGCCTTCCTCGAGGGTGAGGATCTCTGATGCCACTGATGGACTTTGAGATGTGCAGCAACAGCAGTACCAGTAGTGCAGACTGCCAGCATGTTCAAGAGCTGGTGTGCCCTTTGATTTCTGTGTAGGAGAGCATGCAGTCTCTATAATTTGTCCTTTACTCTTGGTCCTACTGGATGAATCTGCATATGCCACAGCTTTTGCTTTGCAGAGTAATTTTGGAGCCTTGTAGTGCAGAAAAGTAAGAGAAAGGAGACTGCAGCAACTGGAATTCCCCTGTAAATGCACTTCCTATCTCCTTTAAAAAAAAAAGGCAAGTGAGAGAAGTTATTTCATAGATTTAATAAACCGTTCAAAGTCTCCTGCAGGACCTCTCATACTGTGCATGCTTTTCATTGTTCTTTAATGAGTAAATGACCCATTAATGTGCACAAGAACATATCAGAAGCACATGGAAGTGAAGAAGCTTGGGTGGTAGTAAGATTTGATCAAAGATTTTCAAATCTGACCCCAAGTATTTGATGAAGAAGATTAACATGGAGACAATTTACCAAACAAATACAGCAATAAGAGCCAAGAGACAGGCTGAGGGAACTGAAGGCTCCAGATTGCCCACATAAAGAATATCGTTAAACGTAAAGAAAACAAAGCCAGGATAAATGTCTGGGATGTGGAGTCCCACAGAACAGGACTTGTGCTGCAGATTGATTCTTTTT